>PPKD02000001.1:600000-1154729 GCA_003705985.2 Tetrapisispora namnaoensis | reverse complement strand
GCTATCTGTCAACGTGGCTATAACAGTAGAATAAGTCGATGTAACCGTATTTTCTACCCCACTAAAGCTCGTTAGAGTTTTAACATGAGATGGAGTATACACGATATATAAGGTACCAGTAGTCTCTAGTCCATCAGAGCCAGTATACATGCTTATTGTAGTGGAGAAAGTGGACTGTGAAATACCTGTCCATAATGTATAGCTTGTCGAGCTGTCATTACGAATTGGGGTTTCAATGTAATAGATTGTTTGCATCGTTGATTTGAAGTCTCCTCCAACGAATGCTGTGGTTAAAGTGGAAAACACAGATGAAAAAGATCCAGTCCAATAAGTATAACGCGTCTCAATAGCACT
The DNA here is from genome assembly GCA_003705985.2 of Tetrapisispora namnaoensis. Taxonomy (NCBI): domain Eukaryota; kingdom Fungi; phylum Ascomycota; class Saccharomycetes; order Saccharomycetales; family Saccharomycetaceae; genus Tetrapisispora; species Tetrapisispora namnaoensis. Next base: position 1,154,375 of record PPKD02000001.1, on the reverse strand, counting down.
TGGAGAAGGAACTGCAATATAGTATACAACTCCAGTAGTGATAATTCCATCACTACCAGTAAAGTAAGTTGTATATATTCCTTCTGTAGTCGTGTAACTAAAACTGTCAGTTATAGTATTGTAAACTGTGGTATAATATTCAGGAGTGTGTACAAAGTAGACTGTGTAAGTAACCTCCTCTCCAAGGACGTCAGTGGTAGTAATTATTCCAGTAGAATAAGTGGATGTTAAAGTAGTCTTCCAACCAACGTAACTGGTAGAAGTTCCCACCCTTAGTGGTGTCTCGACAAAGTAGATAGTTTCTGTAGTTGCTTTACCATCAGAACCGACGAAAGTAGTAATGATCATTGAATATGTAGAGGTTCCAACAGAACCTGCTGAAAATACAGTTGTTGTAGTTTCTTCAATTGGTGTATAGACAAAATAAATTGTTGCAGTGGTATCTAATCCATTTTCATTAATAGTTGTTGTGAGGGTGGAATAAGTAAACGTATCGCTCGCATACCAACCCGTCAAACTGGTAGATGTCATTACACGTGTTGGTGTTTGCACAAAATAAGTCGTTTCAGTTGTTTCTTCACCTAAAGAATTAGTGCTAGTGACGACAAGGGTTGAATATGTAATTGTAGTTAACGCACTGTCCGCGCTATATTCTGTTGTCGTTAAATCTCTCTTAGGAGTACTAACATAATAAATTGTTTCGGTATACTTATAACCTGAATTCGTAACCGTTGTCACCAAAGTTGAGTATGTTGATGTTAAAGATTTTGAACCAGCTGTGAACACTGTTGTTGTAATAATAGATTGTGGGGTGGCCACGATATAGATAATTTCGGTGGTCTCTTGACCATCTGTGCCAGTGATAACTGATGTTGAAGTGGTGAAAGTTTCGGTAACAGGGGATTGCCATCCAGTAGTGGTGGTTGTGGTGGTTACACGATATGGTGTGTACACTAGAAAAACTGTTTCAGTTGTAAAAATCCCATCAGAACCAGATAATGTTGTAAGACGTGTGTTAAATGTTTCGGTGTTTTGATTGCCCCAAGGAGTATATGAAGTGCTAGTCAATCCTCTCGATGGAGTTTCAACAATATACGTGGTTAAAGTCCAAGGTAATAAAAACGAACCCATATATCCATAACTGGTGATAATTAAAGTTGCAATTGTTGATGTATTGTCACCTGGATAAGGGACATATGAAATCGTTGGAGCAAATACAGGTGTCTCGATATAATAAACTGTAATCCCATTTGATATCGTTGATGAGTATAAGCTAGCATAGCTTCCAGTCCAAGACGTCAATATTGTCGTTCTACCAGCAACAGTTGGGATACCCACGTAGTAGATTGTTTCTGTAGTTTCAAGATTATTTGTTCCAGTTACTGTTGTAGCTATAGTCGAGAATGTTGTTGTGCCAATGGAAGATCCACTAATTTCAAAATATTGGGTCGAATAAGCGTTACGTTCTGGGGTAAGGATAAAGTAGACTATTTCTGTAGTGGCATTGCCTAGATAATCAGTGGTAGTTGAAATGTAGGTAGAGTATGTACTGGTAGCAGAACTGCCCCAGTATGAGTATACACTACTTAGTGCCTCACGAATTGGAGTTTCAACAATCACCAACGTGAGTGTCCACGTAGCAAAGAAATTGTCAATATATCCAATAGAAGTATATACACTTGTAGAAAGTATTTGAGTAGATGAGCCAGTCCAAAATGTGAACGATGTGGATGGCTCAATATGTGGAGTCTCGACTGTATAAATAGTAATGACAGAGGCACCTCCATCAGAACCGGTAATGGTAGTCGTAACAGTTCTAGCTGTAGTGGCATATAACCCAGTCCATTGAGTATATACTGTCGATACTGCTTTGTTAATTGGCAATACAACATAGTAAAGTACTTCATAATAGATATCATCTGGAGAATCAGATATATATGTGGTGAGAGTCTTTGTCGTACTAGCAATGCTGCCAGTAAAAGTACCCTGTGTGAAAGAAGTGCTGGTTAGCGTAGTTGCTGGTGTGTATATAAAATAGATTGTCTCGGTTGTTGCACTACCATCATTGACTACGGTGGTGGTCAAAATAGATGTTTTACTTGAATGTGATAACCATGGTCTAGTAAACGAAGTAAATGTTGTGTCACGTTTAGGTGTAGAAAGAATGTAATAATTGTATGGCCACAGTCCAAAAAATATAATTAGGAAAAACCCAAATCTCCAAACTATACCTTGGTAATTGTAGGTAGTATAAGTACCTGTCCAGTAAGTGGTATCCCATAAACCATCAGGAGTTGGAGTTTCCACGTGGTATATAGTTATAACAGTACTACTAGCGTCTGACCCACGAATTGTAGTATAATTAATATCATAGGTCAACGTGTAATCTCCTGTCCATGGAGCAGTCGTTGTTGTTTTGAAAAGTGCATCGGGCAGCCCAATAAAATAAGTAATATCAGTCGTCTCTTTACCATCAGAACCTGTAGTCGTAACAGCGATGGTTCTAAATGTCGTCGACTGTGAACCTCCAATATTAGTTCTAGTAAGAATACTCGTTGTGGAACGAACTGGTGGAGTGTAAATATAGTAAATTGTCTCAGTAGTAACATTGTTATCAAAACCAGTAAAAGTAAATATGCTCGTAGAATAAGTGGAAGTACTAACAACATTGGCGTAGGTAGATGTGGATATTGTGGTTCTGAATATTGGAATATTGATATAGTAGAATGTAGTCGTGTACGTAGCAACTGGAATAATAGCAAAGAAAAAAATATAGAAAGTACTATAGCTAACAGATGTGGAATAGAAGGTCGTATAAGAACCCGACCAAGGAGACGTGATTGTTACACCAGGATTTCTAGTGTTTAGAACATAGTAAATAGTACCAACAGTAGATTTACCATCACCACCTGCTGTAGTAGTATATCCAAGTGAGGTAGTAAGTTGGTTTCCTGTCCAATAATCTGAAGTAGTTGACTTAAAGAAGTTGTCAGGAATACCAATATAGTATATTGTTGTTGCGGTAGAGCTTCCATTCGCCCCAATCCCAATCTGAACTGATGTAGAAATTGTGTAACTATTTGATGAAGTATTTGTTACCCTTTTAGTTACGCTAGTAGTGGTTTTAGGAAAGTTGGTGTAAATATAATATACTGATATTAAGGTTTGACTGCCACTAACTGTCTTAGTTAATAATGAAATCGAGGTTACAGCTGAAGTTGTTCCTAAATACCTTCCAATAGTAGTAGAAGTTGAAGTCTGCGATATGTTTGAGGAGATGTAAAAAATAGTTGTATAAGTGGTTTGGGAATCAGCACCAACACCTGATTGTATTGTATAACTGTAGGTTTGTGCAGTTGACAGCGATGTATTGATTGCATAGCTGTATAGTATAGTACTTGCATATGGTTTATAAATACTATAAACAGTGTATAGTACTGAATTAGACGATGAAGTGGTAACTTGAGTGCTGATATAATTAATATAATAGAAAATGCTTGTTGTGGTAGTATAAGTAGTCACGAATGGAGAATAAGTGATTACAGAAACGATCAATACACCAGTTGCATAGCTATTACCTAATGATTCGGTAACTGAACCGTAATTTATTTTAGAAGTAAAAGCGGTAGTTGCTGTCCCATATAATATTGTTGATATAGTTTGAGTGCTATAATAAAAAACGTTAGAGTAGTAATATGGTGTTGAAATATAAATAACATAAGTAGTAAAACTATAGAAACCAGGAGAACCACCATAGCTGTAAATATATTGAGTAGAGAGAGTCGTCGAAAGAGCACCCGCATGTGTATAAATTGTCAAATATGAAGTTGAAGTGGTTTGTAGTTGTAACGAGTACATTACGGTGAATATGTATGTGTCCGTCAATGGAACGAAAAAAGGAGTGCTTGAGGTAAGTGAGATAGAGGTACCAAATCCTCCTGACACAGTACCATACGAAGTTATAGTGGAATAATATGTAAGACCTTCGGTGATCGGCGCAATGAATGCTAAAATACAGGATATTATCGTCAAAGACTTCCATATTTTAAACCTCATGTTGGTAAGTTTATCTTCCAGACCGTATGAATTGATTTTTCTTTTTAGTTCCTATTATTTATTATACAAATTTTTTTATTTTTTTTTATCTTTTTTGTTAATACTAGTACTAATATAAACGTTCTATGGAAGTATTAGAATGTCGCAATATAGGCGTCTATTGTAATATAGGACTTAATTTCAAAACTTCACCTTTGGATGAAATATTGGTATTGGTGCTTGGAAATAGACTATTATTCCTGTCCAGGTATCAGCAAAACCATTTTATATAAATAAGGATTGAGATGATATATATAAATATTTTCCCTGTTATATATATATCAGTATCGTCAAATTTTTTCAAAAAATAATCTCATATTTCTTATTGCATAGTTTAATTCTTTACAATAGCCCAAAGATTGCGAAAACTTTGTGTGCGGCGAATTAGTCAGATTTAAAATTGATATAGAAAAAAGTGCATATCAAACATCGGAAATATAACATAAAAAAGGAGAAACTGAAAAATTTTCAAAACTATGCCCTTCATGGACCTCTGAGAATTTGTCCGAATTCAGCGAAAAATGTAGTTCATCTTTTCGTCCATCCAAAAACGTAAAATAGAAATTACAGCAAAAGATTCAAAACAAGATAGGAGACATCCACAAGAGTTTGAAAATCGAGTCAATAAATAGTAGTCACTACAAAGGTACTTTCTTCTTCCCTGAGAACGTGAGCCGTGTCTACGTTTTTTAAACAGTAGAAGGTGACATAAGAAATTAACATGCGAATACTACTTCGTGTATATACATGGCAGAACTAAATATTAGTAAACGATTATAATATAACTCTAAACTGAAAAATATTTTTTCAGTGCAGTATACTTGTGCGATAACTCTTCTTGTTGAGTGTTGATAGTTACTGCATCCTGGTGGCACCAATTGAAAAAACATAGTAATAAAACACCATACAAGTATTAATCCATTCATATTGGGAAATTAGACAACAATTGTTTTTTTTCCATATGAATGGTTCCTAAAATGTGTTTGCACTTCTGGCTTAAGCCTGGTTTGTGTCCTGATTTGTCCATTTTTCTGTTACATTACCTGAGCAGTGTTAACACAAAATCCTGTGGAAAGTCTGTAAGCAAAAAGTACAACTACTACAGCTATATTGTGTTATGATTTTATTGAAATCAGAAACTTCTAGTTTCTTTGCTGAGAAACTTTTAATTCAAAGCCATTTTTGACCTATAGTGCATCATTGTTGAGTTTTTATCCTGCAATTTTTCTCAGTGGTTCTCGAAAAAAAAATTTAGATATTACACTTTAAGTGAATATCTAATTTTTTGATTTCTTTTTAAATCTTAGTTAGGAAAATGAAATCAAAATATTTATAGAAAATTGGGAAGGTTTGTATGTCTTGAGTTTGACAGTGGTTTGCCATGGTGTTTGCACCTGACACTTCTATTTTGAAAACAGTAAAAGATTTTATAAGTTATCTCATAATTTTTTTATTTAGTTCCTGCACACATGCTCCTGTGTTAGGTTGCAAATTGCAGCTTTCCCAAACAAATGATTAACAAACAAAATATAAACACAAAATGAACTAGGAATAACTAATAGTATTTTTTGCAAAAAAAAGTAAAGTCATTTGTATAATTTTAAAAAGCAGAGCCGTTAATATTGCTTTGATAACATGAGATAAGACTCACCATATTCACCTTTATAACTGCTGCCATGTTGTCTTCTTTTTACTTTAGGTACTCCCATTTATTCATTTTAGAAATAACCAATCAATGTTGTTGACACGGTGATATATTATTGTAGCTAGGTTTGTCATCAAGTGTTTATACGGTTTATTTATTTATCAGTTACTTAATATAGATTATCCTTTATCTTTTAATATAAGAATGATTTGACAGTCTCTAGTAATTGTTACGTATGTAAATATTATGATACGTAAATATTGTTATTGCTAGCTTTATAAACTATTCCAGTGTCGGTAACAATATTTTTAGCTAGGCATCAAAAGCAGCATATTGCTTTGCAAGCAAGAAAAGAATTATCCACGAATTCGTGACAACGATGGAGATTAAAACAAGTGAATCGAAATACAAATAAAGAAAAATTATAAAAGGTTGGTATATATTTCAAATTGTTTTACTAAAGGCATAGGTAAATGTAATTTTATGTTTTTATGGGATTAAAAAGTGTTATGTCAACAATTTATGAAAATTATGGTTTTATATCCTTCCAACAAGTCTAGGCACTGGATTAAGATATTCAACTTAACGAAATAAAGTTTTCTCTCAGTGAACTTACTACCTTAGCTATTATATCTACAATATGAATTATTTAATTATTAACTTTCAAGGAAACAAAAGATCGTTTCCATGAAATGCGTTCAATTTTATAAAAAATGATATTCCACATTAACTTTAAAATTAAGTTTAATCAACATTTGTAATATCAAAAAATTTCTCTATAAGAAACAAAAAGTCACTATTACACTTTTTATTTGAAATCTTATTATATAACAATAGCAATGCGAAAGATTCAAGTACATGTCTATCATTCAATATTTTTATTCCATCCTATAAGTTGACTAAATTATTACTTAAGTTATTGATCGCTCTTTAGCGAGGTGTTCTTTTACCTGTCATAAAAGGTATTCAACTCAGACAATTTAATCATATTTTACTCTTCTTCACATGAGATAATTCCAATAAAAATGATTTCAGAATTATGTTCTGATTTATTACTCAAAATAAATTAGAAACCTCATTTCATTTTTCTTAATATTTGACTAAAATTTTTTATAAATAAAAATATATATGTTATAAGCATATTGCTCCGCAAGTAATATCAAATTTAGTCAATTCGTTTTTGCTATGATATTTAATGATTGAATCATCAAAATTAAAAATTCTAATCCGAAATCGCTTGGATCTTTATGTCTTATTATAATGCTGAAACTTTTAAATCTTCAAAATTACTAAATAGTTTAAGAAAAAATATAATACAGCTGTAGATTCCTTTCAAATGAATGATTTAATTACCCTACCATTATAATATTATCGAAATCTAACGAATACTAAAATGTTTCAGACCTAACCATATTGCCTTATGTAATAAAATTGATATCATGAATAATAAAATCGTCAACTCAATCGTATCCCTTATTTCCAGTAATTTTGTCACCTTTGAGCGATTTTAACTTAAAGAACATATTGATTTTCTCCTACAGAGTAGAAAAGTGACATTCATTGACACACATCACTTTTTAGTAACTTTTTCCTAAGATAAGCTGAAAGGACCTTGCAATAGCATTACTATAAGTTAACAACAAAAAAGAACTATGAAGTTTCTTCAAAGTTTTTCACTTTTTTTTTAAATCTTCTTAATACCTAATTTAGTTTTACAATAAGGAAACTAGAAAATCGTCCTTTACGTTTGATTTAATTGCTAGAGAATAAAAAATTGAGTAATATTCGCCTTTCAGAAATACAAAGGGCAATAGTTAAAGAATACCAACCATTTCAAAACATCTAGAATTGCAAAATTTTGTACAAAGAGTCTTAAAAATGTATTTAAAAAAGATCTTCAAAGAATGAGTTATACCGCAAGCATTTTAATATACGTTATAGTCAACGAAATGGTTTATCAGAAACAAGATATAAAAAGAGAATTTTCAAAACTGTAGGCTTTAGCTTTTTTCTTATTAAACCCAAACATTACATATTTAGTATTTTTTCCATTATCACCATTCAATGTTTAAATAATCCTATATTACCTTAATTAATTAGAGAATTAATTACAACAGGGATCTAATGAACAAATAATTCTAATCTTTTGATATATTCATGTCACTCATAAAAAATACCAGCTCATCTTCTTCTTCTTTCGTATGTCTACTATGACTTTCATCTATAGCATTATTGCTATTATTCAAGTATCCCTTTCTCTTACTTTCTTCCTCTAACATTTCAGTTGATAGTACATTAGGTTTATGAAGCTTTGCATACGCAGGTATTGCTGCTATTGTTGGATCAGAGTAATATGATGGTTGCTGGAATGGTAGCCTATTTTTTGAAATATAGCTATTGATGCTATCTATAGAATGTGGTGATATTGAGTTTTTTAATCCATGGGTTGGTATAGCTGCTACAGACACTAACATTTCATCAACTTCATCAAATGAGAAGTCATCTGAATAAATTTTTTGAAGTGACGAAATATGCTTAGCAGAAGTTAAACTACCAATGGATAAACTTCGAGGTTTGACATTGAATTTATTTGAGGTTTCTGCAATTTTATCTATTAATTTTCCTTTTTCATATATTTTTTCTTTTAATTTTGGATTATCCTTACTGTTTTCAACGTCATTAATATTATTATTCGATAATCTACAGTATATGGGGGTATATTGAATGGGAGATGATGTCGATGCTCGCCTGTTTATGATTGAACCAGCCTCACCCATTATACTCTGTGATAAATCCTCCGTTAATACATTATTTGATGGTTTAAGTTTCTGATAATGTAAAAGTGAATTTGAAATAAGCATGCTGGTATTCACCTTGGTTGTCGATTTACCGACATTTAATTCTTGTTTGTCATCTAAGAATTTCATAAAATTAAGTAAATCTTCTGATGATGTATGGTTTTGTTGATTAGACTTTAACCTGTTATCGATAAAATTATTTGATTTGACACTTGGATATCGATGTAAACCACTGAATGAAGAAGAATACTTAGAACCACTGCCTACAGCGAAACTATCTATTTGGATATCTTGAGCATTAGTGTTTGTTATAGATATTGAGCTATTTCTTGATCTTTGTGCTTGTGATATATGTATAACAGACTTGTTTGATGAATTATTTACTGATACCTGTGGAGCACTACTATAATTTATAGAAACACCTTGTTTGAATGGATTTAGTGTTTTAGATAAGGAGTTCTTTCTGCTATTTAGTTGATAATTTTGTGATGAGTATGGATACGAATACACTCCATTTATCGGATTCGAGTGCGGGGAAACTGAAAGAAAGTTATTATTTGGTTGTGATCGAGATGAATGTGAAATATTATCAGATATAAGGGCATCAGTATTTCTATTTAATACATCATAAGATGCAATAGGCTTCATAGTGTCAGGAATATAATCTTGATTTTTATTGTTTGTAGAATTTGATGTGTTTTTATAGTCTTTATCTAATATAGTTGTTGCCATACCATTTTTTATATCTTTAATCTCAAAATGGGTATCAATTCTTAAAGAGGAAGAAATTCTCAATAAACCAAGTTCGGTCCAGACAGGTGTTAGTCTTCTTTGCTCCAGATGCGATGGAATATTAGTTTCATTTAAAACATTAGTGTAAGTGTTAATAATTGGTTTGCTTAATCCAATCCTACCTTTGGAAATAATTGACTGAGATCCATCCATAACTCTTGTTTGTAAACTTAATTTTGACTTAATATCTTCTTGTTTCACATATTTTATCAAATTACTGGTTGGTAACAATTGAATGAGAGTATATAAATATCTAGCCAATAATATTATTTGTTTTTTAGTCTCAGTAATATATTTTTTCTCAGTTTCTTTATTAATAAAATCCTGATATTCCTTCTCATACCTAATTTTATAAGTTTCAAAAGTAGTTGATTTATTATCCAATTCAATCAGCCATCTTTCTAAAACAATGCCTGATTTTTTTCCTCCTTTGCAGACATTCCATGAGTTACCTTCTCGATCTTTTAAAGTCAATAACTGAGATGCAGGCAATCGACTTAAATCCAAAACAGTCTCAATAACTAATTGGGGAAAATCATTTGATGATTTATTTATTTCTAAATTATCACTTTTCTCTTTTTCGAACCATTCTCTAATTGATCCAGGAATGCTTACACTCTGAGACGCTTGTAGATTTTCTTCGAAGTTCTTTACTTCACTTAGTATTTCAGATTCCAATAAATCTTTTGACTCACAGATCAGAAAAGCTGATTCTAAAAAAAACGCCTGTATTAATTTAATTAGCTCTTTACGTCTTGAAAAAGGTGTTTCCATAGTGTTCATATCATTATAGTATAAAAGTTTTAATTTTGCTAAGTAATAAAATTATAATATTTAGAATAACTTGAACCTTTTAATGTTAATATCGCTTGCTAAAAAAGACAAAATGTCTAAAACTAAATTAATACCTTATTATTATTATTATTATTTATTTTTGTTTATCACTATTATGATTTTCTAACCTTAATTTACCACAACAATGAAGAATTACAGCGTTTGCATTTATATAATGTTAGATTAGTTAACATAAAGAAATATAAATGAAATCCTACAATTATAAATAACTCTATTAATAATTAAAGTAAAATCTTATCATATTAGCTTTAAATAGCGAATCTTTAAATAAAGTAAATATTAATACCCATGGCGTGCTTATTATTTATTATTCCCTTGACTATTTCTGGATATTTTTCCAATGTCAATTTTTTCTTGTTTTGTGTGACTCTCAAATAAACTATATGCGCGTTCAGAAGGTTATATATCATCAACTAAATTTCAAATTCAACTTAAACTAAAAAAAGTTGTGACTGCTTGAATATGATTGTTCTCAAGGTAAAGATTACTATAACTGATTACCATCAACTGGTTATGTCATAATCGAGTATATTTAAATGTATTTATTCGATATAAGGACATATTTTTTTGTTACTTAAATAATTTATTTTTCTAATTAAGATAGAGCATGTATAGTGATATTTAATAACTATGCAACGTAAAAGAATAACAATAAATTAAATTCCTATTTAAGAAATTATGAATTTTCCAGTGCAATTTGCTTCTCATACCATTTGGAATCAAATGCTATCCAAATGTCATATAGGACGTCTAAAATACATCCGGAACTCCAAGCTTGAGTAGGGCTGGAATCTTTACAGAATTCTCCATCCTTATTAGTTAGCTCCGGTAAGCCTGCCCATGGGCTTTCCATTATTGCCTTTCTGTGCTCATTCATACGTAAATATATTTGTTGAATCAAATACGAAGATGGTCTATTTTTTGTTTCATTTCGAGACAAGGGGTTGGCTAAAAAGTTAAAAATATGAAAAGACCTCATAAAGTAACCATAACACCATACCCATTCTGGACCTTGATGATAGTTTCTACCTTTTGCGGTGGCAAAATCATCAGAATCATCACTATTGTTATAATAAGGTCTATAATTATAATCACTAGGGTCCAATGTACACATTCCTAATTTCCCTCTAATATTCTCATCAGATATTTTTATAGACGACATGGCATAGTCTGGCGTAAATAGCTCTGGGGCTACAGTCATGGCAATAAATTGATTTGGTCTTAACTGATAGTCCTCATATGGTTTACCAGAGCCGCATAAATCTTTGTAAATACCTCTTCTATTTACAATCTCTGAGTTGATATTATACTTAATATCATCTTCTGGATTTACTGGAATATAAAAATTTTTTTCAAAATTTTCTTGAAGTAAATTATCCCACTCTTTGAAAGAAATTTTTGATCCATCTTGTTTAGTGACTTCTGTTTCTTTAAATTTACCTTTATCAATCAAAGTTAAAATAAATCTAAGCGCACTTTTTAGCAACCCATTAATTTCAATTGCAGCGCCATCCCTTGGTGTTCCTGGAAACCCAACAGATTTTGCTTTTTCACTTTCACCATTTTTATCCATCCAAGTTCCACAATTAAATTGATTACCTCCATGTATTAATCCAGTATTCCAATCAACTTCTATTTCAATATTGAAACCCTCATCTTGCATAACTCTATCTAAATTAGGTCCTGCATTTGCTTCTCTGAATTTGATTCCTGAAGCATGTCTATTGAGAATTTCAAAAATTATATCTTCAATTGTAGAGGAATAGCTAAATGCCTCTGGATCCTGATATGTTATGTATTTGTCGTTTAAGGGAAATCTCCTAGTTACCTTTTCTTTTAAAATTGAATCGCCATCCGGAACCATGGTAATGTAATCTTGGATTGCCTGCAAGAAGAACCATGCAGCATCCCTCGCATTATACCTAGGATTCCTTCCAGCATCTAATAAATTCGGAATTAATCCATGTTTGGTAGTTTTAGCAAAACCTAAAATATGTTGTTTGGCTGTTTCATACCTTCCAGTTACTAGTAAGAGACCTCTAAAAGCTATGAATACATCTCTACCCCAACACCTCATGTAATTAGTACTAAAGTGTGGTAATCCTGCACACATACAGGGAACATTAATATTTGGGAAAATTGATGTTGATTTCACTTCAGAAACCATTTGAATTGATGTCAAGGCCAAGCTTTGAACAAAAACATTTGCATTACCAATATATCCAGGAAATAGTTGCATTGCTCTAAACCGACAGCACCCATATAGGACACCGACTGTCAATGCAAAATAACTTGGAACTAAAAAATTTGGTAGTTGTTTAATTCTATCAAATCTTTCGGATAACCAAGATTGAATGACTTTAATCCCCGGCTTATCATTATAAAAATTTAATCTCTCTAAGATATAATCCAAAGCCCAATGTCCTTCACGTAGATTGATACTCAAAGGATGCGCTAGATCATTATTAATCATAATATCTCTCAATACAGAAACCCAACCTTGTAAACCACAGTAAACTAACTTCCCATAGTTTGGAATATCGTAAGCGCCATAATGATTGGCACTAACATCTAGTTCTTCGCTTTCAGATCTAAAAAGGATAGCATTAAGAGACTCATAATTTAAATTTGATGTCGCTCTCAGGGCTCCTGACCTAATAAGATGATCCAGTGTATCATCTACTCCCGTATAACTTGTTTTAAATATTGCTATAGACCCGCGTGGGAATTTCTCAGGCAACGTAATTACTGAATTATTGTTATTATCTAAATGAATTTTAAAGTCGGTTAACTCAACAATTTTAGTTTTTATCCCTGTTAAAAGTTTATCATTATTGAAGGAGGTATACTCCTCTTTTTCCAATGAGTACGCACAATTGAATTGACATTTTGTCGATTTCAAAGTGATAGAAGGAAATTTTTGATCTTCATTGTAATCATTAAATTTAGTTCTAACTATTAAATAATAACCTTTCCCTGTTTTTGAATGAGTTCTATGGAATGTAATATACTGATTTTCATGATGAACATGCATCTCAGAATCTTCAATATCCGTACTGCTTATGGCAATCTCTTTTCTAATTGAATTTAATATTCTTTTTATCTTGCAAATTCCTACTTGATCATTTAAATCGTTATTATCGATGGCTGTCAAATCATACTTTCTTTTTTCATTGACCAGATCTAACAACTCAGGATAAATTTCATCATATCCATATACTGATCCAATTGCAGATGAGCAGAAAGCAACCAATGCAGCATTTGGTAATGTATCCTCAATGGTTCTTTTTTGATATGGCGTTTTATTATCATGAGTACAATCCATAAATAGAGCATGAGGAGGCTGACAAGTCAAAACTCTTGGTATCATAATCTCTGAAACGCAGTGTATACGTTTATCCATTATATTGTAAGTGCAATAATCTACGTCTAACTCAAGATTAGGCGAATATGCGAAATTGTCCATAGGGACAAATTTATAAGAGCCAATAGGTCTGCCACCATATCTATGGATCAAATTTGATAATTCATCTTCAGATGAAGCTTGCATAGCTTCTCTGATCAAAGAAGATATACCCAATCTTTCAACGAATAAACAATCCGTAGTTTCTGATCCAGAGAATAATTCTGCAACGACATACAAATTTGGATTATGCAATCTGGCTAAATCCAGGAAGTATTCACCAACATGTAATGGAGTTGAATGGCAATTGTCGATACGGAAACCATGGAATATTTTTGCATTCATTATTATATATTCGGACATTCTTTTCCAGAGGTATGGAGAATCAGCTGGTTCTTTTCCATATCTTAGTTTGACACAATCACCCCAAACAATCACCTCTCTTCTTAAATAAGCCTTGGAATTTTTTGAAGCAAAATCCACAAGAGGATTTCCGTTCCAGATCCAACCATTATTAGCCAATGCGTATTCTATTCCATCATGTTTACCAATAAATCTAGTAAAATAAGGTTCAGTTAAAGGTGATTTATTTGTTATAGTGCCTAACTTTGGCCCGCCTTCATCAATCCTCAAATATTTAATCCTATTATATAATTGTTCCAAAATTTCGTTGACATCATCATCATAAACTCTGTAAAGCGGTAAATTAATTTCATCTAGTAAATTTACGACAAAATTTCTTGCTTCGCTATCAAAGTTCTTATATTTTTTATATTTTTTTAACAAAATTATGACTTTCTCAATATTTAGCTTGTGAGAATATCTTTCAGCTAAAATATTAAAATTACCAATATTATAATTATCACTAACATATTTTGCCAAGTTAACTAAATTGTTTAATATTTCATCATCCAACGGCTCTTCTTCTCCATCAATTACAGGTTGTTTATTTAATGAAAAACTTGTTTCATCAAAATGATCCTCAATTAGCTTAATCGTTTCTTCAATATCAATCACATAAAATTCCCATAATTTTAATTGACCTAAAACATGAATTTTAATACCATCTAATATTTCTAACAAATCATTATCATTTTTCAAATTGACAGGATAATTTAATGATTTTAACCTTGTATTAAAGTCTAACAAGGCTTTATCTAATTCAATTGCTGAAATTAAATGTGGAGCTGTAAACTGATTATAACCAGACTCTGGATGTTCTCGTAGCCAAGCAGAATTGTTCGCAGTGTGATTAAACACTATATCTGTTAATGCCAAAATATTGTGTTGTGTTTCTAAATTGCCGATCAAATTTTTTACTGATTTTTCATTTTCCTTAAAAAACTTCGGGTCAAAAAGTAATTGATCATAGATTGAATATGGAGAGTTTGACTCACCTCTTTTCTCTAATGGGGTAAAATGGATCATATTGTATTGCTTGTTTGCAACAAGCTTAAATATTTTTTGCCAATTATCTTCAGGGTTTGTACTTTCAGGTAACCATTTTGAAATTATAGTCTGACAATTAATTGAATTCAATGGTAAATAGGTGTCATTGATAAACAATGAAGGAGGTAAAACTAAATAATATTTTTTAGTAGTCTGTAATAAATTTTTTTTATTTCTAAAGGAAACATAAAAACAAAATGAACCCGGTCTAAATAATTTCAAATCTATATAGCAATCACTGTGGATGAGGGACTTTATCATAATTTTCCTAAATTGATCTCTCTGGAAAGGAGTATTACAAGACTCTGGGACATTAGTCCAAATTAATCCATCTCTAGATATCAATGATCCTGCTGCAACCATTATTTTTAATGTAACAATTGGATTATCATCATTAATATATTCCAATTTGAAAGGTAAAGAAGGTAGAGTCAAAACCCCATTACCATATAATCTGTTATTAGCAATGGGTTCTCCAAGATCGTCCAACCTTAGCAACAAAGTATTTTCCATGTGCACTTCTCTTTTCATATTCCCTTATTTTTCTTCTATTGCTTTCTTATCAATCTTTGAAACTCCAAGTTTAGTCAATCAATTTGTATTCTATAGATAAAAATACGCACAGATACTTACAAATTGTTGATAAATTAAAAAAAAACTAACACAGACGTTTCTAGTATCGACCAAAAACTTTTCGATATTTATATTAACGAGTCACTATTGTTAACCATGAATTTAACAAAGAATAGATAATTCTTGTTTCAGAGATATATCTAAACACTAAAACAGTTAGATTCCTAATCGGTTTTCAATTACTTATCGTGAGTAAAATAAAATTAAAATTGAACAGTTCTCACGACAACCAGTCAGTAAACATGCAATTTAACGATTTTAGAAGCCAAAATAGTAATAACTTATTTCTTCAATTGAAAAGAAAAAGAAAATATAATATCCTTACTTTTATAAATCCATTAACTTGAGGAGACAATTGTTTACGGTATCATCTGATGATGACTCCTTGTATCTTATTAGTCGCGTTCCTCGGGAGGGGCTACTTCCTAAGGCGGCGATTGGATGTGAGGGGTTCCTCAAATGAGGGTTTAAAGAGGATCATATGAATATATAACGAAATTCAATACATCTGTACGAATACATGGGAAGCCAATAATTGAAAGGTAAAAATGCTTTTGCAATTATTGATAATTTACTTAAATTGATAAAGGGAAAAAGAATTAAAATATTGTACTTCTTTAAGTCTCGTCCCTTCTCTGTTAAGTCTTTGGAATATGCTGTATTGTCTACTTCAGGGTTGTTAAATATTGGACATCGTTATGTTGGATCATCAAAGTGAAAATGTAAGTAAATATATATATATATATATATATATATATATATATATATACATGTCAACATAAATTATATGTTACATTTATATATAGGCATTTTATTTATTTCTCAATCGCATCGAAGGTATTTGCAACTTGTACAAGGTATTTAGAAGAAGAAAGATAGAATTATCTTGAGGAAGTATAAACATAGAACTGTCCAGATTGCAATAAAGACAAGCAAGTTGTTGGCCCCAAATTTGAAGATGTAAAGCTCTTTCAATTGTTCTAAATATTGAACGATAACCTTACCGCTTAACTTAGATTCACCTTCAGTTCTAACACCGAACTGAAATGGAACTTCACCAATGGCCAATCTTGGATCTTCTGGCAATGGCAATTTAGCTAGTAATTCTAAAGCAATCTTGAAACCCTGTTTGTTGATGCTATCCATCTTTGCTGAAGTCAAATACTTCTTTTGTAGACCAAAAAAACCACTCATTGGATCACTAGCGACAGTCAAAGGCTTGGCCATGGCTCTGGCAGTAGAAGAGATAACTCTTCTGTACAGAGGCCAGTCTTTGTCGATACCAACACCTGGAGCATATCTGGTTCCCAAAACGAAAGCGTGGGACTTCAAGCTCTTAAACAATTGTGGGACGGATTCTGGAGGATGTTGTAGATCAGCATCCATACAGATCAAGTATTCACCCTTGGCTTCCACAAAACCTTTCAAGACAGCACTGGAAAGACCACGTTCGTCAGTTCTGACAATAATTCTGACGTTTGGATAACCGCTCTTGTTCAAACTTTCAACCTCCTCAACAGAACCATCGTTAGAGTTATCATCAACAAAAATTAATTCAGTGGTTTTTGAGTCCTCATTGCCCAAAGCAGCAAAAAGTCTAGTAGTCAATGGCTTGATGTTTAGTTTTTCGTGATATGCTGGAACAATAACAGATTGAGTAATAGACATGAAGGAAAGTGGTTTGAAAAAGAGTATACTGCGCTAATGTTTTCGATATTTTCTAGAATCCTATTTTCTGTATACGAACGGAACACCAGATCACCCTAACATCCAACAAACAAACTAAGTAATATATATGAATCATGAATAGCACAACTTATCTCCACATCTAGATATTGTATACCGTCCATACAATTAAACATTACACGTATTATTATGAATAAAATATTTCATTGCAATTACAAAAATATTTGACAACGCAGCTTCAGATTACCCTGCTCGCATGCCAATAGGTCTTGTTTACTTAGGTATATACACATCTGTATATACAATCAACGTTTCATGGGAGAGCAGACACTATTTTAGATGTTCACCAACGTAAAGCACGTTGTTGCATCTGATGAATATATCCCCAATGGTGCCCTTCGATACATCGTTGATAATCTCTTCCGCCTCGTCCAACTGCAGATTGAAGTAGTTGTCGATAGACTTAAGCGTCCCGATGTATTCAGTTCGATTGAACTTTAACTTAACAACTATCCTCTTGCCGATAAGGTCTCTAAGAAACGGTTTTGGATTTACAGGCTGTGTTCGTAAATAGAAGTAAAATAATCATCTTTCCTATCTCTTCTGTGTTTCTAAATTCTGCAACTCCCCATGCAGACACACAAAAAGACGATTTTAAACTCAAAATTTTGTTAGTATATTAGATGGAAACAAGGAGATTTCCCCAAGGGCGGCTAGATTTTCACAAATAGATACATACTTCAGACATGGCTCACCGACGTGACAGCTTCAGGAAGACGGTCTGAAATACATTATTGGGAGAACGTTCCTTTTAACATGCAACAAGACATCTGTAACTACTCCCCACACCATCTTCGTTTGGTCAACATCACTGGCAGACATTGTAGATAGTCCTCTCTTCATCCAACCTTTTGGTGTTAAATTTTCAGTTTTGCGCTTGCTGGCTGGGCGGGAAGACAAATGAGGGTCTCCAAAGCGGTTACAAGATCAAATAAAGAGAGAGGGAGATCGGATAGATGTCGTTGGGAAGTGTTTGAGAGGGCAGCAGGCCAGAGTCTACTATCGAGTTCAAGATCAGTAACAAGTTGTGTGTTTGAAAGGGATACGCAAGTATAACATACACATTCACACCTATGCATAGGTATGCATAGGTGTGAATGTGTGGATGGTAAAGGCGAAAGAAACTTACAACCGGGTAACGGCCTCGTTCCTGGAAACGAACAGCGAATTCCGAGCCAAAAAACAAAAAAATTCACGACGACATCTATTCTGAAAGACAAGATCTAAGAAACTCGAGGTATTTAAAAGAGTGGAAAGTGTTGTAGATTTGTTTTATGGATGTTGTTTTGGCCATCGTAGAGGGAGGGAAGAAAGACAGAAACGAGAGCGAGCTGCGTTGTTGGTAGTGGGGAATCTAAAGACAACAGTAGAAAACTCAACATGGATTTCGAATCGAATGAGGACATAAATGGGGTCAGGTTCTCTTGGAATGTGTTCCCAAATGACAAGAGTGATTCTGTCAAGAATGTGGTCCCGCTTGGGTGTATGTATACGCCTTTGAAGGAATTTGACAGTGAGAACGAGGAAGAGCAGGTCACTGGTCCCGATGGCACGGTTATGAACAAGAAGATTTTGAATTATAATCCAGTGTACTGTACTCAGCCCCAATGTAAGGCCATTCTGAATCCTTATTGTATTATCGATCCAAGGAACAATTCTTGGATTTGTCCAATCTGTAACTCAAGAAACCATTTACCATCGCAATACTCCAATATGACTCAAGAAAATATGCCAATTGAATTACAATATACAACTGTTGAATATATAACGAATAAACCAATCCAAATCCCTCCAATCTTTTTTTTGGTTGTTGACATCACAACTGAGTCGGAAAACTTAGATGCATTGAAAGAATATTTAATATCTTCGTTGTCCTTGATGCCTCCAAACGCACTAATTGGTTTAATCACTTATGGTAATGTTATCAGATTACACGATTTATCTTGTACTACAATTGACAGGTGCAATGTTTTTAAAGGTGATAGGGAATACAAATTAGAAAATTTAATCGAGATGTTGACTGGTCAGAAGCCAACTAGTTTGAATTCCACCGCAAACAACAATAATATTAACGCTCAAAACCAAACCAACCCAGTTCAAATTTCTCCCTTTTCTTTAAATAGATTTTTTTTGCCATTGGAACAAATCGAATTCAAATTGACTCAATTATTTGAAAATTTGACCCATGATCAATGGACCGTTCCAAGTGGTCACAGACCATTGAGAGCTACAGGTCAAGCTTTAAACATAGCCTCTTTGATCTTACAGGGTTGTTATAGACATTCAGCTGCTAGAATTATTTTATTTTCCTCTGGTCCTTGTACCCTTGGACCTGGTTTAATTGTCTCATCGGAATTGAAAGATCCTTTAAGATCACACCATGACATCGATTCTGATCGTGCCTCACATTACAAGAAAGCTACTAACTTCTATAACCAAATTGCGGATAGGGTAGCAGAAAATGGTCATACGGTTGATATTTTTGCTGGTTCTTACGATCAAATTGGTATGTCTGAAATGAAAAAATTAACAGATCAAACTGGTGGTATTTTATTGCTAACAGATGCGTTCGTAACATCTATTTTTAAGCAAACTTACTTAAGAATGTTTTCAAAAGATGATGAAGGTTATTTGAAAATGTCTTTCAATGGTAAATTAACTGTCAAAACATCAAAGGATCTGAAGATCCAAGGTTTAATTGGTCATGCTTCAACATCCAAAAAGAATGAATCTGCTAATGTTAGTGATACAAAATTAGGATTATCAGGTACTAATACATGGAAAATGTCTTCGTTGACACCAAAACATTCTTATGCCATTTTTTTCGAAATTGCTCAAAATAATAATAAGAAAAATGCAGATGCTAACGCAAATCAAAATCATCAAATTAATCAACAACAACCATCATTGGCTTACACCCAATTCATTACAACTTATCAACACTCTTCTGGTACTAACCGTGTTAGAGTTACAACTGTTGCTAATCAAATGCTACCATTAGGTTCCCCTGCTATTGTTGCTTCATTTGATCAAGAAGCAGCCGCTGTATTAATTGCTAGAATGGCAGTTGACAAGGCTGAGAAGGACACTAAGGCTGACATCATTAGATGGATTGATAATTCATTAATCAAATTAGCCCAAAGATATGCAAACTATAATAAAGATGATCCAATGTCTTTCAGACTGTCACCTAATTTTTCACTATATCCACAATTCATGTACTACTTAAGAAGATCGCAATTTTTAAGTGTATTCAATAATTCTCCGGATGAAACTGCATTTTATAGACACATATTCACTAGGGAAGATACCACAAATTCTCTGATTATGATTCAACCAACTTTAACGTCTTTTTCAATGGAAGAAGAACCACAACCTGTTTTGTTAGATTCCGTTTCTGTAAGACCAAACACTATACTTTTGCTAGATACTTTCTTCTACATTTTAGTGTACCATGGTGAACAAATTGCACAATGGAGAAAAGCTGGCTATCAAGACGATCCACAATACGCTGATTTTAAGTCTTTACTAGAGGAACCAAAATTAGAGGCAGCTGAATTATTAGTAGATAGATTCCCATTACCTAGATTTATCGACACAGAAGCTGGTGGTTCTCAAGCCAGATTTTTATTATCCAAATTGAATCCTTCGAACAGTTATCAAGATGTTACACATGGCGGTGCTACTGTTGTTTTAACAGATGATGTATCTTTACAGAACTTCATGAACCATTTACAATCCGTCGCTGTCACGAGTCAAAAATAGATAATAAAGTTTGCTTTTTAACTTCAAAAAGACTCAAATTTTTATATATTATTTAAATATCTGGTTATCAGTGTCATTATCTCGAATCCTGACGACTATATATTAATGTAAAATAAACAATATTATACCAATGCTTAGGACTTTTCATATTGTCTTTTTATTTTCAAAGATATATTATAATCTGACCAACAAAAGCTAAACCTGCTCATATTTAGAATAATATCATCATCAATAATTAGATAAAAATGTTCTGGAGTACTTCTGAGTATCTTCATTTACTCATCTTTTCGTCTATATACAAAATTTAAATGTCATAGCCATACTTTTAATATCATTGAAGTTTCTCACCACTGTGAAATCTTAAAAAAATACGATCAGTGAAAAATTCAGCAACTAATATAATAAATAACCGCTTTCCATCAATTAGTTAAAAACAATTAGAATTTCAAAAAGGAATTTGAAATATTTATGAAGAAGTTAGTCAGTGTTGATCAATAATTGTAACAATATATATATAAGACCGATACTGTCAAGAGTATCTTAATTTTGTTGTAATAAGAAGGCTTTAAATTTACCGGCATTTTTAAGTTGGAGAAAAGTTTACCTCAATTTGAAGATACGAACCTATTGTATATAAATTGTAAACATAGTTACAAGACTGGTATAACTTGATTGGGTTTGATAAAATAATAAAGGATAAAGTTTTCCATTTTGACTCTCATTATTTAATAATGGATTTGCTAAAAATTTTAGATACTAAACCTGTGCCTGAAATCGTAAACAAGAATTTCTTGGCAATTTCTGGAAATACTTCAGGTGATTATTGGCTACCAACTTCCATGACCTTGTACCAGAAGGAGTTAACAGATCAAATCGTATCGTTGCATTATTCTGATATTTTGAGATATTTTGAAACTGATGATTATGAAGAAGATGTGGTTATGAAATCTTTAGAAACTATGTGTTATAATAGTCAACTTGTTGCCACACACCCATTTCTGCTAATAGATCATAATATGCCAAAATCACTTATTACCAAAGAGGTATCTGCACATTTAGCTGAAACGAGCGGTAAATTTAATGTATTAAAAGATCTAGTAAATATATTGCATGAATATGAAACGGACACTGCTCTAATTTGCCGGTCAGGTAGAACTATGAATTTAATTGAAGCATTGTTATTAGGTAGCAAAGTAAATATAAAAAGGTATGATGGTAATTCCCTGAAAACTAAACAAAAATCTAGAAATTTTTCAAGTACTTTTCATTTATTTCCTACTTCTGATTTGAACTTCAAGAAATATCCAATTTTGATAAAAGAACAATTTAACATGGTAATTGCATTAGATCCAAGTGTTGACACGAGCTCACCAGATATAGACTATATAGTGAAGCATGGAAGAAATGGAGATGACATGCCCAAAAGGGCTCCAATTATAAGACTAGTTTCTATCAATTCATTCGATCACTGTAATTTGTATTTTAGCCAGATATTTCAAAAAGGAAGTAGAGAATTGTTGACATACGTTACAGCAGCTGTTGTAGTCTTGAGGGATAGAGTTGGGGTTCTTCCACCTGATTTGAGGCCCATTTATTTTCACAAGTTGAAGTATCTAATAGAATGGCTTGAAGATTCTTCTTTACCTTGGCCACTACCTGACATATACCCAATTAAGAAATATACTCCTATGGACGTAGAAAGATCTTTGTTACTAGAAGTTCGTTATAACCAACATGATGACGCATTAGAATCTGCATTTACTAATAGTAAAAAAAGAGGATTTTGTTCTGCTGACAGAGAAACAAATAGGGATATTGATATAAAAACGTTCTATGATAAAAAGAGAGTACAAAATAATTATTCAACTAATCCATTAAAACAGGACATGTCGCAGTTAACAGGTATAACATCAAATAATGATGTTCATGATGATTATCATTTATCTAGTGGTATACTAACACATAAATTAATCCAATATATTAATGAATATTATGTTGATATAACATTGGTTAATCAGGAATTAAAGGATTTCGAAGAAAGTAAACCAATACAAGAAAACCACAAATTATATCTCGATAAAGATAAGAATGGTGTTGATGCAAAGCTCTTGGAATTGAATAATAAAAATAAAACAGATAATGAAAACGCTATTAACTTTGAAAGTGAAAATAAAAAATTGTATGAAAGTATTGATAAATTAGAAAATAATATTGAACAAAATTTAGAGAAAATGACATCTCAATCCGATGATTTATTAATATTAAAAGGCTCATTCGTAAAGTTTCACAAGTTAAAGGATGATCTTCTAAACGAAAAAAGACTGAAAGAGTCAAAAGAAACTGAAAAAGCATATATGGAAAAAGAAATATCGAGGGCTGAAGTATCCATTAAAGAAAGTGAGGAAAAGATAAAGGACATGAAATCCAATATTGACGAGCTAAAAAAAAAATTAATAACAGACACAATAGAATTTGATAACAAAAAAGTTCAAGTTAGTGAGAGAATTGCAGTTTTGAAACCTACGATTGAGAAATATCAGAACACACAAGAAGATCTGAAATTAAAGTTAATTCAATCACTTAAAATTCTAAATAATCTACCCACACCAAGGATTCGAGCAACAAATAATCTATCTACATCAACTGGAAGAAAATACAAAATTCGTAAGAAGTAAAATAGTTAGTAAATCTATAATTTTATTTAATTAGCGTATATTCCTAACGTCATTTTGAATATTTTTAAATAAATAAAGCGGCAAAAATATACTTTGTGAATTTACTTATTATCATTTAACCAAACCTTTATTGTCCTGTCCCAACCACTTGAAACAATAGAATTTGAATTTGATGAAATATCAATAGTTAATATTTTTTCAACATGTCCTTCTAAATTAGCAACATTCTCAAATGTTTTTGCATCATGAATTTTAATGAGCTTATCGTAACTAGAAGAAAATAGGAAACCATTATCATTTTTTCCATACCGAACACTCGTTACAAGATTTTTGTGAGCAAATATTGATTCAACACTTGATTCTTTATTTCGTATGTCCCAAATCTTTATAGTACCATCACCACTCCCTGTAGCTATTTGATAACCATTCGGCGCCCAGTCCAATGAATATATTGGCTTTGCATGTCCTATTAAGTTCATTATATTTTTACCTGATCTCAAATCCCAGATCATTCCTATTGAATCAAAACCTGCAGTTGCTACCAAAGAACCATCTGTATGAAAACTTAGACTAAAAACTTCTTTACTATGACCTTCTTGCAACTGAAGTTCTGTCCCTTTCTCAATATCCCAAAATCTCCATGTGTTATCAAATGAACTGCTACCAAGATACCTCCTTAAAGGATGTAATTTGACATCAGTTACTCTACCTTGATGACCCATTAATGTATTAATACAATTTAAACTATTGTTCTCGTATGTTAACACCCTTATAGTACCATCTTCACCACCAGTAAAAATACAAGATTCGTCATTTGACCATTCAATGCCGCCAACTTTGCCTACCTGGAAATCCTGGAAATGCGATTTAATATCCAATGTCTCATTATCGATAATTGATATTACTCCATCCCAACTCCCTGATGCAATTAAATTACTTTGTGGTGCAATTTTAACCATTGAAATAGGTCGCTCACCGATCACTTGAGAACCTGTTAATTCAAAACTTTTTAACTTAGATTTTAGTTCTCTTTGTAGTGCCAAATTATTTTTCCAAGAAAAATTCTCAGCCAGTTTCCTTTGAGAATTAACCCTTTTACGAGATTTTTCTATTGAATAAGAAAGAATCAATTTTCTAGCTTTAATCAAATTAGCTCCAGCGGGCGTATAAAACTCATCATCATCTCCTTCTTCCTCACTCAAAATTGTTTCAACTTCAGTTCTTCCTAATTTTTTAATATGTTCATAAAACTTTCTAGCCAATTTTGGTTCATTAGAAATTATATCTATCAATCTTTCCCTTCTTAATCTAGCATTCTCACTAGGTAAAATACCCTCAACACCTAATATTCGTAAAATTTCTACAACTTTATTGTCATCTGTCGGTACATCAAAGATACTATCATCTTTTTGAATTCGTATCTTGTTCAATTGATCTTTAATACTTTGTCCATCCTGACGTGAAACTGGAATGTGATCTAAATCAATTTCTAAATCTTCTAACAAAATGCCCTCTTCTTCAGTCATCTCTTCTCTCCAACAAGGTTCTCCAAGTCAATTCAAATAGCTACTCCTCTTATTAATGTTCTTAAGCAACGTTGTAGCTTTTTCCAAAAAGGATTCAAGCCTTTTAAGTACTCCACATTAGTTTCTTATATATATATATATATATATATATATATATTAATTTCGACCTCTATTAAGGTCACAATTTTCTATTTTACATTCCGTTAACTTAAATACAAATGAAAATGCGATTCCAATATTTTTAAGATTGATATTATTTAATGGAAAAAATAATAAAAATTACATTATCAATCAGATATAGAATTAGCATAAGATAATCATAAGTTGAAAATGCCATCAGAACTAAAATTATACAAAGAAAAACACATTCAATATATTGATTCCTTGGACAAAAAAAAGTCTGATTTTGAATATTGGTTAAGTGAGCATTTGAGATTAAACGGTGTATATTGGGGGTTAACAGCTCTTTGTATTTTAGATGCTAAGGATACTTTTAAAAAAGAAGATGTCATATCATTTGTTTTAGATTGTTTTGATGATGAATACGGCGGATTTGCTCCATTTCCCAAACATGATGGCCATTTATTATCAACTTTATCCGGTCTGCAGATTCTCGCTATTTACAATTCATTGGATGCTTTGAATGACACAAGAAGAGAAAAATGTATTCAATTTATCAAAAGTAATCAACTTTCTGATGGTTCTTTTCAGGGTGATAGATTTGGAGAAGTCGATACGAGATTTTCATACAATGCATTAAGTTCTCTATCTATACTTGGAGAGCTAAACTCTGATGTAGTCGACCCGGCTGTTGATTTTTTGTTGAAATGTTACAACTTTGACGGAGGGTTTGGCTCTTGTCCAGGTGCTGAAAGTCATTCTGCACAAGTTTTTACATGTCTTGGAGCTTTGGCCATTGTAGGCAAATTAAATCTTTTGAGTAATCATCAAATAGAAGAAATCGGGTGGTGGTTATCTGAAAGACAATTACCTGAAGGTGGATTAAATGGACGGCCAAGCAAATTACCGGATGTGTGTTATAGTTGGTGGGTTTTATCTTCCCTTGCCTTGATTAAAAAACTGGATTGGATAAATTTTGAAAAGTTAAGAAATTTTATTCTAAAAGCTCAAGATGGAGTAAAAGGTGGAATAAGTGATAGACCAGATAATGAAGTTGATGTATTCCATACTTTATTTGGATTAGCAGGCCTAAGTCTAATGGGGTTTGATGATCTTATTCTAATAGATCCGGCGTATTGTATGCCTTATTCCGTTACTGAAGAGTTCAAAAAATATCCATATTAGTTAACCTTTGAAATAATTTTTGATCAATTACTTAAAAAAAGAAAAAAAGTAATTACATACTTCATAAACAAAGCATGCATTTAGGCTATTTAATTTTGAATATCTATATGATAATTTACTTAGAAATACAACTCTTCCTCTATGGCTTTCTTTAATGATGGTCTATAATCGAGAAATTTTGCACGATTATTATTTATAAATTTTCTTGAATTTATAGCTTTGCAACCATTATATGTAATGTCAAATTGCGGCGCCGTTTGATCACACAATATTAAAGTGGATGGTATTGGATATAAGGTTAGTGAATGATCTAATCCCCATGCTATGGGTCTGATATCAGGCGTAAATGGAGACAAATGACCTTGATCTAAAATAGTTTTCACAATTTTTCTAGATTCTTGTACTCTAGCCGGTAATTTATGTGGATCTATTGACAAAGAATTGATTGGGATATCATCTCCATCTAATAAGTCTGGAATTTCGCTTTCTTTTTCTGATTGCTTCTTACGGATTTTTTCTTCCTCTAGTGTAACGAATGGAACACTATTTCGTTTAAACCTACCACATATATTGTCTCTCATAATCACTATTTCTTGAGACAAATATGCAATTCTTGTTGGATTCGATCCCCAAATCACATGTTTACATATTCTGTTTATCTTCCCAGTAAAATGATTTGGGATCGATTTTTGTGGCCAAACACCTGAAGCACCTAAAGATACCATAGAATTCCATGGATCATTTACTCCTGGAATAAATATAAATGTTGAGTAGTTTATTAAATTCTCAAATGCAGATAATAAAGTGGCAAGACTGTCAAAATTATTCTTATATTGACTACTACTGCTGATACTTTTATTATTTATAGAGGCATGGACAGGTGTACTTGAGAAAGACCCTTGCAGGATAATCGCTATAGGCGGAGATTCATTAAGTGTTGAAAAAACCTTTTTTAATGCTGACATAGTTTGCATTTCATCCAAGAATATCTCACCCCCAAATATCGCAAATCTATGATCAGTAAAATCTTTTTCCAAATAATGTAGTCTTATTTTTAGGTCATCATCCAATTTTGCAATATAATTCGGGGTAGAAATGCCATGAATACCTAATAAATCTAAGTTTCCAATTGCCTCTAATGTAACTTCTCTTCTTTCACATGGAGGATGAGTTATTGATGTAATATGAAACGTATTTGTGGCCGAATAATATATACCTTCGGATAGTAAAATAGCACCTGACATGTAATAAGAACCATTTGTAGGAATAGCTTGAGATAAATCGATTTCGATAATCCCAGAGGGGTCTTCTAGACACCAATTCCCTTTAGTATTTTTTCTAAGCATGCCTAAAATTAAAAAATTTTTTCCATCTCTACCAAGTAATGTTTTAATGGGAGTTAACGACATATTAAATATTAACTCAGATGTAATATTATTTTGTAGTGCATTTTTCATGTTCATCATCGAAGAAAGAGGGTTAAAATTATCATTATTTTGGAAAGCCTTATTTCTCATAATTCTATCCTTAGTCAGATAGTACCTAGTGGCAAAAACGGCTAATTTTGACTGAATATCAGGTAGTTTTAATTTTAAAGTTGAATTATTTATCATTTCCAAATTATTTTTTGAAGGTTGTGATGTGTTGCTTGGTTTGAATATAAATTGTAATTTCCTTGGATCATATGAAAAATTTTGTTGTTCGTCTGCGTTAATTATTTTAAAGTAATCCCTCCAATTTAAATCTTCTATTTCATCCTCTGTAATATCATCGTTCACCTGTTCCATCTGTGGTATTGAATAATCTAAAATTGGGTTAGGCTCTGTGATATCTTGTATTTCATTCTCGGTTATAACACTACCAGAGGGATCTATTCTGTTGAAATTGTCAGGTAAATTTTCTTCATCATTAAGTATAGGTTCCTCCCCATTATGATCTTCAATATGAACATTACCCACATTATATTGCTCCTTTAAGGTCTCATTGTCAGTTATTTGAGCCTGGTTTTTGACTAAAAAGCTGTCCAATGTCTTCGATTTCTTTTCTTTCCCAACACCTGAAACTGTCTCATTTCTCGCTTTTATCCTGCTTTTGCTTCTCTCTTTGATCTCAGATATCACATCTCGTGTACCAACTGCATCAATGAACAGACCACGTTCCTGTTGCTTCCAAACGGTCGCAAACTGCTCTAAAAACAATGTTGTCTCTGGACTTCTTTTCCAGTCTATGCCAAAATGATTCCCAATGAACTCCGCTAGCTCTGCAAGCCCGTCAGACTTTATATTCAACCCAAATTTCTTAGATAGCACACGGTAAGCCAACGGCCTCAGCAACGGAGGTTGGATCTTGACCGGTAGTACTCCCCCTGAAGAAAACATCACGGTTCCACAATTGCTCCACTTACTGGGCGATCTGATATTAGCTTGTCTACAACCTTAGCAAGCTCTCAACTGGTGTGAAATGCGCAGACCTATGGAAGGGCTTGCTTATATTGAATGATGGTAACAGTCTGTATGAGTTATGTCACCCTCGATTCTTAAAAGCTTGTAATCTAAAACTTATAGAGCATGGTCCATCGGATGGAAAGAAAGAAAGGACGCCTAAAGCACTTTCTACCAGCCTCTTTACGCGTTTTGCACGTGATACACACGTGATGGATAAATTCCAAAAATGGCGTTGCTGACCCGGCCTCACTTGTATCTCCAGATGAACCGCCGCAGGACCATAATGAATCGTGTTAATTTTTACATCAGAAAACGAAAAATAAAACGAATTCCGCAAAGTACGAAATTGTGTTTTTAGATGGAGATTCTGATTAAATGAAAGAATAAAAACGCAAATGTGAGATATATATTTATATATATAGGCACAGATTTTCGATGTTTTAGATTGCAGCAGTGCGTTGCACCATTCTGCTATAAGAGTCACCTTTATTGAGAGTATACAAGCTAGATCGGCGTGCGAATAATTGTGCTGGAGAAGATATTTGGTGTTCTAAAGCGTCATCGTTACAGTTTGGATCTATTTTAAGGTGGTCAGTTTCTTTACTGCAGAATTTACAGAGTAGTAGGGTGCTTTAATTGCTTTTACGAAAGACAGTTAAATATAAGATATACAGAGTGGGTAGAATGTTAGAGTCAGTTCAGGGTCTGGCCCGCAGTTTTTTTGGTCAGAATGTAGATAATAGGAAGGACATGGATGCGCGTAAGCGTGAGTATGGGGATTTAGATTTGATGAAGGCTCAAAGACGTAAGAGATTGCTGGCGGAGTCTAGTTCAGGTAGGAGACATTTGATGCGAGAGGTGAACGGTGATGAAAGTGACGAAAGTCTGTTCAACGGAGTCAGGGGCAATAAAAGAGGAGGGATAAAAAAATCGGTCAATGAGCGCAAGAGAAGGAGAATGTACCAGAATAAAGTTGGAAGAGATATACTTTCGAAAAGGGTTGACTTCGAGCAGAGAGATTCTGGGACTTTCTCAAAAGTTATGAATTCTATTAGAACGATTTTTTCGCCTGAGGCTGAAAATATGAATAGAATGAGAAAAGTGTCCGAGGATTTGGATCAGGTATTACCAAACACGAATAGAATATCAGACAGTGCAAGGTATTCGCGTATGGAGGAAAAAAGAAAAATGAGAGAGAGGATTAGCAGAAGTGAGGCCTTTAAAAAGAAATTATTGGAAAAGAGAAATGACGAAGTATTACTTGAGCAATTGAAAAGGGGAAGGAACCCATATAGACAGAGCCATGACATGGATATGAGCGAAGAAATCGATAGTGAATTGATCAATGGTTCAAAATTAGATCCTGTTAAAAAGGATTATAAATCCAGAAACCTTAATATCGTTGATGATCAAGTTTTTTTATTGCAAAAAAAAATTGACAGTTTAGAGAAAAAGTTGAGTGTTATTGAAAAAGAATTGTACTTGTCAAGAAAAAAACTCAAATTTGCTAAAGAGAAGAATACTTTATTGGAGTCCCTCCTAGATGATGCCAATATTGATAGCGAGTATGTCAAATCCAGAAGAGATATTAAAAACTTACAAAAGGAGAATTTGATTCCAGAGTCAGACTTGCCTCCTTCTCCAAAACGAACAGTCAACCCATTGTTCACATCTAGTCCAATGAGAAAAGTAAGCGGGAGTGCAAAAACAAATGAAGAAGAAGAAGCAACGCATCCCAAAAATTTCGAATTTTATAACAA
Organism: Tetrapisispora namnaoensis; assembly: GCA_003705985.2. Classification (NCBI taxonomy): domain Eukaryota; kingdom Fungi; phylum Ascomycota; class Saccharomycetes; order Saccharomycetales; family Saccharomycetaceae; genus Tetrapisispora; species Tetrapisispora namnaoensis. The sequence goes on along the minus strand of PPKD02000001.1, from coordinate 1,123,484 downwards.
ATATCCGAAAATACCAGAAACAGAAAACCTCAAACAAGATAACAGAGATAGGTCCCTCTCTCCAATTAATATCGATTACTCCAAATATTCTTCACCACGTTAATCACAAATTTATAAAAAAAAAAGTTGTTTGTCATAGAAAAGTTTCAGCAAAAATAGCAATCTACACAGGACAAAGATGTTAAAACATATGCTTCAAACTTCTAAACTATTATTATAGTCACAATCATAGTCATCATCATTATCATTATCACTCACCCATTCATTCATTCATATATTTATTAAATTAATGAACCAAAAATACTTGTGTCCGGGTATTGCACATTATTTTTCGAATCTTCAAAGTACCAAATCCCCTTTTGATGAAATACTGAAATATTTGGCTGAAAAATTAAAGATATTTCAAAATTTGTAGTAGTAACCTTGTAACAGATATAGAAAGTTTTAAATTATTTTTTATTCGTTGTACATATATTTTCATTCTGATTATGTCAGTAAATTACTTGAAGTTTATTTTAGATAATATTGGTATTGTGAGGAGATATATATACGGTGTGATTTCGTGATATCTTTGTACGCTTTTCTGTTAGTTGCTGTGATCTTTCTTTTCCTATCAGGGATATAGTTAAAGTAGGTGATTGAATAAGTAAATTTACAACGAAGAAAGTGTTCAAAGAACTGAGACTTGAGATTGCTAACTGAAAAAGGTTCGTTAGATTTTTGTCCGTTTCGTTTTGTGTCTTCTTTTTTACAAATATAATTAATATGAGTACTGGTGATTTTCTATCTAAAGGTATAGATCTTATTCAAACTGCTGTGAACTATGATACTGCAACTCAATATGCGGAAGCCTATACAGCATACTATAATGGTTTAGATTATTTAATGCTGGCATTGAAATATGAAAAAAATCCGAAATCAAAAGAACTAATAAGAGCAAAATTTACGGAATATTTAAATAGAGCGGAACAACTTAAGGATCATTTGGAAAAAGAAGAGGAGAATAAAAAACTAGGTTCTGTAAACACGGGGGGTGGAGCTCAAAAATCAGCTAAAAGCGGAGATTCAAATGATGAAGATGCAGAAGACAAGAAGCTAAAAGGTGCATTATCTGGAGCTATATTGACTGAAAAGCCAAATGTAAAATGGGAAGATATTGCGGGTTTAGAAGGTGCCAAGGAGGCACTAAAGGAAGCTGTTATTCTTCCGGTTAAGTTTCCTCATTTGTTCACTGGTAATCGTAAGCCAACATCAGGGATACTATTGTACGGACCACCTGGTACCGGTAAGTCTTATTTAGCAAAAGCTGTCGCAACAGAAGCTAATTCTACTTTTTTCAGTATTAGTTCAAGTGACTTAGTTTCTAAATGGATGGGTGAATCAGAAAGACTAGTGAAACAGTTATTTAATATGGCAAGAGAAAATAAACCATCAATTATTTTTATCGATGAAGTTGATGCATTAACTGGACAGAGAGGTGATGGTGAGAGTGAAGCTAGTAGGAGAATTAAAACTGAATTATTGGTCCAGATGAATGGTGTTGGTAATGATTCACAAGGTGTCCTGGTACTAGGTGCAACTAATATTCCATGGCAACTTGATAGTGCTATTAGAAGAAGATTTGAAAAAAGAATATACATTCCACTTCCTGACTTAGCAGCAAGAACAAAAATGTTTGAAATTAATGTCGCAGACACTCCTTGCGCTTTATCAAAAGAAGATTATAGAGTTCTAGGTCAAATGACGGAAGGTTATTCAGGAAGTGATATCGCAGTAGCAGTAAAGGATGCCTTAATGGAACCAATTAGAAAAATACAGATGGCTACACATTTTAAAAATATATCACAAGACGAAGAAGTGAGAACTTTGACACCATGTTCTCCAGGAGATCCAGATGCTATTGAGATGAGTTGGGTGGATATAGAAGCAAATGAATTGAAGGAACCTGATTTGACTATAGCAGATTTCTTAAAAGCTATAAAGACAAACAGACCAACAGTTAATGAAGAAGATCTCAGAAAACAAGAAGAATTTACAAATGACTTTGGTCAAGAAGGTAATTAAATAAGCATCGTGATATTTTTATAATATCTTGTCCTATTATATGCATTAATGATTCTTGAATAAAATATAATTAATTAATACATGTTTTACAAAAAATATATAAATATTCTTGGATTGCATTTGTAGAGCAATATTTAGTTAGTCCTTATATAATAATAATGTAATGAATTCATTATAAGTAAATGCATGAAGATGGACATCTTAATAAATATTATGAAACAAGCAAATATTTATACTTGAATCACAGCAAATATACTCTTAATATAATTTAAACATATAACTTTGTATTGTTCATATTATCAGTTACTTTACAACTTTCGATTTTTACCTTCACTACCACTGTTTCATCGCCTAATATAAATACGGAAGCATCAGGATTTATTTTCAATAGAAGCTGTTTATAATGCGACTCTTCTTCAGAATCTTGTGTCACGATATATGCATGACCCAAAATAGTCGCACTCATTTCATTTAGCTCAGCCTGATTCAACTCTTGTAGAAGGTTTAGCAATTTGCTAGGATGTGCTGTTTCGGTAAAACCACTATTACCAGGCTCTGGAGTACTAGTTTGAGAAAGACTAGTTTTTTTGGTAGAAATATTGTTTGCTGTTACCCAATCATGAAATAATAACGCAACAGTTGGATTTGTTGCAATGTTATGGTATTTCTCTGTACTTTTTGGGGTTGCAAAAATAATATAATCGTAAAGATCAGCAGGTTGGAATATTTTATCTTGCGGAACATATATATAGTTCATCAGAGAAACAGATGGTATTCCTTCCTTTGATGAAGTTGCTAAATGGAGATATTTTGATTTCTTAATTAAATTAATCAAATGATTTGGAAATTGGTTTGTGCAAGACATGGTTACTTTATTTAATGTTTTGCCCTATTAATTGTAAACAAGCGACCTAAAAGTAAACAAACTGCAAAGGAAAAACACTAGTAAAATTAATTAAAGAAACTCTCTTTAATGACTATTGTTATTATATATATAATTGCAAAACCATCAAATTTACTTTAATATTTGCGATGGCATTACTAATTGTATTATTTGTTACAAAAAACTTTAAAAGGAAAATTGTCAACGGTTAAAATTATAAAGCCTTTATTTTTTCAAAAAGTTAATAAGTCAGATGGTTAATAATCATGATGGCCTATGAAAAGTCATAGATTGTTAATTTAAATACTTTAAAGGCTGTTTTCTATATATTATAAAATGTGTACTAAACTTGTTGAACCGCTGTTATCTGTTTAATATTTTACTTGTTCACTTTTTAAATGATTATCTTCAATGACTTCATGAAACTACATGAAACTACATGAAACTACATGTTATATGTATCCTTATAGTATTAGTTTTTACAGAAAAAAGAGGAATTTAAAAATATAATAGGATTGATGACTTCAATCCCAATATTGTTTTCTTACATTAATTACAGACATTTTATGTAATCATCAGGTTAACTCAAAGATTTTGGTAATTTTCTTCTAGGGCCTTTAGATCTTGACTTATTTAAATGATTCAGCGATGTTGCACTGTTACTATTACTATACAATTTAGTGGATAAAACGCTGTCTGTATGTCTTCTATTGATAGAAGTAATGGAGTCTTTGGAATAATCAGAATCAGTTGATGATTTCGACGTGGTAGTTGTTAAATGTGGATTTGGTGCCTGTAAAATTGCTTCCAACTTTTCACGTGGAGATAGCTCTTTTCTAGCAGGTGGAATTTGTGGAGATACCTTGTTATCAGTTTTATTAGCTCTAACTTGTAGATCAATGGATGACTCTCTCAAAGCCTTTGATTTTGCTAAGGCTTCGGGCATCGAGATTTTTCTCTGAGGAACCAAAGGAGCGGTTTTAGCTTTTGTTAACAGTTTACGTTTAATTAATGCTTCTGGAATTTGTTCATTTTTATCAGGTATATCATTAGAATTATTTATCTCTGTTTTTCTCAAATTAATTCTATTTATCTCTACACTTCCTTCAACAGTTAACTTTTCCTGCTTGACAGCTTTTAATTGCGGTAAGTCAATATCAGATTTTTTTTTTGGAACAACAGGTTTAACTTTTTCTACAGGTTTAAGTTTTAAATCAGTAAATTCTTGCTTCTTAGCTGGTACTTCTGGTTTTTGCTTTGTAACTGATTTCAGAGTATCTTTTGAAAAGGCAATGTTATTTTTTTTGGCAGGGATTATTGGCTTTTCTTTTTTGTTACTTTTCAGTCTATCTAAAGAGTTACCTAAAGTGCTACTCTTCTTTGGAACATCAGGCTTCCCTAAAAATTTTGCATCTTTAATATGATCATCAGTATTTATTCTTTTTTCAGTCTTAAGCAACACATTAACGTTTGATTTTTGTGGAACTTCTGGTTTAATACGCTGGGTTTCATTATTATGACTTTGGTTAGATTTCAAAGCTGATCCAATGAAATCATTAGATATTTTCTTTTCAATTGGTACTTTATACTGGGTTGAAAAATTTTCCTTTTTAGAAACAAGAGTTTTTTTATTTTGAGCTGAATCCAGATAATCTAAGGAAGTAGGTTTTGTAATTGAAATTGAGTTCGTACTTGAACTAGCCGATGTAGCCTTTGTCAATTTATTATTTTCTAATGATTCCATGAATGATTTTGGTTGATTTAGAGAACGAGAAGTTGGCACTGGAGGTTTAACTTTAACTGTATTAGCAACTACTTCTAATTCGTTACTTTTTTCTTCATGAATTAATTCCTTATATTTTTTAAAAGATTCTTTAGAAAAGTTAGACGGTTTTGTTTGACGGTGTATTAGAGGTTTGTTATTTAATGAAGGCTTCGTACTTCTATCCACTTTGTAATTTGTTAATAGTTCTTTTGATTGGAGGAGTTCCTGATCATCATTATTATTTCCTGTCTCTATCATTTCCCTACTTTCTGTGTAATCTCTTGTTTGACGTGATCCAGTTTTCATACCTATATTTGAAATATCATTTCTTGTATTTATTAGTTTCTTTTCTGGTTTTCTAGGTAATTGAGGAGGTTGATTTAAATCAATATTTCCCTCTTCTCCTTGACCCAGTGCATCTGTTTTATATTTTCTTCTCGGTAATGATGGTGGCGGTGTTGTCTCTTCTTCCTCAGTAGCACGGTCATTCCTCATAATTCTGTATCTATGGCTATTTTCACGGCTTATATGACTTTTGGATATATAGCCAGTCTCATTTGAATAATTAAGTGCACTTCGTGGTTTACCTCTGCTTGGAAAAGTAACCTTCTCTTCAACAGGTTCTTTCTCAATGTCATTCTTCTTATCTTTTTCTTCTTTCAACCGTTGAAGAAGTGCATAATCCTCTTCAGAAATAACATATTTATTACTCTTTACTGTAGAAATATTGTCTTTATTATCATTATATTTTTTTGGTGAAGAAGGATTTGACGGTGACAAATTTAAACTGTATTCAGATATATAATCGACTTCTAATACGGAATCCTGATCACCAGTACCGTCAATAATAGCTTTATAGGACTCTGTTTCTTTATAAGAACCATCTAAAATACCTTTAGCAACTTGCAAGCTCTTCTCTTTATCAGAAATACTCAAGTGATATGGTTTCTTACCCACAATTGGCGGATTTTTGGAAGCATTGAGCTTTTTACCTTGCTCATACTTTCTCTTTTGATCTATATCTTCCACATTCTTCAAGAAAGCATTCAAGTCTCTTTCTTCCGAAATCATAATATATATAATACAGTGGATATCTCTAAGTTCATTAATTTATTCGCAAGTACAACCCAGCTTTGACGATAGAATGAGTTCGTTTTAGTTACTATATTCTTTAATATTTACTAAATTGTGTTCAAATATATTGAAGAGTTGAAGTTTACCATTTTTCAGTATAAAGAAGCGGATGAAAAATTCATCGCAGTATTTTACTTCAGACAATGAAGCCTGGTATCAATAAATTAGTTATTTGCAATATGTAAACAATATTCAAAAACAATAAGAATTGATTAATAGATGATATAAATTGCATTTGTGCTAATTTTCGTGACAAAATTTTAATATCACCTTTCAAAAATTTATATAAATATATATATGTATATACGTTCTTGCTAAAAAAATTTAGACCTTGTGTTGCATAACACATCGTCCAATAAACTCTTAAACATATGCCATAGTCATTCCTCTGACACAAGCAGTTTAAATACTTCTTAGTTAATGTTGATTTCCCAAAAACTAACGTAATTCAATTGTAGATTTTTTCCTTGATAAGTATAATTGAAAACCGCAGAAGACAAAAAACCCTAAATACACTAATGCAGCCAAATAAACGGTGTGAGCAACCCTATTAATAAAATAGTATTCAAAAGTCAGATATCTGACAGACAGAGAATATAAGAAATATGTTAGTAGAAAAGATTAAAGTCAAAATTGTTTAAAAAAAGTGCTCTAGTACATACGCAGGTCCATCTTCTGGGTCATTGATTGAACCCACAAATGATTCATGATTTGTTTTGAACAGATGCCCTATAACGGATAAAATTACAACACCAAATGCAGATAAAACGGTACAAAACCAAGCATTCCCATTCTAATATCAAAATTCAGTAATCACCATAATTCAGTGAAGCTTACTATGTTAGTACAATTATTCATTAATTTTCAAATAGCTAATTTTCAAAAATACTCAACACAAACATACAGAAACAATCGGTTGCATTTTATTGTTGTTAGTTGTAATTCACAATATATTCTTAGTTTCTTACGACTGCAACCGAGTACCAGACATCAATAATGGTAACATAATCTCCAATTAGCAATGTTCATTTCATCTCAGCAGTTCTTTTATATGTAATACTTGAATCTTTGAGCTTAACAGGTATTTAAATTTCAGCAGCCAGTTTTGTATCCGTGTCACATGACATACGCTATATTTTAAAGCATTGTCATAACATTCAGTGTTGTCATAACAAACAATGTCCTGGGAAGATACGAGCAAGAGTACTCTCATAACCTTTGAAATAGAACCTTAGGGGAAGGCAGGATGGTTTTATTCATATTTATATACAAGCATAATTTATGGTTGTATCGAATATTCCTTTCTGACAGGCGACAAGGAATCGGCGAGTGGCACGTAACATAACGAGGTCCTGACCAGATCGGACACTACATTCGTCAATGTATTACTTTTAATAAGCTCCAAAAGTACTGGAGTTATATCCAAAAATTACATTGAATATTTTTGAGAAGGTTACCAAATAGTTTCTACCTGTAGTTTATTATTGTTCATATTGTTGACTGCTTCCGATCAATCGATGCTCAATAAATGGGGAAACATATGAGCATTAATACATGAAATTTTTTCAATAATCTAATTAAGAAGTTAAAGATCAAACTTTACATAAATTTCAAGTGTTACAACTTGATGTCTAACAAAATTGACATTATCATTATCAAATTAATAAGAGCCATTTAAAAAACAAATACAAATTAAAATGGTCCCTTGGCCCAGTTGGTTAAGGCATCGTGCTAATAACGCGGGGATCAGCGGTTCGATCCCGCTAGGGACCATTTATTTTTATTCCATCGTACTTACACACATTTTATTTTTAGGTCTACCTTAATCAACAAGGCAGCTAAACTAGTTGGACGCCTATATTTAAGATTACAAATTGTTTTAATTAAATTATGCTATTTATAAACCTTCAAATTTAGTAATACCGTGATTATCATTATGGATTACTTGTTTTTGCATTTTTTGTTTCTTCTGTTTCTTTTTGGATTTCGATTCATCATTCTTTCTTTTATGCTTTGTTTCATTGTCCGAATCAGATAAACCCAATATATCTTTGTCAAGCTCTTTAATCAATTGCTCTTTTGACAAACTAATTAGTCCTTCTCCATCTGATACTGAGTCTATTTCATCATCAGTATTGTCTTCAGCTGGCATATCTTCATGGCCTGAAGTTTCACTATCAAAACCAGTCCATTCTTCATTAGTAGAGTTATCAGAACGTTCATCTTCATCAGAATCACTAACTGAAATGTCGCTATCACTCATACTGAAATCGCTTTCCTCTTCAGTTTCGTTTTCTTTTACATCCTCAGTGTTATCATTTAATTCCCAGATTTTAACACTATCCATACCACCACTGATAACTCTGTAGTCACAGTCCAAATCAATGTAGCCTACTTCATCTAAATTACTGTGTTTTCTAATTTCAACAACCTTACCACTTTTAGCATTCGCCTTATAAATTTTACCATTCGAGCAGCCGCACCAAACACAATTATCGTCTTGCAAAGTTGGGATAATGCAATCAATACTCTCATCAGCTGCAATTTTAATTCTTGTTAATTGATCTTCCAAATCATTCTTTTCAGGTTTCCAGACTGTCAATAAACCTTCTCCCATACCACAGACGACAATATCTCCAACCTCTGGGTCAACAAAAGTACCACATAGAATTTCATCTTCTTGATCATCACTCAATAATACTTTTCTTTTAGTTTCTGTATCATCTGGTAGAATATTTTTATCAGACTCATTTGACTCTCGCGAATCCCAGTAGCCTAAAGTAGTTTGACCTAACGAAATGAATTTATATGCTGATCTCTTTGCAAAATGGAAAATGTCATTAATAGCATCTCTACCATCATGAACATCTATCAAATTGTTCTTTTTCTTCAAAGTGTTACTGTCTAAAACCAATATATTTCCAATTTCGTCGCCGAGAACTAAAAATGGATGAGTTGTAGACTTTACCAATTTCGTAAATTTGGCATCCTTTGATTGAGAGGCAATATTGGCTTTTTGAACCACTTTTCCTGTCTCAGTTACGCACTTTTTCAATACATTATCACTACTGACAGAGTACATATATTTTCCATCTGCGTCTAAGGCAATACATCTAACACTTTCCTTGTGTCTCTTTGTTTTCCACAGCAGTTTTATACCAGGGGCCTCTTCTGACTCCACATTTGGAACATTAATCACGGTCCAGAATTTTTTATTTTTATCATCCTTAGCTGTTTCACTTGTGGCAGATTGACGTCTTTCATTTAGCAACTCTTGTAACAGATCAGGATCGTATTGATGACAGTATATGTGGCCAGTCGCAAGTCCACTCACAACTATATTCTTTTCTGGGTGAGATGACATTTGGAACAGTGGATCTGCATATTTGATCTCGAGGATTGGTAATGCTGAAGAAGTTGACCTCTTCACAGCACCTTTCTCACTTTTTTTACTCTTCGCCATCTTTTCAATTTATCCTAGCTCTATCTCTGGACAAGGTATCCGGCAACAAGCACAATCAATAAAGACATCAATTAATATAATTGAAAAGCCACCAGAGCATCTATGTAATGTTTGACATCTTTTAACCCTAGTACAGCAAATAGTTCATGAAGTTTACACCGCTCATCTCATCTCATCTTTTGTTAAATTTGAGTAAAAAATTTGTTAGCGACAAAAATATTAGCGGCGCTACCATAAACAATTGCAGTCTAGAAATCTGATTTCATTCATATTTTTAAGACCTAACTATATGGATATCATGCGAATTATTAAAAACCAAAGCAATAGCTAATGACTTGTCATACATGGCCAAACTTTACTATAGACCATAGATAAGGGAACTAATTTATACCCTCTTAAATGGGTCTCCATCCACACAAATCTTAAACTTATTGAGTCTTAAGTGCTGTCGTCAGATGTGATAGCAAGGTTAAACTTAACAGGGAATTCAATACCATAAATATTCACCACTATATATATACATATGTACTTTATGAAGCGTGATTTAATCATTATTTCGATTTGGTTTAGATAGCCTAGCCTGAACATCAATAGATTTAAGTTTATTATTGTATCATATTAGGATATTCCATATATTTGGCATACGTTTTAGAGACGACAACTTTTATCTAAGCATGGGTAATTTTAGATTTCCAATTAAGACGAAACTACCTCCTGGTTTCATAAACTCCAGAATATTAAAAGATAATTTTAAGAGGCAACAATTTGCTGAGAATGAGATTGCAATTAAAGCACTAAAATATATTAGCAGAAATACAACTTTGCCTCCAAGGGCTAGGTTAGAAGCACAGCTACAATTGAGTGTAATGCCAAATTACACACGTTCAACTCAAGTGAAAAATAGATGTGTGGAGACTGGACATGCTAGAGGTGTTTTAAGTGATTTCAGACTATGCAGGACTCAATTTAGAGAGAAGGCAAGGGCTGGTGATTTGCCTGGGGTGAAAAAAGGTATATGGTAAGTTTTTTTATTGGAAATTTATTTATTTTTGCCTTGTAGTTAGGATATTCTTTTAATATGGCAGAGTTGACAATCAGGATCTTAAATTGGTATTTTATATTTGAAAATGAACATCATGTAAATAAAATAAATAATAATATGTACAGCGCTCTTTTAATCAATCAGATTTTGTTTTAAAAAAAACAACATTTTAATAACTTCTCATCCTGAACCCTTTAGTTATTTTTGTAGATAATAGTCAAATACATAGGTCACATAATTTCACACCTGCACACTCGTAGCTTCTTCCTTTTACTGATAATATGGGAGTCTGTCATGGTCACTTTTACGGCTTCCTCAAATAGTTCTTTTATACCGTAGCCTGTCAGAGCAGATGTCTCAATGTGCTGGATTGCACCAATTTCTTGAGCCGCTTGTAAACCTTCTTCCTTTGTAATAGGTGCTGTATTTTGTAATTTAAGCTTTGTAATTGTATCTTGATCATTTCTTAAGTCGACTTTGCATCCAACTAGTATTATATTTGCATATTTTGTACAATAATGAAACACTTCTGACGACCATTTTTCAAGCACGTTATTTAAAGATTCTCTAGAGTCAATAGAATAACATAACAGTACAACATGTGAGTTTGGATATGAAAGTGGCCGTAGACGTATGTAGTCATCTTTACCTGAAGTGTCCCAAAATCTCATCTCAACTTTTTTATCTTCAAAATGAAACAACTTTGATCCACAATCAAATACTGTTGGTACATAAACTGGTGAAAATTGATTGCTTCGACAAGCTACAAGAAGAGAGGTTTTTCCACTATACTCATCTCCAACTATTACTAATTTCTTGTTGTATCGAAACTCATTGAGTGTTGACTTATTTGAAGAAGAAGAGGCATCTGTTTCTTTTACTTCTTCCATTTGAGTTGGTGTCACCAGAAAAAAAAAATTTCGTTATTTTGATTAAAATATTATTAAAATAATATTATTTTAGCAATTCGAAGCTAGTAAATTTATTATATAAATTAATCCCTTGATAAATAATATTTCTGATAAGTAATCTGAAAGAATTTGTCTTATCTCTTTTTATAATTAAAATAAATTAACAATAATATGTGACACTAAAAATATCTCGAGTCCGAAAATGAGCTTAAAGTGCGAATACAAGATCACGGTGTAAAACATGCAACCAGATAATAGCAGAAAAGCTTTTTAATATTTATAGAAGTATTCAACTCTCTATTGTGGTTTAAAGCTATCGGTTAAAACGTAAAATGAGTGGATATATTTAGATTATAAGTTATTTAATAATAATTAATTAAATAATGGTAAGTTACTAAAACCAATGTAACATTAATGATATTATTAAATGGCCAAATTGTTTGCATACTTTGATGTATTGATTACAAAGCCATAAGAAAATTATATATTTTCTGAATGTTAAAATGAAACTTAATTTTTTTTGTTTGATTTCTTTTTACTGTTATTATTATTATTATTATTACTGTTATTTGTTATTTGTTATTTTTTTTCAGATATGAATTATTGCCGCTAAAGTGTTATAAAATTTTCTTACAAGACAACACACTTTCTCTTTTTCTTTTCTGAAGTCTTCTTCTTTTGCTTACCGTTGTTCTTTGATTTACCCATCAATGAAGCTCTGGTAGCAGCTTCAAATACTTCTCTGACACCGTAACCAGTTTTAGCTGAACATTCGAGGTAGCCAGTGGCACCTATTTGATCGGCTACGGCTTGACCTTCTGCAGTGGACACTGGTTGTTGACCAGCTTCTCTTAAATATTCAATAGCTTGTGGGTCATTTCTCAAATCAACCTTACAACCAACCAAGATGATTGGAACACCTTGACAGAAATGTAAAACTTCAGCAATCCATTTTTCTTGGACGTTTTCCAAGGAATCTGGAAGATCGATAGAGAAACAAATCAATACAACATTAGAATCTGGGTAAGAAAGAGGTCTCAACCTATCGTAATCTTCTTGACCGGCTGTATCCCATAATGCTAATTCGACGCGACGACCATCAACCTCTACATCGGCGACGTAATTTTCAAAAACTGTTGGAACATAAACCTCTGGGAATTGACCTTTAGAGAAGACTATTAATAAACATGTCTTACCACAGGCACCATCACCCACGATGACCAATTTTCTTCTAATATTGCTACCTACTTGTTGAGACATTATAACTTTATCACCTGATGGCTATCTTCCTAATGGAGTCCTATTTTCAGTTTGTTGTTTCGATATTAATTAATGAATTAATTCTTTTCGTGTTCTTTCTCGCAATTCCTAGAAACTAATAATCTATGCGAATTGGAATAAAACAATGTTTCGAATATTTTCCGCTAACCTTCTAGTATGCAAAGATCTAACCAAACGATGAATGGATCTCAAATATGTTTCTAAAGGAAAGGAAACAGTATGTCTTGGCTATAAACAAATGTAACAATTTGTATTGATATAAGTCTATTCTTATATTTCGAGCAGTCAAGTATGCGTGCGTTCTCCCAGTAGCTACAATATTAGATTGAAATAATCCTCCTATGTAAACCTCACTACTATGAAAACGAAAAGTGTATGTCTATAAATACAAACAGATATATCTTTCTTTGAAAACAGACTTCAATGGACTATTGGAAACGATAGATCAATTACATAAAACTTCGAATAAAATCTTGAAACTGGTAGTAAAATGTTGCATTATTTATTTATTTTTCTTTGATTTTATTTTTATTTTTAGTGTTTTATTTTATTTTGTTGATGTTAGTAAATTTTTGTTTTTATCAATTCAACCTGTCAAGAGAAAAGGACTGAGAAAGCTGGAAGGAAAGAGGCGGGAGCCCAGTCTGCCGGTCACAATTGGAGGCAACAGAAAATGATGTGGTGATGGTGGTGAATGTCTCCACATACTCTGAGGGCCGTACCGAAGGGAGGAAAATTTTTTTGCCAGCGGGATTCCGCAGAAGAAAAGTTATTTTTTCGGACTACAAATGCCAAAAAAAAGAAACAAAGAAAAGGTGGGCCACATCACATGCGGGTAACACATGCAGGAAAGCGAGGCAAAGTGCTTGCCGAGGCTTCAGGACAATGGTACTGGCTCGTGAGCCTGCGACGTATGGACGGGGCCGGGAGAGTGGCCTGTGCTCGTGTTGTTTTTATTGTACTAGTTGAACCTGAGTGGCATGTTCTCTGTTTCGGTCCGCAGCGCCTCTTGTTGTGGGATTAGTTGAGGATTCCTGATTCCATGGTCAAACTGGGCTTGGAATGTTAGTATTTATGGGACATGGAGGTTTCGAAGACAGGTCTCAACTCTAGCAACGTATTCGTGTCTCACGTGTCTCAGTTAGGGCATTGCAAGAATTGTTTTTATTAGAAGTTGTACATATGGCTTAAGGCGGTACTTAAAGATACTAGTATTACTGCATAGTGCCGATATACGATTTGAGTTTAGCGTCTAGAAGGGAAATACGGCGATTTACTGTGCTATTGTTTTAATTGCAGGTCGCTTCACTTCATCCTGCTCTGTAATGTCATTTTCTGCAGTGACATATCGAATCAATGACGTGGAATGGGGTAAAAGCAACGGATTAGACTCCAGCGTTGGTTTCCTTTTCAATTTGGACAACAAAAATCTACCACTTTGCTTCACCAATGCCTTCAGTAATACTTTCTTCAGCACTATAATGATATCAATAGATCTTATAGTTTGGTTTACAAAGCATAATTTTGGAAATGAAAATACGAAATCAGTGACATTGATCAACCTCTTAGATCCTTTACCCTTAAAACTTATACAAAGTTTAAATCCATTGATGACAATGTTCTCCATTATCATAAAATCTGTAGATCTTTGGATCATCTCATTTAACTCACTGTTATCTTCTCCGTTAAAATAGAATTCACTGTTTATTGATTCTGTATCATCCTCATCATCGGATTCATTATTGCCATGCAAAGCTGATGCTACTTCATGGGGTAATAACCAATGTATTAATTCAATTACTGTATCTTCCTCAATACTTACCGAAAGGCCTTGCACAATAGTCTCAACATTCTTTACAACCTTTATTCCACCTATTGGTTTATCCATGACCCATTTTATGAGGTACATGGGCTTGGTTTCATTAAATTCAGTTTTTCTTAGAAGCTTCTTTTGACTAATATAAGGACCCAACAAATTTTTATAAATAGCAGAGTCTTTAAGATTAAATATTTCTGCTGCTTGAACAGTTAATGTATTAGCGTTAAAGCCCGATGATGACGCTACTCTGTTAAACTTAATATCTTTTGAAACAATATTCAAAAATGGTTTCGAGTCACTTTGAAGCATTAATAACTCTATGCTATCGACATCGATATTCCATTCCATACTTTTAGTGAATTCGTTAGTCTCTTTACGTCTAGAACACAAAACATGTAACAAAATATACAATTTTGAAAGATTTGATATACGCTCATTGTGTATATTAAATAAATCAACCAATCCTGCATCATCTAATAGTTGTTGCCTAAATATCGATTCATTTTCTGCTAATTGTGCTTTATGAATAACATTCGATAATAACACAGCTGTATCATATATTTTGCTTAACTCTGTGAAATCAAAGCTAATTGATACTTTATCAATTTTTCTCTTCAAACTAGGATCTGTTAACTTCATCGACATAAATATATTTGTCGATATTCTGAATAATGATAGATAACTTTTAGAATCGCATGTTACTTGAACTTTTGGAATATATATATTCATACAGTCTTGTAATTGATGTCTTACTGAGTCGTATATAGATGAGAATTCATAGACGGAATCAAGGTAAATAACCGTGTTCAAATCCTTTATTATTGTTGAACTGCTTAAAGCAGATGAATCAAAACATGACTCAGCTCCTAACCAAGGACACCATGGGCCATCCTTTACTTGACCATAAGTGAGACATTGGAAGAAAATATCCATGGAATCTTTAAACTTATCTTTATGAAATAAAAATACGTTAGCCTTCGAGATTAGTACACCGTATCGTTTTAAAAATTTATCTTGCAGAAATGCATCCGATTTATTAGGGCTTAAGAATGATAGTACCCTTAATTTTATCAATGGTGCAGTGATAATTATACATGCCTTTTGTTCAAATTTCGATGATAATTGTATTTGTGGAGCTAAGAATTGAACAAAATGATCCTGACTAGTGTTATAGTTTATTGAAGTAACTAATTTCTTCAATCCGTTTTCAAAATACTCTAATATATCTACCTCCTTTTTCTGTTCTGTAGAATCGGTGCTCTTGCTATTATTAATGTTAGCATTATTTGGAGTGCCTAAAATAGATGACATGAAACTTTGTTGTGAGACATAATTAGAATTATCCTTATTTCTTTCTTTCTTTTGATTAATAATATCTTCAAACATTCTTATCGAATTGTATTTACCAATTGTAGTAAAATAGCTATTGAGGTTCATATACATCAGGTAAGTTAAAATTGCATCTCTAGCACGTTCATCCCATCTTAAAAACATTCCAAAAACCAGATACCGATTTTCGTATAACTTCTTTGTAGTCTCTGTTTCTTTATCAATAACCTGGAAATGTAAATCTTCAGCTTTAATCTTCCCTTGATATTTCAAAATCTTTTTCGTATCCTCAATAAAATATTGAAGTTGCCTGATAATACCTCTAGTCATATTTATGTGCTTTAGTAAGAAAGTTCTTTCTTCTTGGGTTTTTGCTAAATTCAATTTTTCTTCCAATTCTTTTTCTTTGCTTAATAGTTTTTTAATTCTTTTCTCTTGATAAACTGTTGAAAGATCGATTTTACCATTTACACAACAACAGTGGGAAATATCATTTTTAAATGGTTGAATTGGTTCGGAAGTTTGTGGATCCAGCTGAAATTTATCGCCATATTTGGCCCTCTTCTGGTAAACAAATTGTGGGGCTAACAATAATGGACTGATTGACACGTTAGGTACATAATCAATCGTGGATATTGCGAACGGTTCCTTAAAATCAGAGAGGTCAAGCCAATCGTAGTCATCTTCGTATAGATCAAATTTAGAATTTTGTTTCTCTTCGACAAAAGTTGATTTATGGAACTTCGCTTGAATTGTACGAATATCAATAGTTCCAGAAGTGAAATCACCTTCCAAAAACTTCATTCTTGATACCTTTTTATGTTCATTTAATTCTTCTCTAAACTCAGATACAACCTCCTTTCTTTGATGTAAATCCATAACAAATCTAGAAACTTTGGCTTTGACACCAGCATATTCAACATTATCATAAAAACTAGAAGTTTGGGCATTACTGAAATCTATATTACGCTGAATATGTGTGATAAACAACGGAGAAACATTAGCATAATAAGATATAGTTCTTAATGCAGCACCAAATTTTGGACTCAAATTTTTAGCGTCATATAAATTACCTCTTCTAACAGGTGGGTTATTAGAAAATGATCCCCACCATTTCATGAATGTATCCATACCTGTGGAATCTAGCTGCATTGCATTATAGGCATTATTAGAGTTCGATAAAAGTGTGAACGACATGTGTATAAACTGACTGCGGAAATTTTCATAAGCATCATACTTTGATAAATCTTTAACATAGATTGGATTACATAAGAATGTTTCATAATGTGGGGAAAAATTAATTGTACGTTTTTTATTTTTATCAAGACCTTCAAATACAAATCCAAGCTTCAGAGTCATGCCTCCAGATAATTTAATACCATTCTTCTCAATATAATGCTTTTGCATTTCCTTAATTGCATCTTTTCTGTCGTTATTATAATCTTGCAGTAGGAAATAGTAAAAAGAAGAGTATGTTTGTAGATTCGTGTTTTCTTGATTTGGAATAAATATATCTTTATGTGATGGCATTGACCATACCAATAATGGCTTTGCAAAGTAATTAGGTATTGAAAAATATATCTCATCGGCAGAGCAGGATAAGAGCTGTTTTGGGTCATTATTAGGATTACAATCCAAAGTAGTGTTGCCTTTAAATCCAATAATGAATCCTGCATTTTTCCTTCCAATTTTGTAAGGACTTTTCGAACCTAACATGGAAATCTCAAATCTATTCTTTTCAGCCCATAGAATTTTAATACGTGAGTGAAACATATATCTAATCTTATCCCAAACACCTGGTTTCGGAGACCTATCTGTAGGTGGTTTTGAAAGATCTTCGAGGCATTGCATTGTTTGTTGAATGGCAGGAGAATAGCATGAACCCCACACGACCTGTGACGTATTCTCTGTGTTAATATTAATCTGGAGATCGCTATAAATTTTAATGCTCGTTAGCGTTCTTGGTACCAAGAGAGAGTAATATGGATCGTTATTAACCAATTCAACAGAAGGAACTAGTGGGACAAATACGGTTCTGATCTCATTGCTTGATTGTATCATTGCTTCCGTCAAACATAGGTCTCCTGAGATTCTAAAGTTACTTACAACCTTTTGGTATTCTGTCGGAGGAGGTATGTTAATAAAAGGTAAGGGATAGTCTCTCAAGTGCCATCTAAACTCTCTAAAGTTTGCATCCAAATTCATAGGAAACATTATAGAATACTGAGTATCTAAAGGAACCCCTTTACCTATCTTATTAATAAATTCTGCAATATGTCCAAGACTACATGTTGGTTGTTGAATATTTATATTGATTCCTTCTGCTATTATTGTTGTTAGAGGGGGTGAGTATATAAAGTCACGAACTTTATAATTAAAATCTTTTGGAATGTTCTCAGAATTTATAGAACCCCATAAATATTCAAAATTTTGCTCGTATTTTTCTTTTTCAGAATTTTTGTAATCCTTTATTCTTCTAATCCATGAGGTTGAAATATTCTCTTGCAACCTATTATATGATTCCTGCTCATTCATGAAAAAAGAATTTTTATCTTCCAAGAGTTCATTGTCTTTATCAGGCTCTTTATTATTATTAGATTTTTTTGTAGAGAGTATTTTCTTCAAAATTTTTTGAGACTTTTTACAACCCTTAACACTAGATAAAAATATTAGCTTGGTATATGCTTCATCAGAAGAAAATTTAATATCATTTCCCTCATTATTTTCATTAGAGTTAGTAAAGCTTAGGTATTTACGTTCCAGAGCTGCTTTATATTGTTTAATTTTTTCCAGCCTAATTTGCTGTTCTTCTAAACCTATTTGTAATATAATATTCAACTCAGATTCCAAAGGGTCATCTTCAATGCTCATAACACATCTTTTTGAGGCTAAATTAATAATTGGTAATTTGACAGGGTTGACAGTTGATGGAAATATTATTATGTCTGATTTTGAAGTCTTCATACTATACATCATTTGTTTCAAGGATTTCACAATAGTTGAAATGCTATCAAAAATTTTAAACATCGCAAATTTGTGTGGAATAGAAAAATGCCATGATTCATTTGTCAATAGTATACCAGGCAAAATTTCTGTATTTCTAGTTTCGATATTTTTTGCCAAATCGTCTTCGATGTCAAAATTCTTAGATTGGGAAATAACCTCCTTAATATTAGCTTCCACTTTAAATCTATTAATTAATACCATCCTAATCCAAGTGTCATTATCGGTGGGTGACTCAACGCACATTCTGGCTATTTCACCAGTAAAGGTTATATCATTCAATTGATCAATAGATAAGAAAATATTGCTAAATTCAAATTTAGTTTTCAAACCATCGGGAAGTACTAAAATTTGGCGAGAAAGTTCAGACGATAATCTTATTTGAATAAATTCCTTACATGCTGACCAATCAACACAATTCAAAAATGACTTCCTTTTAGCTTTACTTAAAGTAATCAAAAATTTTTTTGCACAAGTATCATTAGAAGGGCAATATTTGTTTTTCCTGAATATTTGATTCAAGGTATGAAACCCTGAAATTCCCATAAACACGTTAATCAGATCAATCATAAAGCTAGTTTTCTTATTATCAATCAAAACCATCACTTTTTTATTTCCTGGTGCAACGAAAGATTCTGTTTCTGGAAAAATTTTTATAGAAACGACTTTTAAGTTAGACACTGTTCGTGACGAAAATTCGGTGCTAAATTTACAAGTCTCATAGATGACAGATGATGTTACACTATTCAATAAAATGTTAAAATTCCATAAACGATCAATTTCCGTTGATTGAGAGGTAGAAATTTCATCGATCTCATTAGAATAATCCTTTCTCAACACGCTTGCACCCGATTTTGACATATAAACCTGACCCATATCAATTTTGTTATGCCATTGTGTTTTATTGCTAAATAAAGCTAACTGTATTTTATCCACTGTATTGCAAAACTTTCTTAATTTTCCATCAACAAGATCTTTTGGACTCTGAGATTCAAAAATTGAAAATATCTCCGGAGGCATGAATACAGATCTGATACCTAGTGTCATCTGTATCCTCCTTAAGTCAATTTTAATATAATCGAAATAATCAGGAAGATTATTAAATAAAAACGTTTCTGGTGAAATCTTTCCTTCTGATTGTAATTCTTTCAATCTCGAACAATTGTTCTCCGCATTGAATAGTTGCTTAGTGAACTTATCGTAGAGTTCTTTGAAATAATTTTTTTCAACTTGGAGCATTTGACAATCAGTTCTCTTTATGATTTTACCTAATGCTATCATCGATGGTAATTCTGATAAATCAACATTTATATTGTCAAATTCACCGTCAAATGAGAACTGTATTAATGGTGACCAGCTAACTTTCTGTTTAAGCGAGACACTTTCTATTTCCAAAAGTTTATGCTTATAATTACTTCCATCTGTTATTATATGTTTACAATGCAAATCAGACAATTCTATATCAAAAGTAGTATTATAGTTAACAGTAATTTCCAGTTTGTCATTTTCAGGAGAGGTCTGCGATCTCTCTGATTTATAAGTCCCCAGGAAAGCAGATAAATAGAAGATGATTGTGTCTTTATCATCATTTAAAATTATTTTTGAATCTTCTAAAGTAAATTTCAAGTTTAATAAAGGAAACAATGATGTTAAGTAAGTTTTTAATATTTTTTTCCATTTCAAGGAACGATGGGACTCCAATTGATACATTTGATCAATTTTAACGATTTCATTTGAGTATCCAAATGCCTCCTTAAATACTTTAATATTTCTAGCAAACGCTTTTATAAAAGAAAGCGTTGATATATCTAGATCAACTATCAAGGATGATACTTGGAAATTCAACGTGCTTAAAGCATTTTCAAATTGATTTTCAACAAATTGAAATTGCTGTGAAAAAATATTGGTGTGGCCATAAATATTGATGCTGGGAATTTCAATGACCTTTACCCTCTGAGATTCTTTTTCGTTAACTCTATTTATCTTTACTCCAATATTTACCCTCGAAAAATTACTATTGATTTTATATGGAGTATCATTATCACCAAAATTTAACTTATAACCTGGATAATCATTTGAGAATCTTATCAGATTCAGAGTAACATTTGACGCATTGATACTGTACGTTAGATATTGAGATATCTCATCTAATTCTGGAAGGTTTGCTATTTCTAAATCCTCTAATAAAATTTTATCCATATAGAAATTAATTTCACAAATTGGTTTTATATAGCCTTGAATATTTTCTAATTTTTTTCGGAATGTATTAATTGTATCTTTGATAGCTAAGTCACATAAACTATCAGTATGCTTGGGTTTTTGTCCATTTGATGAAACTGTTTTTGTTTTAGATATATGTTCCCTTAAATAACCATATGGCAAACACAAAATACCAAATTTCGAATCTATTTTTAATTCATTAAATGTTATGGAGCCATCAGTTTCATCTCTATGTAAATTTATGGATATTTGTTGAAGCGTATCCGTTAGAATAGTTAACCTTTTATTTTTGAGCTGCCTAACAAAAATTTCAAGGGTCAGTGATGATGATATTTCATTGTAATTGAAAACTGATCCAATCGTGCTTATATATATGTCATGGTCGGTTAAAAAAACATGATCTGCCACAATATGGAAATCATTTATAATCGATAATACCCTGGGTAAATATTTAAAAAACCAATGTGGTAAAATAATTTTCAATTTGTTGTCCTTACAGTCATTCTTCAAATCTGATGAATACCTTTGTTCAGGGGTTTGGGCCCGTTTATTAATAAATTCTAATTTTGAAATCCGTATTCTTTTCCTAAACGGATTAAATTCTAATAGTTCTATTTTAATAATATTTTTATACTGAAAGTTAATGATTCTAAACATAAATGGGTTCACATAGGCCACTGAGATGCCAAATAATGTTTTTATAAGTGTCCGTATAAGGAGCCACGTTACTATAAGTATTAATGGAAATTTTATCATTAAATCGAACCACATCTTTATTACAGTTAACTATCAACAGCTAAGAGATAATCTGAGTATGTTTTCTAAATTGAATTTTTATTAGTTTTTTATTGCTTTTGCTATCATAAAGGAAGTAATATAACACTTCAGCTTGATAAATAGTATTTCTTAATGATTTTGTAGCCCTATTAAGAATAATTTAAACCATTAATTTTATTTTATAGATAACCAAATATATTAAAAATTTACAATGTTAATAATTCCATAATTAAAAAAGTTTATTAATCCTTCGTTTTTCTGTTAAAAAAAATGGGGAACCTCTTCTGCTTGGAAATCTGAATAACTTTTTGATGCATAACTGTTCATTGACATTTTTTTGGTTTTCGGGATGTTAGGAACACATATTAATTGATGAGCAAATTTTATGAAAGACTTGTAGCACATACTCCGAATTAAAATTTTTTCAAAAAACAAAAAAACATATGCACAAAAAAAATACCCTAGAATGAAAAAGATACATATCTATATAGGGATAATTAATTGAAGGAAATGAAAATATGTTTGCGTAGCAAACACATCAAGCACTCAGTCAACCATTCTCTTTTCATCCCTGGAAACGAATATGCAATATCATATCATTATCAACTGTTTATCCAGATTTTCTTCGCAATAACCACACCCTCTTATAATATATATTTATATATGAAAAAAAATATGAAGAAAAAATCGAAAATATGGCCCACAAGTTCGAATAACAATATGGCATTAATTTTCATATTTGCATGTAGAATTTTCTCACAAAATTGAATATATGCATACATACCTACAAACTCTTCTTCCCAAACAATGGTATAGTACCTGTCTACTTTTTGTTCATTTGGAGTTGGAATATACTATGTGCCAGGTATTCTGTTAAAAAATGAAATAGTCAAACTAAAAACTCTCATGTATATAGCTAGACATCTAATATTCAAAAGTTAGTTACTTTCTTATCCCCAAACCTTTATATAACTTAGTATTTAAAAGTAAGAAAAGATTTGCCGCCCAGCTCAAGCATACATATATTCTTAAAACGCTTACTGTGTCGTTTATAGTGATTAATAGTTACAACCATTGGGAAGTTTCCCAGCTCTAGCAAGCGCAAACACACATAGTTTTGTTCGTAAAACACAAAAATAAGATTTAGTCACATGCTTGCTGCTAGGATTTCTTCAAGGATGTATTCGACATCTGATTTTCATTCTTGTGGTAAGAAAAAAGATTACCCGAATATTAATATTTCATACATTGCATATAGAGACAGACATATAGATTTATGTTCATAAATCATCAATTACCATGGGTAACACTTCACTAACTATATCGTGAAGAAAAGAGAAAAACTGATGTCGATCGAAAGGCCGAGAGGCCAAACAGAAAATTTTTTAGTTTTGTTAGTGGAAAAATTCACGATGACGATGAGGTCTGGAAGATTTAATTACATAAAAATAAGTCTCAATGAATGGAACTGTGTAATATATGAAGGATAAGTTGAAAATGCCAATTGTTGTTATTGCAGTTGGACACCAAGTGGTAAAAAATCAAGATTTTAAAAGGACAACAACTTTTGGTTTGGTTTTTTTAGTGTTTTATTAGTAGAAAGTCGTATAAATCCAATCCAACACGTTTGCACACATAAGATGGCTCCTCCAAAGAAAAATGTTAAGATGGATTTGAACTCCTTCTTGAACGATGAAACATTTGGCTCTTCTTGGGCGGATGAAGATGTCGATTTGAACAAGATTAATATTCCAATTGAGAATGTCCAAGCTAATACCATTCCATTGGAAGAACTGGCCGCTGCTAATAAGGCTAGAATGGGTGCTAGTGGCAGAGGTTCTAGATTAGACCCTGCTTTAGCTGGTGGTTCGAGAAGGGATTTTCAACGTACTGAATATCCAGTTCCAGATGTTCCTCCTTTCAAGGCTATTATCAACAACATTCCTTGGGACATCACCCCAGAAGGTGTCACCGCCTGGGTAGAGGATGGTTTAGAGAAGGAAGGTGCTGTTATTGATTTAGCTTTACCAACTGATATGAGAGATCCATCTCGTTTGAAAGGTATTGCTTTTGTTGAGTTCTCTGACCGTGAGGACTTAGTCAAGGCCTTGACCTTCAACGCTACTAAATTGAATGACCGTACTGTCTATGTTTCTGTTGCCGGTCCAAGAAAAGAATTTTCTAGAGGTGGCGATGACTTCGATTGGGGGTCTGCTAGGGGTTCCAATTTCCAAGCTGATAGACCAAGACGAGAAGAGGCTGACCTAGATTGGGGTGCTGCCAGAGGTTCTAACTACCAAGAAAGAAGACCAAGAAGAGAAGAACCAGACTTAGACTGGGGTGCTGCCAGAGGTTCTAACTACCAAGAAAGAAGACCAAGAAGAGAAGAACCAGACTTAGACTGGGGCGCTGCTAGAGGTTCTAACTACCAAGAAAGAAGACCAAGAAGAGAAGAACCAGACTTAGACTGGGGTGCCGTTAGAGGTTCTAATTTTGGTGAACGCAGTAACATTAACAGACCTAACAGAGAAAGAAAACCAAGAAGAGAAGAACCCGAATTAGACTGGGGTGCTGCTAGAGGTGCTAACTACCAGCAAAAATCACAAAGTTATCAAAGACCTGTTGCTGAGAAGACTGAAGAAAAACCAAAAATTCAACAATCAGCTTTTGCAGTTTTAAGTAATGATGATGATAATGAAGAAGAAGAAGAAGAAGCTCCAGTTAAAAAGCAAGAAGAAGAAGAAGAAGCTCCAGTTAAAAAGCAAGAAGAAGTTACCCAATTAGTAAGAGAAACTGCCAAGTTATCTGTCAATGATGCTGATGACGGTGAATGGGAGGTTACAGGTAAAAAATAATAAAAAAAAATTATTTATTTTATTTTATTTTATTGTCTTAGCATACATGTTACCATTAAAAAAGGAACTAATTTTATTATATGGATCAAGAATAAATTAGTTCAGATAAAGACCATTGTGTATATGTTTTTATGTATACTTTTAAATAATAACTTTGTAAAGTAATATAATTTTAGTTAAATTCGAAAGCTCAGAATTTTATATTAAATACCCATTTGTATGTACTGTTGTAGCTTTCAATTCATCACCGACATAATTTTTGAAATATCATTAGCAACGAAAAACTGAAAGTTTGGTTTTAGAATCGATTTGGTATAACTGTAAAGCTTTAACTACATCTATAAAAATATGAACCTTTACATTTCATTAGCCCTAACATGTTCAAAAAAATTGCGAGACTTCATATAACGAACACTCACCCAATATACAGGTGAGTAAATTAGCAAAACTGCAAATATATTAAAAAATGTCTACAATCTCGAATAGCCCTACAAAAAAGACCGAATTCAGATATAAAATCGGTAAGATAAAGCAAATGCCTACTGTCCAAGTAGACCTCAGAAACGACCTTAGTTATATTGTATTAAGTTCAAGAAGGGATGAAACAATATATGGATGCACCACATTTAAGAATCATTATAAAGAAGAGAAAAAGCTGGGTCAAGGTACTTTTGGTGCAGTTTATAAGGGAATACATTTGGAAACACAAAGACAAGTTGCAATGAAAAGAATAATAATGAATCAAGAAAATGATCTTTTTCCAATTACAGCTCAGCGTGAAATAACTATATTAAGAAAATTAAATAATAAACATATTGTAAAATTGATTGAGATGGTTTACGATAATGCCCCGGAGTCAAATAACAATTCAGTTAATTACCCACATGCATCAAATGATCCCTCCTTATTGAATAAGTCTTTTTATATGATTTTACCGTATATGATTGCAGATTTATCTGGTCTTTTACATAACCCAAGGATTACTTTACCAGTCTCTGAAATTAAGAATATGATGATACAATTACTCGAAGGTATAAACTACCTTCACTGTGAAAAATATATGCATAGAGATATAAAAACTGCAAATATCTTGATAGATCACACTGGGACATTGAAATTGGCTGATTTTGGTTTAGCCAGAATGTATTACGGTACGCCGCCAAATTTAAAATATCCTGGTGGTGCTGGCGTTGGAGCCAAATACACTGGTGTAGTTGTAACTAGATGGTATAGAGCTCCTGAGCTAGTTTTAGGTGACAAACAATATACTACTGCAGTTGACATCTGGGGTATAGGGTGCGTGTTTGCTGAATTCTTTGAGAAGAAGCCTATTTTACAAGGTAATTCTGATATTGATCAAGGCCATATTATTTTTAAATTGTTAGGGACCCCAACAAAAGAGTCTTGGGATATGGCAGCATATCTTCCAGGTGCAGAATTATTGAGGACAAATTATTCAGAAACAGTAGGGGAACGTTTTGGAAAGTTTTTGACTGCTAGCGGATTGGAATTTTTGAAAGGGTTATTAACACTTAATCCATATAAAAGGCTCACTGCAATGTCAGCCCTACAACATCCCTTTTTCAAAGAAAATCCGTTACCGTCAGAACATTTAACATGTTTAACTGAGGAAAGTCATGAATCTGACATCAAACGCTATAAAGAAGAAATGCATCAATCACTTTCACAAAGAGTCCCAACGGCACCAAAAGGTCATATACATGAAAAAGAACCAGAAAAAGAAAAACAAATAGAACAACCAACAGACAAAAATGGAATAGAAAGATCTCACAACGAAAGCGGGGGTAATCATATTCTAAATAATTCTTTCGATTCAAGAAACCGATACCCTATTTCGACAAACAAAACTTATAGAAACCAATATTATAAACCTGGAAATAGTAGATATAACAATAGTAATACTAGTAATGTCAATAACAACATTAAACATTATAGCAATATTAGCAATGATTCGCGCCAATATCACAACAGTGGTAAAAAGATAATCACTTCAAACAATACTAAATCAAGATACCAACAATCTGATATACATACACATGAAAGACACCATAGTAATAATGGATATGCTAATACTGCCCATAGTGGAAGTAATTCCAACAATATTCCTATCAGACCTAATCAATATCATACTAACTTTAAAAGAGATCATGAAGAAAATAACTCTGAACCTGGTTCAAAGAATCATTATTCTTCTAACAGTCAGGATGATAATAGGTTTCAGAAAAGACATCCCCAAACGAGATTAAATTTAAACACAAGGCAATACAATGGCAAAACCTCAGGAACATCTGGTGAAACTCGATACGAAAGTGGTAAAGACTCAGGAAAATATCAAAATAACAACAACAGAGCGCAATTAAATGAACCTATAAAACAAGTTCGAACTGGTTCTGATAAAAATGATGGAAATAAATCTTCGAACATCAACAACAATAATGCTCGAAACAAAAATTTTGCTGATTTTTACTAGAGTTATACTTGTTAATTATTGCTAAAATAAGACTTTAATGATAACAAAACAACAATTAGCGCTAAGAGGCTCATAAACTCATGAAAACATTGATTAACAATAATTGGGTTCATCTTACTTAGGCTATGACATTTCTTACTGACTAACTAGAATAAGTTTTTATTTCTCCATTGTTTTTTACATTTTTTATATTGTATGCGGACACGCAGTAAAGGAATTTGAAAATGTTTCAAAAGTGGAAAGTTTCCTAATTTCTGAAACATGATTTAGGTTACCGCTGTACAAACAAAACTGAATGATGTATTTAAAATGTTACATGTTTGAAAATGCATTATAAAATTAGTTTGAGTAAAAACCATTTCCCACAAATCTATTCATATACAGTTTTTGGAATATTATACTTTGATGTAACTAGCTTGATTCATGATGATTACGTTTCGGGGTTACAGAATGAGTAGCTGATGAGAATAAAAAGTTACGCAAATAAGCACATAAGGAAACATGTGTCCGTTAACGCATTTAATTTATATATACGTGTATATTTATTGAAAATTAATTGTTATGTTATTTTTTTCTTCCAATTTTCAATTGGCTTTCGTAATTAGTAAAAATTGGACAATAAAAACACACTTTAGAAGGATTAACTAAATTAAAAGAAATCGATTTTGTTAAAAGCACAATAACTATGAACGTAAATGATAACAATACACTGCATGAAAGGTCATCAAAAGGATTCAACCGGACTCCTAATGGTTTAATATACACTAACAATATCAAGACTGTTTATTCAATATTATTGATAACTTTAGACTTGAAAAGTAAACTTCCAAGTACAAACAATTTCTTAAGTTCCTTTTCAAAACATTCATACCCATTTACATTTTCAGTGGCAGATGCTATAAAGGTCATGAAAAACATGGAATTGAATGTTGGTATGAACAAAACTTCTATAAGCATACTATACTCAATCAAACCTGAGCTAGCACGTCATCTATTAAAGTTGTTTATGGAAGCTAAGTTATTGCATACACCAGTCGACAGAACACGAAAAGAACCAAAGGAGAAAATTTTGTTACAACCAACTCCAAAGGGTGTTACTATACTATACCAATACATTAGAAGCATAGGGCTAAAAGACATACCACCAATAATATTTTCAGAATTAAATTCTAACCAACTCTTTTGTTTCGAAAGGAATTCGGCTACTGATTCTATTGTTCATAGCGACTACCTTATATATCTTTTATTCATCAGATTAATGGGCTCTCACCCAAATGTTTGGTCTCCATCTAAACGAAACGATAAATTACCATCTCTTTCAAAACTATTAGAATATAACACCGATTCTTTCAGTTTTGAAACAATGGAATATGACCCTATTTCAGGCTTTCAATCAGCTCAGCACAATGAAACTAGTAAATTTCATCAAAATATTCAATTCGAAAATGCTAATCTTGATAAAGAAGATAGGGAGTCCCCATTAGCACACAGGTTTTTTACCAACCCTGACTCTGATTCCCATATTCAATATTATGTTTCTGACGTTGGTGTAAGACTAGTTAGGGATAAAGTTTTTGATAATTTGATTGACCCTATCAAATATACATTTACAACAAAAGCTCTATGGCAATGGCTTATGGATTGTACCGATATATTATATCCAAAAGAAGCATCTTATTTGATAGTGTTATTTGCTAGAAAGGGTTTGATTGAACCTATATTTCAAGAAAGCGACCAATTCTCTTCAAAAAAAATTATAATAAACAAAACAACATATTGTAAACTGACACAATTAGGCTGCAGTGTAATTAATTGGAATTCGAAGAATACCATTAATAAGGATCATACAATGTCATACCTTGATGTTAACTTGTCGAGTATTAACAAAAATAAAGAGAGTTCTACCATTGGCACAAATACTGATACGGAATCATCAAATCACAGTATTGATTCCTCTCTTAAAACTCAATACTCATCAGAACTTTTAAATATTGAATTCCAAGATATTATTACTGATCCAGGAATGCGTTTTCTGTTCAGACAATTTTTACAAGAAGATGTATGTGTCGAAAATTTAGATGCTTACCTTGAAGTAATTAAATTCTTAAAGAAAATGAAAAATTTGAACAAAATGGTAACGTCTAAAGCTTCTAATAAAGGAAGGGGAAATTTATCAAATATTCAAAATAATATTATAGACGCAATAGATACTGCATTATATAAACAGGTCAGTGAATGTTTAGAGTTATCATACCGGATATATTCTACCTTCATTATAGAATGCGCGCCATATCAATTGAATATTGACTACAGTTTAAGAGAATCTATTAGTAAAGTAATTCTTTATTCTGATAAAAATGAAAGCATACTTACTCCGCATATTCCTGCTAGTCCTGATAATAAGGTTAATAAAGACACTAGCAACTCACATCAAAATACGATGGATGAAAGTAAAACAGATGAAGAGAATAATTTTTTAACTTTTCACTCAAAAGAGAATACTAACATATCCTCTTATGATTTACGGAATGAAGTAAGCGATCTTGAAGTCAACAATAGTGACATTAACAAAACAAGAACCATCGAATACATAACTTCTAATAATGATGAATTATCATCAGCCATTAATATGTTGTTAGTCATTCTTCCATTATTTTTAAAGCTGAAAGAAAGTTTATGTCTTCTAATGAAAAATGATTCTTTACCTAAATTTAAGAACTCTAAATTATTTTTTGAATTCCTCAAAAATTCTTGCATCCATGAAAAATCGCTATCAACATAGATAGTTAATATTTAGATACATAATGCATATTATTTAATCAACAATCTGTTGATGAATTATTACAGTCTGACATACTTTTTACATTACTAGACATGATGATTTTTCATAACAACCCTTTGTTCTTCATTGTAGAAGAAATTACAATTAAGACAGGCCGTTACAGAGTTATTATATTAAAATTTCCTTTTCACTCAACATGGTGATACTTAAATATGCTGTTTGATTAACAAAAGACATGAAGGATATACAGAGGTTTATTTATGTTATATAGGTTTTTTTGTGTTATTTTGTTTTACAATTGTTTAAGCAATTGGTTCTAAAGTAGTACCTTTCTTAATAGTGGCCCAACCAATTAAACGCCAGTGCTTATCGATACGTCTAGATAAAGCAATTTTTTCATTGACTTCGGTACAAACAGGAGAAGTTAATTGCAATCTAGCCATATCAGCCTTAACAGCCACCACACGAGCACCTGTAGCAGTTGAACCGATATTCACCATTAAAACTTCGTTAGATTCTAACTTTCTAACCTTTGCTTGTTTTTGACCATCAGTTTTAACACCCAATAAACGACGTAATAAGAAATAATTGATTTCAATATCTGTGTAAATATTTGGTAAATGACCTTTAGCACCTACAACTTGACCAACTAGACGATCAGCTCTACATAAAGTTGGATCAACCTTAGTACCAACACCAATCAAACCACCTGGGACAGCAAATTTCAAGTCATTTTGTTCAGCAAATAGAGAGACAATATTGGAGAAAATTGGCTTACATTGAATTTTACCTTTATCATCCTTAGTTACAATACCTGGTCTAATTTCGATTTCATCACCTAATTTAAAAACACCATTTAAAATAGAACCACCTGCAACACCACCATTCAAGTCATCAATTTCGGTACCTGGCTTATTAACATCGAAAGAACGAATAACGATCAAACGTGGAGAAACCATAAAATCCCTTGGAGGAACTGGAATAGTCTTAACAATAAATTCATTAACGGCATCGATGTTATATTTCAACTGGGCTGAAATTGGAATAATTGGAGCACCATCAGCAATAGTACCTCTAATAAACTTCAAAATAGACTTTTCATGTTCTAAAGCGTTTTCTTCTTTCATTAAATCAACTTTATTTTGTAGAATAATAACATGCTTTAATTTCATAATCTCAATAGCAGCTAAATGTTCGGAAGTTTGTGGTTGAGGACAAGATTCATTACCTGCAATTAATAATAAAGCGGCGTCCATAACAGCAGCACCGGACAACATAGTACTCATTAAAATATCGTGACCTGGGCAATCAACAAAGGAAACGTGACGAACTAATTCGTAACGACCTTCGCAACCTGGTCTTTGACATTTTGGGTGAATTTCTTTATCGGACTTAAAAGATCTATAACAATCAGGTTCTGGACAAGTAGGATCTTGACACTTATATATTTTAGCATTAGCGTAACCCAATTTAATAGTAATATTACGTTCTAATTCGTCCTTGAAACGAACAGTTTGGACACCTGATATAGCTCTAACCACAGTAGACTTACCGTGAGCGACATGTCCAATAGTACCAATATTGATAGTAGCTTGTCTGTTAATAATTTCAGCAGATAGTGGGTTTAATTTAGAAAAATCTGGATTCGTTGGTTGTTCTGGTAAACCACCACCTTCTTCGAATTCACGTTTTCTCTTTTCTTCATCTGATTCTTCATCTAAACCACTAAAAGCAACTTTTTTCTTTGGTTTTTCTTCTTCAGCAACTGGTTCTTCAACTTCGACAATTTCTTCTTCGCCGTAAATGATTTCTTCATCATTCATGTCACCATTAATGATGATACTTGGCTCTCTATCTTGTAAGTCAGTCATCTTTATAATCTTATTATTACCTAGATAATTCGCAAACCACAAGAATTCTTCAATACAGACTTTCTGTTAAATAAGAAATTTTTTTTATAAAAGATTAGGAATTTTTATAAAATTTGGTAAGATACATATATTTTAAATATATAAGTCAATTAGAAATAACTAATCTATCTAAAAAAGTCTAAGTCATTATAAAACACATAACAAATTAATAATAATATTATAATAATAAAATACAAGACAATAAGCAAAATTGAAACGGTAAAAGGTAAGTGGTGAAGGTAAGTAAGAAAGCAAGTAATTAAGTAAGTAACTATGTGTGAACATATTTTAGATCATCGAACGAAAGTAAGTTTCAAAATTCATTACCATATATTGGCATAGACTAAAGTTGACTGAACAAACTAACGTTAGTTAGTATGATATTTCAGCATCTTTTTTTTCAAGAACTGAAAAAACCAAAAAAAAAATAATAAAAAATTCACAACGAAAATTTTTTTCTTAAAAGACTTCAAGGTAATTATACACGAAACATCCGTGAAAATTCTAAAATCTTAATAAACGTCGGGTAAACGGTGGTAAAAGTGGAGAATACAAATAAAAAATGTACATGTGACCTAAATAGCATTTTAGTTTTTGGGTCAAAATTCTGTAATTCGTTGTTGTGTGTCTTCGCACTGTGCATTAGTTTATCGGGGTTGGTGTTAAATGCGGGTAACAGTTTGTTGAGAAAATAAGTGTCTATGTTAGTGTCACAAATGGAGTTATCTTGTCATTTAAGTGATGAAGAAAGAGATTCTGGAAGTCAAGAAGATATTGGTATGTAAACTGAAAAAAATTATTTTTCTCTTTTCTGCTTTAGAGAGATAATAAAAACAACAAATATAATAAATAAAACTTACATGATAAATAACATTGGTATTGGATGGATTATTCAAAGCTTACTATTTTTCTTCCAACACGGCCACGATCGAAATCAATTTCAAACTTTGAATCAATGACATTGGAGTTTTTTTGTTCTGCAATTTTCGTTATAAAACCAGATGAATCGTCAATATCAAATGCGTCTATACTGATACCCTCATCAACGTCACTTTCTTCGTCATTTGGCTGTAGCGAAGCGATCTGTGATCCAGTTCCAAGCTTTTCTTCGTCTGTTGGTCCATACAAATTTCTAGACTCAATATTAAGTGACATTACAGCCTGGTTAAATTCGTTTGAATTTATCAATGAAGAGTAATCCTTATTGACCTGATTTAATGACAATGAAGAGTTATTATTCGAATTAATTCCCGACACAGTTCTGCTTTCCATGTGCCCTTTAAGGTCAAAAAATCCATTGCTACTGTTTATAACATAGCCAGAAGCCATCATCTTTGAACTGAGTTTTGATGAATATTTTGCGTTATCGATAGCATATAGTTTATCAACTAATGGATTTACTCTTATACCGCCTCTGCCTAGATTTCTAGATTTTCTAAAATACGATCTAACTTCATACAGTACCCAATTCAACATAAACATTAATCTTTTCCCTTGCCTAAATTGAGAAGTTACGGTCAAATCACATTGTTCATCTTTAATAATATAGCCAATACCATAACCTTGGGGTATTGCTGGTGTTATACCAAATGTAGTGGTAGCTGTGTTACCACAATTAGCGACAATTAGTTCTGGTGAAGAAAATGGGATTAACAAGGGATTTTCAAATAGATCTTTTGCTACTTGTAGTTCTTCCTTAGTTACATTAATTCCAAAATGACCATGAAATTTGTAAACATATTTTAATGCATTAAAATGCCTTTCAAAACCATTCCCTTCTTTTGCTTCCTTAATTTTTTGAGTATGAATATGGCATGAATTAATAAATTTATCTAATTTTACAAGGTCTTCCAATGAATTTGAAATGAATTCCTGACAAAGTTCTAAAATATCCTGACTTTGAAGATTAATAAATACTGATCTTGCATTTTTAAAACTTCTTGTTGAAATTGGTTCAAATCCATATACAAAACGACCGTATAATGCATAATGAGCCACTTGTAATGCAACTTGAATCATAGAATCAGGCTTCACCCCTAACTTTTGTGCAGTTTTTTTTCCAAATGGTATAGAAAATTTTGTAATATCATGTTTCGATATCAAATCTGCCAATTTTGTTTCTGACAAATGGATATGTGTGTTTAGTATATGACTAAATGACCAATCAATTTTTTTTACAACTTTAGATGGCCCTTGGTTTAAAAGACTTCCTTTAACGAGTTTTTCCTTACAATACACATCTTGTACTGATGGCCAAAGAGAAAACTTACTTTTATCTTCATTCACGTTTCTTGCTAAACGTAAAATGCTTTCTGTATAAGCCTCCGAGATGAATCTTAAGACGACAGAGCCATCTGCAGTAAAAGAATCCCATATCACAGCAGCTTTTGAATCAGTTGTTACAATAAGTTGAAGTTTATCATACCATCTTGAAATACAAGAACCAACTTGGTTACCATTTTCATCAATAGTCGATGTACCATAAAATAATCTTTTACAATCCTCAGAATTATTATCATTTTCCATCGAGGAATGTTCATGTTCTGTATTTCCCTCTATATTTAATGAATTTTGACCAGTGATAGTATCGTCTAAAACTAAAATAAATAATGCAGAATCAATCAATTTTAGTTCATTTGGATAACGTTTCTCTAATCTCTTCCTAGCATATTTCCAATTTTTATAAGAATATGAAGTTAAACTGCCCAATGCTGTAGCGCCTGAGATGTTTTTATTATTTCCTATATTCGAAGTACTTGGGGTTTTTGAGTTTGAATCGTCAAGGATGTAATTAAAAATTGTGCTTAATTCAGCACACGAATATATACCATCATTATTTGCATCTAAAACATCCAAGGTATAATATTGTCCTTTTGAAATTATTAAAAGATGTTTTGAATCCGGAAAATGCTTATACGTAATACCATGACTTGTAAATAAACTTTCGTCTTCTAGGGTTATGCTACCGTCTCTTGTTACAGGTCGACTATTTGAATTTTCATTTTGTTTTAACTCATTTATGTCACTCATGTTACCCAAATCATTTTTATTGTCAAGATCATTTTTAGTGGCACAATCATCGATATTGGCACAATCATCGTTGTTGTCACGATCATCGTTGTTGTCACGATCATCTGACCAATTCATCAAATTTGTATCTGAGCATGAATAAGCTTTATTTAAGTCAAATTTTTCAATTTCTCCCTTCTCAAAAACAGGACATCTTGTTGTGCTGAATAATTTTAAATAAGGCTTCATTGATAAATACTTTTTTTCAAATTCGTTCCCATTTGAATCTGAATATGTATCCGCATAAGTATAATCCGGTTGTAAAGTTTCTTTTCTTAACGCAGAAATAAATTTCAAAGAAGAATGAACCAAAACAGAAGCCCTATCGTGTTGGTTTATATCTTTTATAGCATCATTTGCTAGAATTAGAAATGGATTTCTTGGGAGGATATCATCATTTATCACATCCATGATGGTATTGCTATGATGATTATTTATATCTAAATGTAATTTATCTAAATAACAATCATTTTCTATATAAAAGTCAATCAACCTTTTTTGTAATAGATTAGAAATAGTGGAAGTTTTAAAATTCTGAAAAATCTTATTTAATTCATGAATCTGTTCTAGATCTAATGGGTGTTTATAATAACCGTCTGCATAATACAACGGTTCCAAACTTTTTAATAGTTGTGATAAAGTACAATCGATAGTTGGTATTGGAAATTTTGGTAAATTGTTTTCATGTTCAAATGTATTTACAGTTTCAGTCATATTTTATTTTAATTTCGTTAAGTTATATATGACATTAACTTACTTATATTTTATTATATGCTTCCTTCTATTATTAAGAACGCATATTAACAATAGCTTTTTCCAACCTAAATAGAACTGATGAACTACAATTTGACAACATCAAATGTTATCATCATTATTCTTCCCTGTAATATATATATATATAAATTTACATCTTTGTATGTCAATCTTAAAAATGATATATTTAACCGCCGAGGTTATAATAATAAAAACCAACCACAAAAGTAAAATAAAAAAAGAAAACAAGCAAATAGTGATACCAATAATAAAGAAAAAGCACTAATAAAAAGAATGACCATAATTCAACAAATTGAATTTGCCACCAGAAGTTAACCCTTAAAATAATAAATGATTTTTCCATTTACCCTTGTTATCATCATTATTCAGACACAATCAACAAAATCAGTAAGTAAATCAGATTATTCACAGTCACGTTATTATTATTAAAATTATTATTATTATTATTGGGGTAGGAGAATGAATGCCCTTCTCGAGAAAAACATTAGGTATTGATGCTAATTATTCTTAGAGAGGATCCCGCGTCATCAATAAATTATGATTGTTATTATTTCTAAAACTTTGTTATTTTACTGTTGTTGCACGAATATGTACTATTTTTTCTTGGAATGATCTCAAAGCCATCCTCGCGTTGACTATACCTACGTATGCATGTATATGTTTCTATATGGCCATATAATGTAGAAATAAGGCCAAAAAGGAAAGATAAAGCAAGATCATAAAAACAGATAATTCTTTTACACGTGACTTAATTGAAATAAAGAAAAGAAATACAAAGATGTCTCAATATTTACCTCTTGCGCTAGTGAATAGAATTAGCAATCTTTGCATAAAAGAACTATATTAGCGTCACGCGGATTGTCCATCAAAAATCAAAGTTTTAAGTAACATAATTTAATTATTCGAACTTTATATTTTATAGTATTGTATTTTATGTATTTATTATTAGAAGTCGTGCTATATATTGATTAACGGTTAGATTTAGCAACACGTTCTAATTCATCCTTCTTCTTGATAGCATAAGAAGTAGAAGAACCCTTAGCTGCATTTATTAATTCCTCGGCTAAAGTTTCAGCAATAGTCTTAATGTTTCTGAAGGAAGCTTCTCTGGCACCGATGGTTAATAAAGAAATGGCTTGGTTAACTCTTCTTAATGGAGAAACATCGACGGCTTGTCTTCTGGCAGCACCACCACCACCAACTCTAGTAGTATCTTCTCTTGGACCAGAGTTAGCAATAGCATCAACAACAACTTGTAATGGGTTTTGTTCGGATAAAACGTTGATGATTTCTAAGGTGTGCTTGATGATTCTGACGGCCTTTAATTTCTTACCATTGTTTCTACCGTTCATCATTAAAGAGTTGGTTAATCTTTCGATGATTGGACATTGAGCTTTTCTGAATCTCTTATTGGCGTATCTACCAGCAGTGTGACCAACATAAACTGGGTTTCTGACTTGAATGTAGTCAACTAAAGAGGCATCTTTAACTTCAACATCTTCGAAAGACCATTTGTTGAATAATTTGATTTCAGCTTGAGCCCTTTGGACATCTTCTGGAATAGCAGTAGCTAATTCAACTGGAGTGAATTCTTCAATGACTTCGAATTCTTCAACAGCTTCAACTGGAGTTTCAATATCAGACATAGCGATTTAGTTTTTTTTAGCTGGGATTTTTCAAGAATTTAACCAAATGCAAATCGGAAACTAATTTATATTTACACAAAGTAAGATATACTCATGTATATATAACAAAGTTAATAGTCAGATAAAATATATAGAGGTTCCCAAGTAACAAGACAGCATACTATTTAGTAACATAGGCTTCTGCAGTACCATTAAGTTACTTAAAATTCAGAACTAAAATTATTTTCGAAAATGTTTTACAGTAGAACAATATGTGGTAGCTAGTCAAAACCAACTTCTTGAACGAAAATTTATAAAATATATATCAACAAGAAGCTTTAACAACAAATCACCCATAGGAATAGTAGTAAGAAGTTTATTTGAATTAGTGATATTATTTTCAATTTCGAATTTTTAAATTTTGAAAATTTAAAATTTTCAATATTTAATTATACATTGACAGTTTCAATATTATAGGGTAAGTCGTCAGACGGACTTCTTTCAAATTCAGTTTTCTTTTAAATTCTAAGATGTTTGTGCAACAAATTTAGTACATTAATTGGTCACGTTTTCTAAATAAAGAATGAAAATTGAAAATATACAACTGTAGTATTTTTGATAATCATTGAATATGTTAATATGAATACATTTTGAAAATACATAAAAATATTTGATAAATTTCATAATATAGAATGTATGGGTGTATAAATCAAAACAGTCATATGCTAACAAAATCAGAGTATTTTCATTTTCGGGATTATTTAAAATTTTGTATCTTTTAGGTTCATGCTAGTGTATATATAGAAACAACTAAAGTTTGGAATT
Organism: Tetrapisispora namnaoensis; assembly: GCA_003705985.2. NCBI lineage: Eukaryota > Fungi > Ascomycota > Saccharomycetes > Saccharomycetales > Saccharomycetaceae > Tetrapisispora > Tetrapisispora namnaoensis. The sequence goes on along the minus strand of PPKD02000001.1, from coordinate 1,085,462 downwards.
TAAAATAGTTGAGAAGATCTTAGAATATAAAAAATTATATACATAATATATATATAAATATATTATTTACATATAAGTAATGGTGGGAATTGGAAGTAACATTAAGTGTCATCTAGAATGATATCAAATTTGAGACAATAAAATTAGAGACAAAATATCGTACATCAATTTTTCACAAACGTTTAGTTCGATTACAAAAGAAAATGAACAAAAAGGAATTGAAAACGAATAAAGATGAAATTGGTTTTTTTATGATGACATTCATCTAATAGTAGCCAATAATAGTTGACAACAGTGAAATAGAATGAATAAGTCTGGTAAAATTTTAGAATATTAACAATTTTTATTAAGTTTTCATTTTTATTTTTAATAACAGCGAATATTCTTAATATTCGAATTTGCTGTACAAAAATTCTGACTTTGTTTCTTTTTAATCTTCAAATTTAAACTCTCATGCTATCTAACATTTTGAACATAGCCTTTAGATTTTTAATTAGCTTCGGCTGCTAATTTTTCAGCTTTGGCAACGACATCTTCAATACCACCAACCATATAGAAAGCACTTTCTGGTAAGTGATCATACTTACCGTCCAAAACAGCTTTGAAAGAAGCGACAGTATCCTTTAATCTGACTAATTTACCTGGGATACCAGTGAAAACTTCAGCGACAGCAAATGGTTGGGATAAGAATCTTTGGATCTTTCTTGCTCTTTCGACAGTGATTTTGTCAGCTTCAGATAATTCATCCATACCCAAAATAGCAATAATATCTTGTAATGATTTGTAAGCTTGTAATGTCTCTTGGACACGAGTTGCGATGTTATAATGTTCTTGACCGACGACGGCAGCATCCAATAATCTTGATTTAGAATCTAATGGATCGACAGCTGGGTAGATACCTAATTCCGAAATACTTCTTGATAAGACAGTAGTAGCATCCAAATGTGCGAATGTAGTAGCAGGGGCAGGATCGGTTAAATCATCTGCTGGCACGTAAACGGCTTGAACAGAAGTGACAGAACCTTTCTTGGTTGTTGTAATTCTTTCTTGTAATAAACCCATATCCGTGGCTAAAGTAGGTTGGTAACCGACAGCAGATGGAATTCTACCTAGCAAAGCAGAAACTTCTGAACCAGCTTGAGTAAATCTGAAAATATTATCGATAAATAACAAAACATCTTGACCCTCTTCATCTCTGAAGTATTCTGCAATAGTTAAACCAGTTAAAGCAACTCTAGCTCTAGCTCCAGGTGGCTCGTTCATTTGACCGAAAACTAAGGCGACCTTAGATTCACCTTCTAGGTTAATAACCTTAGTTTCTCTCATTTCACGATATAAATCATTACCTTCTCTTGTTCTTTCACCAACACCGGTAAATACAGAGAAACCACCGTGGGCCTTAGCAATATTGTTAATCAATTCTTGGATGAAAACGGTTTTACCGACACCAGCACCACCGAATAAACCAATCTTACCACCTCTGGCATATGGAGCCAATAAATCGACAACCTTAATACCAGTTTCCAAAACTTCGGCAGCAGTACTTTGTTCGACGAAACTTGGTGGATCAGCATGAATTGGCTTTCTCAACTTTGAGTTGATTGGTCCTCTTTCATCAATTGGTTCACCAATAACGTTGATAATTCTACCCAAAGTTTCTCTACCAACAGGGACACTAATTGGAGCACCGGTGTCAACAACCTTTTCACCACGGACTAAACCTTCAGTACCGTCCATAGCAATGGTTCTAACGGTGTTTTCACCTAAATGTTGAGCAACTTCCAAAACCAACTTACCGTTAGCAGTTTGGATTTCTAAAGCATTCAGAATAGCTGGTAAATTTTCTTGTTCGAATTGAACATCAACAATAGCACCAATGACACCCTTGACTTTACCCACAACTGGAGCAGCAGTAGCTAATCCTCTAATAGAGGATACGGAAGCAAATTTTGTAGCAGTTCTCAAGGCCCCCTTAGCGGAGACACTATACAATCTTGGTAAAACCATCTTCGATTGCTTTTTTCTTGTGTATGTGTTTTTTACGTTACTCTATATTAATTCTCACTTCACTTGTTTTTATTATAACTATTGATATAATAACAACAAAGTATAAAATTCAAAATATTATTGAAAAGGGGAAAATTAACTTCACAGGATTGTAAAAAATACGAATATGAAAAAAAAGTATATTTGACGGTTGGTGATTTGTTTAACACAACAAGGAAAAACTATAGAACCAATTGAACTAAAACAAGATCTTGTTAATTACATAAATGATTAATAACATACATATATATATAATGATAATGATAACTCTCTAAATATACATATATATATAGATGTTGTCAAGAATCAAAAGTGTAGGGAATTAGAGAAAATAAAATTATAGTTCAGCAATAAGATTTTAGCAAACATACTATACCATATTATCATATTGCAATTAGCTAGAAATCTACTATTGTTCATTTGTTAGTATTCTGGTCAGTCTCGAAGTATTTAACCTGCTGACTATGGGGTGGGGAAACGGTATTGCTCTGTATGGTACGGTATTCTTTTTATTTCTGTTGTAAAAGGGATAAGTCTGCTTGTGTTTAGTGTCAATATCTATGTGCTTTTTTGCCTGTATAACCTTCATGTGTTTGTCTCCTGAAGTAACAGTCCACGGAGTTCTCTCTGGTTGGATCTTTACCTCGTTTTATGCGTTAATACAGAGTGTTAGAGTAAAACAGCTGGAGTGGCACCAAAGCGCTATGTGCAAAGCAGCAACTCTATAATTTACGTAGAAGCCTTAAGAAGTGAAAAGTTTGCTGAGAAATAGACTCACCTCATATTTTCTACTTGTCTTCCGACATTATCGTTGCAGTTTACGACATGTGCGTCAAGCACATGAAATTTTGTTGTCGCTGCCGGATCCGTTACAAAGGGAAAGACTGGCGCGCATCTTCCTCCAAATGGAAAACCCCTGCCTCTGGTTGGTCAGGAAGGGCGAGTCATTGCACACGAGGGGTAGCCACACCGAGCGTTCCTATTGGTCAACGAAGTGCTGCACCACTGAGACTAACCCTAGGGCTACGCAAGCAAGTTGATAGGTTTAATAGGGTTCGATCGAAAGCAAATCAGGGTTACAGCAGCGAAATAAACTGGCATTTGTATATATGTTACAAATATATGTATTATCTAATACCTATATATCAGGGAATTCAGCCCAGTTGAGTTCTGCATGGAGCTTGACATATGTAAATGAAAGCACACGCAAATACACACAAATATATGTATCTTTTTGGTCAATGGTAGGATACTCCAATGTTAATTTATTTTTTCTTACCAAGCTTTGAGGCAACATTAGCTGCCTCTTCAACACCTCTGATGATACCGCTCTTGACACCCTTATCCTCCATAACACATAAGCCTGCAATGGTGGTACCCCCTGGCGTACAAACTTGGTGTTTTAACACACTTGGGTGTTCACCGCTCATTTCGACCATCTTGACGGTTCCTTCCATAACTTTCAAAGCACATTCTTTACTTTCCTTTAATGGAATGCCCATTTGGATACCGCTTTCCATTAGAGATTCCAACATTAGCAAAACAAAAGCTGGACCTGATCCCACCAACGCAGTAGCCGCATCCATGTTCTTTTCTGGTAACTCAATGTACTTGCCGACTTGGCCAATAAGTTGCGATACAATAGCTTTTTGTTGATCGTTAACAGATTGGGAGTGTGCAACAATGGCACATCCATACCCGTACTTAGCAGGTGTGTTGGTCATAATTCTGGAAACATTTGGTGAATAAGCAGAAAGTTGCTCAATAGTCCACCCTGCACAAATAGAAATTAAAAGCTTTTCGTTCATATATGCTTTTACCTTGCTCATAACTTCGTCTACTAAAAATGGTTTTGTTCCTAAAAACACAATATCTGCCTCTTCAACAGCTTTGTCATTTTGATCAAATGTAGACTCAACAACAATGTCATTTGGTGATGGTGGTAAACTTTCGACCAGCTTAGTGACAGCAGTGGCAGCTTCATCATTGTGGTTACACGCAATAATTTTGGAAGGGAATAGGTCTGCAGTGGCAGCATCTGCAGCTTTGGGGGCATTATAAATAGCAGATAAGACTGCTTGGCCCATAACACCACATCCTAAAAAAGTTAATGTGTATCCCATTTTACCTCTTATGTTTGATTATGCGATTATGCTTATATTGCTATATTATGTTGGATTTTTTATAAAACACTTGCAGATAACCTTGATATTTTATAAACCTTCTTCATATATTAAACATAAATTCCTTGTTAAATTTCATGTCGGTGATTTTACTAAGCGCTGCAAATCTGAATTATTACACCGGTGAAGAAATCAAAATACTTGGTAGTTAAATTAGATATTATTGCTGCATACATATATACTTATAAAATATACTCAGGTCATTCTCATTAATCTTATATATTTTTCTAATCTTGATTTAGTTTAGATCCTCCATTTTTATGTCCTCGTTTTTTGTTAATGCAGATTTATCTTTGCTATACTCACTAACAATGAAACTTAAAAATTCTTCAACCTCTTTGAATTCAGTAAATTTAGTATCAAATATTGTCATATCATTTTTGTCCAAATATTTTATATCAATTACAGCATTACAATAATTAGGATTCTTTACTAATAAATGTATTGTGGACTTTTTATCGTCTACTAGTGGTAAAGTAATTTTAAACTTTGAAATGGGTAATTCTAGTAGGTTATCAAATGCTTTTATTTCATTAGTTAATGCTTCAATATGTCTATCTTCAATTAATTCATTTTCTTTGTCTCCATTTAATTTAATGACATTTTCCAAAGATGAGATTTCTTGCTCTTCTATAGTGGCATTTGGAATTATGCCTAATACATAATCTTTTAAAATTCTTCTAAGTATTAATTTATAACCATGATGACGAATTTTCCCTAAAATAGGTTTAACTAACAATATTTCATCCGTACTTTTACTAACAGCTCTTTTTGAAGAGATCATTCTTTGCCTAATTTCTTTTTTAAACATTACGACTAAAAGCATTCGAATTGTTACCAATATTAAGTTTGCACGTTTATCATTTACTTTTGGAGAGTCTTGTTCATGATTCACAACCGATGGATCCTGTAAAGATACAAATTCAATTTCAATTTTTTCATTAGATAATTCTAGTATAATTCTATTTTCGTTTTCAACAACAACCCCAAAAGAAATCAATTCTGAACATTCTTTCTTTAAATTATGCATTAATTCTTTTTCAAAAATGAACGCTTTTAATCTTGATATTTGTGATCTAATGCTATCTGAACTTTTTTCATTTGTGTCAAAGTTATTTTTCAAAAATACTTTTGAAATTGAACTTTCGCCACTCAAAACACAGTCATCCTCTGACTCTAGTCTAGTGTATATTCTGATTCTAATAAACCTTTCACTGCTATATAGTTCATCACCATGATCTAAACCTCCTTTAAAACTAGGAACTAATTCAAGTTTATTAGTCTCAACGTTATTTCTTAGTAAAGCAATACCTTTATCATGTCTATATGTAGAACCAGAATCACCATAACCATATTTAATACCCAAAACTCTTTGATTTGTGGAATAATCTCTCAATTTAAAAATAACATCCTTGTCGCTAATATTATTTGCTAGTTTTCTCCAATATTCTTGTTCCCTTTTCAAAGTCTCTACTAATTTCGTGTAATTATCCTTTAACATTTGGCGAGAATCATCTAAACTCTTTAATTTCCAACCTTTATCCAAAATGGCGAGAAGCTGTTCGTCCTTTTTACTCTTCTTGGCAAATGGTATTTTCTCAGCATTTAATGAACCAGGAGAAACAGTTTTCTTCAAGAAAGGTGACATTGAAGATAATGCTGATTGTTCTCTTGCACCTGACAATAATAAAGAAACGAACTCTAACGACAAGGATGATTCATTAATAGCCAGATTGATATCATCGATTATTTTTTTCCTTATTTGTTCAAAATTAACTTGCGGAATGAACTCTTCATTTAAGATATTGACAGAAGTAGGATCATCCACAATTGCCTCATGACTTTGGGAGTTGAAACTTAATGACGATTCATTTCCTCCTTGCTCAGCAGGTGAAGCAGATGACTTTGCAGCAACAGCTTCCAAGGGTAATATATCCAAATCCATATTATCTGTAGCTAAAAACTTATCAATTGGTTTATTGTTGTTTTCCATTTTTTTTAACTCCTCTATTTTTTCTTCTTGCTGAATTTCTCGAAGCAATTCATCCTCAGATAAATTCCCAAAAGTAAAACCAGGACCCTTTTGTTGCGATATCAGTGGAATCAATTGATTCAATGGCATCTGGCCAAATATTTCATATGGATTTTTAATTAGATTAATATCTTTCCTATCTGTTTCGTTAATCTTCTTATCCAGAGGTACTTTCAACTCATTGTCTTCCTCTTCTAATGACTCTGGTTCTGTGAATATTTCAGATTTTCCATTTGGAGTAAAAGAAGATGTATATAATGGAAGATTGATTAGGTTTGGATCTAATGCTAAATTGATACCTTTTTCTTTGATTTGTCCAAAGCTACTTTCGCTCATCGTTATAAAACTTTTCCTCTAAATTTCCTCAAATAAGCACGGGTGATCAATTAATCAATATATAAATTAATAACTGTTTGATATAATTACCTACTCTATTTGATATTTTTAAAGAACAAAGTTAATTTCGAAAAATAGCCTCTTTTATAATAATTTTGTATATTCATTGCAATTTCTTATTTGTATTCGTTAACATTATGATTTTTATATATAGCAGAATATTAAAACGAAGGCGATTTGAAAAGTGTCAAAAGCGTCGCATATACAAGATTTGAATTTATCTGAATCAAACACTGGAATTATATTTCTTGTGTGTTTAAGAGAAACATCAACTTCGAGAATCTTATAATATATTATACATATATATTATAATGATAAAATTACAGAATAATTCTCTCTATTATATTCTTCACTAGGCTGATGCCCTACGATAAATAACTTTCTAATACGTTAATCGAAAAAAATCGATAAAATTTTAACTTTAAGTAATTTTGGTTAATAAAACAAAGTATCAACATTTAGGCAGCACCTAAGATTAAAGGTCTTAACGTACTGTAACTAATTTATTTTGGCTACTTAGGAAACATATGTCCGCTTTCATCCTAATAATAATAAATTGACATTAAACGACACAAATCATACACTTTAATAATTTGATAATGCTTCACATTTTTTTTCATTTTATATTATCTTCTCAAAATGGGTACATATAAAAATATGACTGGATAGATTATTATGGTGGTATTACTATCAATATTGTGGCGTTTGACATAAAATAAAATACCATAGTAAAAATATTTCATTTAGTAAATTAATTGAACACAGACGTGTTGTTCTTTTACGAGAATATCCTCTTTTAAAATTTACCTGTAACGAAAATATAAAAATTTTTGAATCATACAATATAGGACAGTATTAAAAATCCTAATGCTAAGGAAGTTGATACTATATATTCATTAAACAGATCTTTGAGCGCTTTTACATACTCACAATATGCATTTCTTTATTATTAATTTTTACAAAGCTATGTACCGTCTAGTTCTAGCATGCAAGTAAACATTACCTAATGAAAAATGTCAAACAAAAATTATCTATTGTTTTCGAAAGTTAATATTTAAATGATTATTATAATTGTAATAATGTTCAAACTTGAGGCTTTATAAACAATTATTTATATCCGTTTTTATTTTTGACTAGTCAACTTTCTTATAACTTTAATCATTTTCATAAACCAGAATAAACTTAAAGACTCCATAGTGGCCATTAATAATAATAGCATAATATAATGAACTGCTGGCAATTCTTCAATGGCATTTAACACATCAGAAAGAACACCTAGTAACATCAACGGCCCTCCAATGATTCTAACAACAAAAAATACCGCCATTAAGCAAACCCCGTTAATAACATTCAAGTTATTTAATAGTGAATTTTTCGATATATTAGTGTTTTGTAATTTATTATTTGATTGTCCAATATTTTTATTCTTTAGTATTTGCATAAAAAACCAATTGATGTTGACAAATGGAGTGCTCAATTCAAAACTTAAAAATTTTGAAATCCAAGTTTGTGCAAATGGTCTCATTGTCAAACATAAGACATACATGGTTGCAGAAGCATGTATAGTGAATTGGATACCATATACATGGTAATGGCGTATACAAAGGTACAGGTCCCAGATAAAATAACCCATAGCAATGGCTGTGACCATAGAACATCTTTCATCAATAAAATTACCTAAATTATAGGAAGGATCTTTTGGCAAATTTAAAAAGATAGTTGGATAAATAGTGATATAAGTAAGAATACATTGGAACATTGAGACAGTATGAACATCAAAATCTATCTTCAAACCTTTATCTTTGATATTTGTGTATTTGTCACCAAACACTGTCTTATTTATGGCAGGTGCCACATATTGATAACAAATAACGTAGAAACTCAGTGACAGCAAAACCTCATGAGAATGCTTTAATATAAGGTTGTCAGAATCAGGAAAAAAGGAATATGCTAACAGTGGATCATGCATCTTTCGTTAGTTTGTTCTCTTTGTATGGGATGCAAATTAATTTCTTCCAAGTAGAATAATAGTTAAGAAAAATCCTGCTCCTTTTTAATTTTACTCGAAAAACAAAATTCAATTTATATAATCTTAAATTCGTCAAAAGAATAGTCTACAATGAAATGAAATAAGAGGAACGAACCTTAATTAAAGGATTAATATACGAACTATGTTCATAAAGATACAACTGATCTCGACAATAATTCTTGTCGATTGTTGTTGTCTCTTCTTTCTTCTCGAGATGTTGAAATTTGAAGATTTTTCCTCTTTAGGCGTAACATCCGAAGATTATAAAATTTAAAATTTTATTTCTCACAGGATATCTCTCTTTTTTTTATGTAAGTATATGTTTAAGATTTTGCAATCAAATTGTTTTGTTGAAAAAGATGTATATATTCGTTGAAAGATTCGTTGCTTGCAACGAAAGTTAATTATGGTAGTTGGGTCACTTTTGTTAATGTGCGCTAGATATTTTTGAAGTTACATGCAAATATTTCTGCGTTTTCATTAGCAGCCATTATAAATATATTATTTTAAGTAAACAATCGTTAGGTTTTTAGAAACAATAACAAACAATATCGATATCAACTATGTCCCAAGAAAAGCTAATTGTTCTTTGTAACCCTTTATTGGATATTCAAGCCACTGTTGATGCTGACTACTTGAAGAAGTACGATTTGAAGGCCAATGATGCCATATTAGTTGATGCTTCTTCTGGTGATAAGAAGATGGCTATCTATGATGAATTAGCAGCTTACCCAGACGTTAAGTATATTGCTGGTGGTGCAGGTCAAAATTCAGCTAGAGGTGCTGCCTACATCTTGGGTAAAGGTAAGGTTGCTTATTTTGGTTCTGTTGGTAAAGATAAATTTTCTGAGAAATTAGCCTCAGAAAATGCTGCAGCAGGTGTCACTTCTCTATATCAAGTACAAGAAAACGTTGGTACCGGTAAATGTGCTGCCTTGATTACCAATTTTGATAGATCATTAGTTACAGATTTAGGTGCAGCCAATCTATTTACTCCAGATCATTTAGAAAAGAATTGGTCTGCTGTGGAGAATGCTGAGATTTTCTACATTGGTGGATTTCACTTAACTGTTTCTCCAGAATCTATTATTAAATTGGGTAAGCATGCTAAGGAAACTGGTAAACAGTTTATTTTGAACTTGAGTGCTCCATTTATTCCTCAATTTTTTAAGGATGCTCTAAAAGAAGTTTTGCCATACACTACGATGGTCATTGCCAATGAAGCTGAAGCTGAAGCTTATGCAGAAGCATTTGGCCTAACCTGTGACAAGACTGATCTACCAGCTATTGCCAAGGAAATTGTTGGTGATTCGGATAAGAGAACTGTCATTTTTACTCATGGTTTGGAGCCAACAGTTGTTGTCAACTCAAAGGGCTCCCAAACTTACCCAGTAAAGGCATTAGATAAATCCAAAATTGTTGACACTAACGGTGCAGGGGATGCATTTGCTGCCGGTTTATTGGCTGGTTTGGTCCAAAAAAAGCCATTAGATACTGCTATCGATATGGGACAATGGTTAGCTGCTCTTTCCATTCAAGAAATCGGTGCATCTTATCCTAAGACGTCAATGACATACTCAGCTTAAGATGAATAAAATAATCAGATGAATAATCGAAATCGTTTTTTATTATTCATAATTCGTTAATTAATTAAATAAATAACTACATCTATCTCTATTGACAAACTATCTTTATATCTTACAGACTAGTTGTATTTTAATCAACTAGCAAACACAAATACCTCTATACTCTTTAAAACTAAGAACTAAGCCTTGTCATAAATTTAAGTGTCCACATTATTTCATATTGCGCTTCTATATTAAAGCTGCGAATATAAAAAATGTAGAAATAAAGGTTTGTAAATAGAAGCATAAATTAAATTTATATATATTGTAATGTAAGTAATAGGATTGCAATGATAAAGTCATTAAAGAGAGACATCAAATATATTGATATATCAGGATTGTAAGAAAACTTTTTTTATGTTTGGAATTGTTCGTAAATGAAAATACTATATTTTAAAATATGAGTTGGGCATTCAAACTTACACATCCAAAATTATTATATGAAGGTGCAGCTTCCTTATCGTTGGGTTTAGTCCTATCAAGTTCGATACAAATTGTTATATATTTTATTCTGTTAGGGATTTGTGCATCTGACTATTTGTGCCCAAGTGTCGCAAGTTTAACAGGATCTGAAGAGGCAAGTTCATCTGGGGTGCTAACCGCTGTTTTATTGTCATGGTGTAATTCATCTCCAGATTTGTTCTCCAATTTTATGAGTTGGACCAGTAAATCGATAGATAATGATCCAAACAACAAGAACTTTGCAGCATTATCTATTGGTGAAGTGCTTGGAGCATCAGGGATTATTCTATGTGTCGTAGAAGGATCAATTTTTATGATTATGTCGTTTTTAAATTTAAATATTACAGAATATCAGAGGAGATCAATATTAAAAGACCTTGGCTTTACTACTGTGTCTGTTTTAGTAATGTGGTATATATGTTTGATGAATAAAGTAACGGTTCTTAACTGCATTGTGATGATAATCATATATTTATTATATCTCGTATCAAAATTTCAACTTAGAGGGTATAAAAAGCCAGAAAACGTTAACGAGGATGTAGAACCTTATACTTTGGAATTATCATCGCAGACTTCTGATGAAGAAATGGATCTCTTTAATGGTCACATAAGACCCAATCTATTAACCGCAATGGATTTTAATAGTTTGTTATATGCACTAGAGTCATCGAACAAGAATTTTGGACAAGTGCAATTATCAACACTTGAAGCTGCTTATGAAAATAATTTTAATTTTATTGATATATTAGAGGTACCAAAAAGGGCTAATACTGAACCCACGGCAGAAGACAGATATGTAGATGTTCCAAATTTCCCAAATAGTGCTCCAGAAACATTCCCACCATATCAAGATAACCCAGATATTCAGCTTTTAGATGATCAAAATATAAACACCTTTAGTATGCCTTTGGAATCTAATAAATCTAAAATTATGAGCAAATACAAAAAGAATTGTTTTCGAATGTTTTTGCCACATTTAATGAATTTTTCACAGAAATCTAAATTAGATGCATTTCTATCTGTCATAACATCGCCATTCATTGTTATATTGAGATTATCATGTCCACAACCATTGAAGATAGTTGACTATGATATAGACACAAAAAAATACACATATTCTAAAATTGATATTACTGTTTTATTTTTGCAAACTTTGCTCAGTCCTCTATTTTCATTTTTTATTTTGTCATGCATTATGTCCAATAACTTTTCACTATTTATATGGACACTTCCCATATTATTATCATCATTGTTTTTTTTTCTGTCGGTGATTTATTATAGAACTATTATTGCATATAATAAGTTTTCAATATTCACATCACCATCATTTGGTGATTCGATGAGTTCAGATATTTCCGTTGAAAGAAGAGTCATTGAAAAATTGACTAATCTTTTAAGAATGCTCCTTTTGGGAATATCTATCACTAATAGTATATTATGGATTTCATTAATAGCTAATGCATTAATAGAAATATTGGAGATTTATCAAAATATAACAGGAATATCAGAGGCAATCTTGGGACTCACTATTTTTGCATGGGGAAATTCAGTAAGTGACTTGATTTCGAATATTGCCATGTGTAATCTGTATAAAAAACAACCTAACAATCATTCAGAAAGTTTAACAGATGTTGCCACTAAATTCTTCATTATATCATACAGTTCATGTGTTGGTAGTGTTTTATTGAATTCGATGGGTGGGATAGGTATTAGTGGGTTATTTTCCATGGTGTTTATTCATACAGATTCTAATAAAATTTGGTTTTTTAGAAACATCGTTTTGATTGAATCTGAAGAAGGATTTGATTTCAAGTTTATTGTATCATGTTTCGCACTCCTTATTCAGATACTTTTATTATTCCTTACATTCAACGGGCCAAAGTATTCACGGGAATGGATGCAAAGTCATAAATTTGGTTTGGGTTTATCAATGTGTTGTTTGTGGGGCTTATCGACTATTATTAACATATTTCTTGAACTATTTAATTAGTTCCAAGAAACTAAGGTTATTTAGAAACTAGCATATATTAAGTAGTACTACTTTTATCATAAATTACTAAGCATTATGAAATAATTTCTTAATTATTTGTTATTTTTGTATTTTTTAATTTAAGTATTTACGTTCTTAAGTGAATGTTATCACACTCAATATAAATATGCTCGAAGCTAATGCAATTATAAGAACTCGACTAAAGAGAGTTTTTATAAATTTTGAAATATCTACAGCACACCTGAATCTTTTAAATTATTCTGTAGAATAGTTTCTTTAACAGCAGAAAATAATAATTTAATATTCGAAGTGTCTGTAGCTTGTGTTACATGTGGATAAATGTTTAAATTTGCTCTATTTAATTGAAAGAACCTCCATAGAATATATTTTGCCGCCTTATTAATATCTTGACCACCAGTATAGTCAGGAAAGTATCTTTCCAATGGCACTTTCTTTAATTTTTCCACAAATAAGTCTACTTTATTTAAAAATAAAACAACTGATGTTCTCGAAAACCAACGACTATTAACGATATTTTCAAATAAAACCAAACTTTCATGAAACCTACTTTGTGATGGATCTTCAATTAGAAATTGATCATATTCCGATAAAGATACACAAAATATTACTACTGTCACATTATTAAAACAATGAATCCATCTTTTACGTTCCGATCTTTGTCCACCAACATCAAAGATATGAATTTTAGATCCATTCCCAATATCAAGATAAGTATCATGAATACCAGATGTCTTAGTTCTTGAACGAATAATATCCTGATTTGATGGAGAATAATTTTCTTTTGCGATTCTTGGTAAATTTTCAATAAAATATTTTATTGAATCCATAAGATATATTTGAGAAATCTTTTCATAATCATCTAGTAAATCTTTTGTACTTTGAAGTTTTGATAATTGGGATATTATATTTGCTAGTGTTTTGGGGAATTGGTCAAGGTCCATTATATTATTATTATCTTTAAGTGTGTTAGATTCGTTAATGAAATCATCCAAGTCTTTTTCAGATATTAAATATTCCTTTTCTTCCTCCTCAGTTATTTTTATATCGAAATGTCTTCTACCGTTAATTAAATCTTCCCCTATTTCTAAAATATTTTCATAAATTGAGTTTCTATAAGCTAATCTCTCAGACTTGTTAAATTTATTGTCATTAATTATTCTCAATTGTGTAAAAACTGTTGATTTACCACTTTCCCCAGTACCTAATAGTAAAACTTTTGGTATATGTTTCTCAGTTGCGGTAATTGAATCAGTTTTGGAATTTGTTAATGATAACTTAACATTGTCAACATCCGTTTTTAATGCATCGCTAATATCTTGAGTGCTAGAGTTCTTCCTATTTTCTGAGGTTGACGATTTATTTACATTTGCTGTGTTTTTTACATGATCATCATTCTTTTGTGAGTTTTGAGTTTTATTTTGACTTTTTGTCTTTATTGTTACATTTTGGGAATCACCATTATTTGTTGTGTTGGCTTTATTATCTCTACGACTTTCACTATCAGTGGATGTCTTGTGTGCATCAGCACTTTCTTTAGAACTACATAAACCCATTATTATCGAGCGTGTAACAAATTGTTGGGTGGCTCTTATATGCCTATGTAAATACCAAAATATTGCCCTTTAACTTACAAACTAAACTGCCTAACAATAAAACAATTGAACGGAATTCTTGAAATGCGAACACCATATGTGCGAAATAAGAATATTTTACGTCAATAAACATAAATATCTATGTATATATATGAGAATTATTGTATAAATCAAGGTAAGATACAAATATTTTATGCTAGTTCTAAGGTAGCGAAGGTTATTTGATGGAATGAAAAGTTTTTGGAAATAACGACGTTGCATAAAATTTAGAAGATATTGCACTATACATAGTAAAGCAAGCAAAAAGTCTAAAAAGTCTTGTGAACTAAACGTTAGAAAATGTAAGGGAAGACAAATTAAAAACAATCAAACTAGGATGGTGGGAACCAAATTACGCATAAGTTGTTCGTTTATTATATAGCGATCTGATCTGCATAAGAAAAGTTTAAAACAGAAAATTAATTTTGAATTAGATGAATCTTTAGGAGGAAAAACCGGTATAGAGTAACAGAACCTCTATCACAAGAGCATTGAGTAAGCAAAAAATTGCGACATATCATATTCAATAAATATAAAATTGACTAGGAAAAAAATATCCGGAAGGGAAATAGCAGAAATAAATATTAATGAGATGAAATGATTATTCCACTATTACTTAATTGTATAAGAAGACATCAAAAGAAGCAAGGAAACGCATAAATGAAAAAAAGAAAGTATTGCAATCCTTCTAGTAATGAAATGATGTTAATCTTACAATTGCTGTTGAAGTTTTTCGTATTTCTTCGAGTAGAGGAATCGTGTAATGAGAAGAAACCCTCCAAACCCAACAAGACTTGACTCAAGCAATTCGGAAGCCTTTTCAAGCTGAGACCAACTTTTCACATTTCTTTTTCTTCACTTCTTCTTTTAATGTATTTCATATGATATGTGTCCAATAAGATTTATGGAGCTGCAGCTGTTCTGTGATTTGTGTTTGTGTTTCCGCTTTAATTAGCGTAATTAAAATGCGCTGGATTCCATACTGAGTATGATCCTCATACAAGCTAATAATTAAATACCTTATTATTCAAAAAAATGTAACGTTTCGAATGTGTTATATGCGGATGATGTCAGGGATATCTGTTTGTAGCACTAATTTTCTTGTAATTGTTTGACATTGGAAGAGCTGTTTTAGAACAGTGCAGCTTGTAGTTCCTAGGATATCTTACATGCTAAATTCTAATGCATGGTTGTGTTTTATTTCGATATCACTACGTAACCCATCTTGGAAAGGAGGAAAGAGAAAAAAATAAGAAATAAAAATAAATAAATCCGAATAATTCGAGTGAAAGCACGAAGAAAAAAAAAGAAAAAAAGAAAAAAGAAAAAAGAAAAAAGAAAAAAAAGTCTGACGCGTTCTTGACTACCAGTGCCCGCCCATAGAATGTGCTATCTAATTTTAATCTTAATTTCAATTGTATTGTTTTTTATTGGAATAATCTGGCAATTGAGATCTGCACGTCCGATTCAATTCATATTAATTAACGGAAAAAGAGCGATTTTCACTGTGTGTGTTTCTCTGCAATAGAGGACTTTTTCGATTTTCATTGCTTTTTTTATGCAATATTGAAATCGTTTGACCAAAGTTTTCCAGCCTGGTATTTCCGGAAAACAACGATAACTCTGCAGGAATTTTATTTTCCGGAAACTCTTAACACCTCATGAGAAAAGAGAAGCAATATATGGGTATATTATTAACTACTGCAATAATTGTCAGATTAATTATGGAAGCAGTTTTAGTTTTATTACTTTGGAACATAATCTCCCGGTTTTTTTTGCCTACGGGCGTTGGTAGTAAATTCAGGTAAAACTATTTTGTCAAATTATTTTCTAAAATCGCAAAAAGAGTATAGATCACGAAGTGCAGATGTTGACGAATTCGATTTCAATAGCTTGATAATGTGGAGAAACCCGAATCTCCAAGAGCAAAATTGTCTAATTACTTTTGGTTTGGTTAAAAACAGTTACTTCCATTCAACAAAAATTCAGCAGGAATTTAATAGTTTCCTCCTATTAAAATTTAGATGGAGAGTGAAATTGGTGAGTAGTTTAAGTGAATGGAATGGTATGAAGCTTTTAACAGCATGTCGCTTGTTGTCTTTTTCACTATTTAGAATACTATTTACATATCGTTATTTAAAATTTTCCAGGGATATTTAGTGTTGAACACTTGCTCATTTAAAAAGTCAATTATGCTCCAACAAATAGAATGGTGGAAAATGGAGAAAGAACCTACGAAAGTAAAGATGTTCGGTGTTGGGAGATTTTAATGCGATTTTTAGTCACTGAATCTGTGTAATTGTTCCTTGAACCATTTTTTGTCATATTCGAAATGATTGCTAGCAAATTATTGAAGATTGTAAAGTTATTGTACTTGTTCTGGGATTTTAAGATCGTATTCAATTTTGTGAACATTTTTTAAGCACTGGTGTCCTTGTTATTATTTTTTTTTATCAAAACTTAGATTAACTGGTAGGAAGGATTGTTATAAATCCGATTATTTTGTTTTCAACAATATTTCATTTTACAAAAAATGCTGTTGCAAAATTAACAAAAATTATTTTGAAATTACAATCATTTATTATTCCGTTTATTGTTTAATTTCTATAATTATATGTATATGTAAAAAATAAAAATTCCAGTTATTAACAAGATCGCTGTCATAGGATTTCATATAACAGCGTCTGACTTAAACAGTGATATAGTTTGAAGCTAAATCGTTTAATTTAACTTCTCGCTCTCTTCCTGGTCGTTCTATCCTCTTGTTCCTTATTATGAGGTTCAGTTTGTCTCCTTACACCGTTAATACTATTCTTATTGTTTGCAATTGGGGTCAAGGTAGGATAGACTTCTTTTGGTAGACTTCTTAGATATGTTTCTTGTACGAATGAAGGATTTCGGTTTGTTAAATTTACATTGGAACCATTTGGTTGTTTATTTTTACTTTGCTGGTTATAATACCAGTCATATGGGTCCTCAGTATCATCCATGACTATATGTGATACCCATAATTTTAGTTTGTTGTTTTATATTAAAATATTAATTATGATATTTAATTTTTATTTAATCTTTATATACATTTTTTTTTCAATATTCGATTTTGTCTGTTGAAAATACGTATAGTTACCCTGGTTGAATACTCTAAACTCACACATTGTATTTAGATGACAAACCGGCTATAATATTTTTATCGACACCGATAATTTATATAGTTATATTAACATTTATATGCCTATTTAATAAGCTTTGTAACCTAAGAATTCACTCCAAGAGCGTACTTCAGGAGGAATAATAACATCGTTGGAATTTAAAATTTTGATCTTTTCGTTTATTTTCTTTTCTAAGCATTTAGCAAATAATAATGATGTTTGACATTCATTAAATAATGGAATTCCAAAATCTATAGCGCTTCTTCTCATAATGTAGTCTTCATCGGATGTATTTTCAGCTCTTTTGGAAGCTAAGTTAAAAACTGTTTGAATATCCAAATCGTAGAAAAAATTTCTTAGTTTACTTTTATCTTTTGGAATTTCAACAATAGTTACGACAGATTGTATATTGTTTTCCGAAGTTAAATAATTATAAGTAGCTTGGTTTGGAACATATATTTTAAATCCTAGATTATCAATTATTTTAACAATATTTTTAAGATAATTTTTTGATAAATCACCACCAATCAATATACCACTTGGCGGTAATGGGACTTTGAAATTCATAGAACTTTGAATGGCAGTCCAATAACTTTCAATTAGATCTACACCAAAGGATGCTACTTCACCTGTTGATGACATTTCAACGCCTAAATATGGATCAGCTCCTGCTAATCTGGTGAATGAAAATTGTGGAACTTTTGTAGCGACATAATTATATTT
This sequence comes from Tetrapisispora namnaoensis, assembly GCA_003705985.2. Lineage (NCBI taxonomy): Eukaryota > Fungi > Ascomycota > Saccharomycetes > Saccharomycetales > Saccharomycetaceae > Tetrapisispora > Tetrapisispora namnaoensis. The sequence goes on along the minus strand of PPKD02000001.1, from coordinate 1,067,175 downwards.
CTTTGCCATTAAATTAACTGGTTCTGGGATTTGCTTGCCTAAAAATGCTTTAACAGCAATGTCAATAAAATTTATACCCAAAACTTTAGAGACAAAGGGGAAAGATCTGGAAGCTCTGATGTTACACTCAATTACCTTTAATGGACCAATACCGTCATTAATAATTTGCATGTTAAAAGGACCAGTTATTTTCCAAGCATGTGCTACTTTTTTGGCAATTGTCAACAAATTTTCTTTAATTTCTAAGGAAATGCTCTGTGGGGGCAACACTAAAGAAGCATCACCAGAATGAACACCAGCATTTTCAATGTGCTCAGAGATGGCATGTACTAAAACAGTACCATTGTATGCAACAGCATCGACATCGATTTCTTGAGCACCTTCAATAAACTTCGAAATGACAACGGGATGATCTGGAGAAATATCGGATGCTAAAGTCAATTTCTTCTCCAATTCATCTTCAGAATTAACAACAGACATAGCAGCACCTGACAATACATAAGAAGGACGAATTAAAACTGGGTATCCAACCTTACTCGAAAAAGTTTTAGCATTCTCAAGAGTAGAAGTTTCACTCCATTCAGGTTGACCAACTTGGATTGAATCTAGGATAGAAGAAAACTTATGTCTATTTTCTGCATTATCAATATCCACTGGACTGGTACCTAAAGATTTATAGCCGTTTTCAAATAATTTTAAAGCAATATTTTGAGGTAATTGACCACCCACAGAAATAATGCATCCTTCTGAATGCTCTAAATCATAAATATCCATAACTCTTTCTAAAGATAATTCTTCAAAATATAACCTATCGACTTCGTCAAAGTCTGTAGATACAGTTTCTGGGTTGTAATTTATCATCACGGTTTTTTTGCCTTGTTCTCTTAAACTCTTAGCAGCGTTGACAGCACACCAATCAAATTCTACAGACGAACCAATTCTATAGACACCTGATCCAAGCACTAAAATCCCATTATCATTAAATTCAATGTCATGCTTAGTAGCATTGTAGGTTATATATAAATAGTTAGTGGAGGCTGGAAATTCTGCAGCTAAAGTATCGATTCTTTTGACAAATGGTGTGATACCCATTGACTTTCTCAATCCTCGGATTTTTAATTCATCGACCGTTATATCATCAATATTGACAGAGTTGGCAATTTGTTTATCAGAAAAGCCAAGTTTTTTTGCCTTGAGTAATAATTTATGTGACAATTGTGAAATATCATTTACTTTCGCTAAATATTTGTAAATATCAACGATATTATTGCATTTGTACAAAAACCACTTATCGATGTTTGTTAGCTCATGAACTTTATCGACAGTATAATTTTCAACTATCAAAGCTTGACCAATTGCCAAAATCCTTCTATCGGTTGGGGTCCTTAAAGCTTCATCAAGATCTTCAAACTCATCAGAACCTTGGAAACCGAGTAATGATGGGTCAACTTCTCTAATTGCTTTCTGGAATGCTTCCTCATAGCATCTTCCTATAGCCATGACTTCACCGACAGACTTCATTGCTGAGCCAATGTCCCTATTGACATATTGAAATTTCGATAGATCCCACTTTGGAATCTTAGCAACAATATAATCTAATGCTGGTTCAAAATTGGCCACAGTAGTGGTTGTAATTGGGTTTGGTAACTCAGGTAAGGTGTATCCTAATGCAATTTTTGCAGCAGTATAGGCTAATGGATAACCAGTTGCTTTTGATGCAAGGGCAGACGAACGCGATAGTCTTGCATTCACTTCGATAACTCTGTAATCTAAACCATTTGGCTGTAATGCATATTGAACGTTACATTCACCTATAACACCTAGATGATTTATAATTTTTATAGCAGCAGTTCTTAGCATATGGAATTCTTCGTCTGATAATGTTTGCGATGGAGCAAAAACAATAGAATCACCAGTATGAACACCTAATGGATCAAAATTTTCCATGTTACATACAGTGATACAGTTTCCAACATGATCTCTAACAACTTCGTATTCTACCTCTTTCCAACCTTTTAATGACTTCTCTACTAAAACTTGAGGGGAAAGTGCCAAAGATTGAGAAGCCAGATTTATTAATTCGTTATCATTATTGGCAAAGCCAGATCCTAACCCACCCAATGCATATGCAGATCTGATAATTACCGGATAACCGATTTTATTTGCCGACTCAATCACATCGTTGATGTTGCTACAAGCTATTGATTCGGCAATTGGGATATTAATTTCATTTAATGCCTTCGCAAATAAATCTCTATCCTCAGATGTTACTAAAGTTTTGATTGGTGTACCCAAAACTTTAACATTATATTTATCCAAAATACCGTTTTCCTTTAATGTGATACCACAATTCAACCCAGTTTGACCACCAAATGTTAGTAATATGGAAGTTGGTCTCTCCTTTTCGATGATGTAAGTGATATATTCTGGAGTAACGGGCAAATAATAGATTGTATCTGCTAATGAGTGAGAAGTTTGGTTGGTGGCAATATTTGGGTTTATTAAAATGATATTAATATTTGGGTTAGAATCCTTTATAGCCTTAATGGCTTGCGAGCCTGAATAGTCGAATTCCCCAGCTTGCCCAATAGAAAGACCACCTGAGCCAATTATTAGGATAGATTTGATATCATGCAAAAGTTGAGGATTGTAGCTTTCAGTATTGTATATGGACACAGTCGGATTTGTATTTTCATAGATTGACATGGCGGCTAAATAATTCTAGTTCAAACGTAAAAGCTTTATGTATATATACAGCCTGTGTTGAATGGTTGTTCTGATGGCTCTTATAGATATACATAATATGTATTAAGATCAGATACCAAGAACTTTCACAAACGCGACAAAACTAATCTTAAACTATACTGCTTTATATAAGTCTGGAAGAAATAAAAATTTTTAAGATGCAGTGCTGGCCAAAACTTAATAGACAGCATAATGGCTAAAGCTTGCAACGCTTAGGCGAACAAAAGACCATTATGACTGTATCTGTTACCTCATCGTCACCATGCATAACAATTACATCAACCATAATTTTTGCAAATTTTTGCAAATTTCTGCAAACCTCCAAATATCCAAGGCCTCGATGGGACTTCGTTTTAATTTAGTATATGAGGTTGTTATATATTTCTCACACTGTTTGTAATAGTCATAGCTTTACTATGAGTCACTGCGGCGAAAAAAACGAAAAAACAGGTATATACGTAAACCACATATCTCTCACAAGCGTAGGTTATGTGTGGTGTGTGGGTGTGTATATACACGGATTATCATGCGCAAGCGTCATCAGAAATGAGTCAAAAAACGCAAAACACCGAGCAAGAAGTAGGGTTCGTTAGGGTTTTGAACAAATGTTAGGGTTGCATGGGGTCTATCACGTGATCCACAGCAGTCACGTGCACTTTTATATTTTTCCGTTTCCGTTTTATCGCACGTCGCTTTCCACGGCGGGTATAAGGTAGAAACATGAAATTATTTGCTTTATACTGTAGTTTTTCAGAGCCTTTAAAATAAAGGCTTCGAGTTTTGGTAAAATCAAGGTATTGAAAAGCTAAACAGCATAACTGTTACCATTGCTAGGTGTAAAAAGAGTAACAATTGGATATTAGGTTACTGTTGCCGACGTTAGCTAGCTTACGAGTCTTGTTATTTTCAAAGCAGCGCTCATCAGTTGTGCTTTTGTAGCTGCTATTACAAGAGTATTCAGACCAAAACAAAAAATACAATTTTAATGTCAGACCCTGCTGTATTACTGGCAAAGGCTGAAAAATTAGCCAAACCATCGTCTGGGTTTATGAAATTATTTGGTAGTTCGGACCAAAGCAAGTATGAGGAGGCATCCGATCTGTGTGTGCAGGCTGCCACTTTGTACAGACTTTCCAAAAAGCTTTCCAATGCCGGTGATTGTTTTTTGAAGGCTGCAAATTACCAAATCAAAGCTAACAATGAGGACGAAGCAGGAAACACATTTATTGAGGCGTACAAGTGTTTTAAGAGTAGCAGTGCTGGTGGCGTTGGATCTGGGACGACCAGCAGAAGCAGGACCCCGGGTTTGGACGAAGCTGATACTTTGGCCTTGGCATCTGAGGGGGCTGGCCAAACGGACATCCAAAAAGCTGCAGTGTCCTTGAACAGGGCCGTTGAGATCTTTACCATGAGAGGTCAGTTTAGAAGAGGTGCCAATTTTAAGTTTGAGCTGGGAGAACTGTACGAGAACGACTTGCAGGACTACCACAGTGCTATGGAGTGCTACGAACTTGCAGGTGAGTGGTATTCCCAAGATCAAGCGCAAGCCTTGACAAACAAGTGTTTCGTGAAGCTTGCTAATTTAAAAGCTCTTGATGCAGATTACATAGGTGCAGCAAAGGTATACAACCAACTAATCACCAATTCGGTTGGTAACAGACTGAGTCAATGGTCCCTTAAGGAGTATTATTTGAAGATGGGTCTTTGCCAACTGGCAGCAACCGATAATGTAGCTGCAACAAGAACTTTGAAAGAGGCAAGGCAGAACGACTCAAATTTCAATAACTCAAGAGAATCAAGTTTATTAGAGACACTGATTGACTGTCTGAACGAAGGTGACAGTGAGAAATTAAGCCAAGCTGTTTTTGAATTTGATAAATTCAGTAAACTAGATAAATGGTACACCACTATACTATTGAAAATCAAAGAAAGCATAACGGAAGCCGAAGACGATCTATTATAATGATGATTTAACGTAATATGTCTTGCCTGCTCTGATGTCAGCCCATCGCACATCCTCTAAATACGTTGTAATCTATATAGTACATGCTTAAGAATATACATAAAGTGCAGAGATAAAAGAATATCCAATATTTTAACGATTAGGCAAACCGTTTTAACGCGCAATTTTAAGTGTCAAAAGATGAGACAATCGGCTAATATCCTCACGCTGCTCTGTAAGAAGTTGTATTTTTTATTTTACGTTAAAATATCGAAATTGATTCAACATCCTTGCACTCAAATTCCACGAGCAAAAAAAGAAATAAGGCTAGACAAGAACCTCAATTTGGAAACTCAGAGAAACACTTGGAGATGCCTTCAACTTCTAACTTCAATATATCTTTTCATATCTACATACTTAAATTACTAGACGGTCTTAATCCTATAATGAAAGAGGCTCATATAAATCGGCAAACTGGTCCCACACAGTACTCCAAGTTTGTCTTGTGCTGTCTTTACATCTTTAACACACACACACACACACACACCCATTTGCAGTATAAGAAAACTCATGTATTGGGTTAATTCTTATCTCTTATACTTTCGGAAACAATGAGATGGTTTTGGTACGGCAGCATGGTTGCAGATATTTTGCCGTAGGTATAGCGGAAACATGCACAGTTAGTTTTTGTCAAGGTCATCTCATGAGCGTTTGTCAAGCTACAAATTTTCGAATAACCATAATTTTTCTAATTATTCTTCATTCTTATGCTATCTCTGACCAGAAAATGATTAGTTATATTATTTATGGTAATAAAAATAAAGTATAAATGACCTATATATATGTGTGTGGTTTCTAAATAGATAGTCGTAAAAGTGTACATGATTTAAAAAGTGTTGTAACTCTTTTCATGATAGGCATTTTCCCAAGGTATATAAAATTAAGGTAAAAAATAAAATTCTGATTAAAACTCCTTATGTATTAAGATATAGTATAATATATATATTATAATATTAAAAGTAGTAAAAACTATCACAACCTTTAAGGTGTAAAGGCTACCTAAAATACAAATATTCTGGTATAATTGAAAAGAGAAGCTTATACTATATATTATTCAAGTAGTTACTTCAAGGGGGGCTATTTTAAGAAATTGTGACATATACGTTAATATGCCAGCTTGAGGCAAAACAGAGGCAGAAACCATTAGTAGCTTATAAGGATAGATTTTGTTTTTTATTTGGATTTGAACTTATCTATTTTGATCCCAAATAGAAATATAATTTTGGAAGTAAAAGATGGGGTTGCGTTATTCTTCTTATATTGACCCAGTGCCCACAGAAGGGAGGCCCATGACGGATGATTTGTCGTTCCAAACATTAGACTACCGGTTAATTAATGACAGTAGTCCAAGAAATTGGTCTATGTCACGAACTATATCTGCTAGATTGATGCGAGCTAGTTCAACGATTCCATCATCGAGTTCCAATCATAAAGTGTCAAAAAAATTTGTAACGTATGGATGTCGAACTTGTAGAACCCATCTATCTTCTTATTCTCAAATTATGTCAAAGGATTACAGGGGGAAAACAGGAGATGCCTACTTAATGCATAATGTTGTTAACGTCGTGGAAGGGGAACCTGAAGTAAGGTCGATGATTACCGGAGATTACATAGTGTGTGATATATTGTGCCACTGGTGTAAAAAAGTGGTTGGTTGGAAATATTTAGAGAGTGAGAAGAAAGATCAACGGTATAAAGAGGGCACATACGTGCTGGAATTGCAGACGATATGCAAGTGTGATTAGGAAATATTACTTTTAAGAATAGCACATGATTTACCAATCAATCAAGGTTCTAGTAAACCTTGAACATATATATTTAACTGGCTGTTTCGAACCCAATATATACTTAAATACTGTTATAATTGATACCATATATGTTTTAAAATATGTCATGCCAACATTAAGTTAAATTGAGATAGTGTCAGTGGAATACATTTAATAGTTTAGTTCAAAAAAAAACATATTTCCCTATCTCTTAACACAGTTCAGAAAACAAGGTATAAATCAATGGCTCTTTAAAATTTCTACATATCTATACCATATTTAAAATAAGATAAGAACATTGTATTGTCACTCATAAGTAATATTGTACAAAATTATATATCTCTTTATCTTTGGTATCAGAGTTATATAAAGTTTCTGTCATTATTTACACTCGCGCAAACTTCATTTCATTTTGTATTTATACTATTTAGACATAAAAATCATCTTGAATCATTATTTAATTAATGAATTGAGTTGAGAAATTTTACAAGTAAACTTGTAATATATTTAAGATTAGATGTTTAATGCTGGTCAATGTATTTCGGAAGAAATAACTTAGAAATTATATAGTTTTTTCTGTGGTATAGATTGATAAAATATTATAATACTCATAGTCAATATTACGAGAAATCAAAGTAAATCTCATTGCATGACCTAAGAAATAATAATAAATGGACTATATTAAAATCACCAAGATCGATGATGTGATTCTTCATAGACGAGGGCATTCCTTTAAAGGTACTTTACATCTAACTACACATCATTTGATATTTGCATCTGGTTCCCTCACCAGAGAATTTTGGGTTTCTTACCCAATTATTACGTCAATCTTTAAGAACAAGGGTAGTGCTTTGTTTTCAAAAGAGAGAGTTTTTAAAGAGAGTAATGTATTGAATAACAAAAGTAATATTATCGAAAAAGATGATGCAATTAGTTCTAACATACAAGGCTTGGCGTCAAATAGTGATATAAATAAATGGTATGAAGGACGAGATCTTTGGAGCTTTACAAACATTAAAATAATAGGGAAAGATTATACTGTTTTTTCTCTGGACTTCCTATATGAAGAAGACGCTAAAAATGTCTTTGATACATTACTCCATCTGACTGTTTTGGATGATATTTCCCAATTATATGCATTTATTTACAAACCAAACAAAACGGAACTACAATATAACAGTTGGGATTTGTATAATGAAGTAGATGAGTTTTCAAGACAAGGTCTTGACTTTGAATCAGAATCTTGCTCTTGGAGAATTTCAAATGTTAATTGTGATCACAAATTCTCAAAAACATATCCAGACACGTTGATAGTTCCCAAAAATGTATCAGATTCTACATTAAAGTATGCATCCAAATATAGATCTAAGGAAAGAATACCAGTTTTGACATATTACTATAAGAAAAATGGGTGTTCAATTATTCGGGCTGCTCAACCGTTACCAGGTCTAACAAAACAACGGTCTACACAAGATGAGGCACTTGTTTTGTCAAGCTTTAATTGTTCTCATATTAACAAAACAAAATTGGCCAATAACGAGATAAAGGAAAACAATAAATATTCACATTTGGACAGAAATATTATTGTTGATGCAAGACCAGTAGCAAATGCTTTCGGTCAAACTGCATTAGGAGGTGGCACAGAAAACATGGATAATTATAACTATAAAAATACTTGTCAAAGAATGTTTTTAGGAATCGATAATATCCATGTTATGTATTCAACACTCAATTACGTGGTTGAAAATTACATGGTTGATGGAGATTTAAATATACCAATAGATTCTCAGTCATTGAATTCTAATAAAGGTTCTAATTGGTTAAAATATGTACGGCTAATACTTTCATCGACAGATACCCTATTGAAATCAATGGTATTCAATAAATCGAACTTATTGATTCATTGTTCTGATGGGTGGGATAGAACTGCACAGGTATGCAGTCTTATCCAACTATGTGTAGATCCATATTATAGAACATTTGAAGGTTTCATGATTTTAGTTGAAAAGGATTGGATATCATTCGGTCATAAGTTCTTGGAACGTTCTGGTCATCTGAGTTCTGAAAGTATTTTCCATGATAATACGATAGGATATAAGGATATATTTACTAGTACTCCTAATAATGATGCACAAATTAATGATGAAGATGAGGATGGCGAAGATATATTATTTGAGAAAGAAGAGAGTATTTTTCCCACCATGGATGGACTTAAGAATTTTTCATCTTCAAGTATACTATCATCTGAATTACTTACCAAATTTTCTGACCATTTTAAGAAAAAAAAAGAAAAAAGATCTTTAAAATTTACATCTCCAATATTCCAGCAATATCTAGATTGTGTTTATCAGCTAATAACGCAGTACCCTAATAAATTCGAATTCAACGAGAGATTTATAAGAAGGTTGGTTTACCATTTATATTCTTGTCAGTATGGTTCGTTCTTATCAAATAATCAACATGATATGAAAGCTAATAACGTTTGTTCGAAGACAAGAAGTGTTTGGGATTATTTTAGATGTCGGAAAGCCGAATTTATAAATAAGGATTACATAACAACTAAATCTGAAACAGATGATTATAATAGTAATTTGTCTTACGATGAAACATCCAACTTTGATGACCATGAAAAAGATTTAGTTTTTCCAGATTTAAATAAAATACAATGGTGGTGGCAACTCTATGGAAGAAAAGATAATGAAATGAATAATACTCATAAAAATTCGAATGATTTAAAAGATGGAATTATTCAAACAACTGACAATATAACAGAAAAAAATAGTAATATTAAAAAATATTTGCCCTTTGGATTAGAGATATTTAGTAAAAAATAATTCTAAAATTTGGAATTTTATGTCTCACTGAAAATAAATATCAAACCAGAACTTAATTTTAGACTATAATATATTACTACATACGCATTACATAATTATAATTTGTGCATTAAAGTTTAACAACTTCTGATTTCCATTTCACCCCGCAAAGCTGAGCAATCATTATGGATAGTGATCTTGCAGCTTCTACCGTCTCTCGGTCACAACCGACATTTAATGCACCTCTTAAATGTCCCTTCAATTGCGGATTGACATCTTGAGGAACCAATGATGCAATTATTATTAAACTTGTCTCACTCTTTGAAAGTATTTCATCAAATGAAAATAAAGGACTATATACATGACTCAAAGTATAATACCATAAATCTGGATAGCAAGAATTTAAATCATTCATAACCCTTGGTGATACTTTATTATATATTTCATTCCAATGATTTAATCCACGGACTCTTAAATCATCCATACTCTCATCGTTATCTCTTGCTCTTAAAACTGTTTTTTTATAAGTATCTCTATTAGAAGTAGATGGATCATTAGGGTCGAGTCTTTCAACATTTACAGTCAAAGAAGCTGGAGTAAATTTTGACAGGAAATGAAGTGAATTAATTGCTTTTGGTAAACCAGCAAGTGGTCCGGTCTTAAGTAAAGTTTCCCTAAAACGTTCTGTCAAGTTTTTGTCAAAATTACTAGGACTTTTGTATAGTTCATCAATCTTTCTATTTGGATTAATTTTAGACCCCGAGCAAAGTTGTATTGCCTTCTGAGCAAAACTATCCATGGTGTTCATATCATGCTGTCCATTTTGAAGTAGCAGAGCATAATGGTACAGAATGGGTATTTCTTGTGGTGCATTACAAACACTAAATGTCACAGCTGCAATCAAATACCAAGTATTACTAAGTCTTGGACTAAACTGACTCAACTGTACCAATTTCTGAGAGCTCAATATATTAGCCATTATTAAATATTGAAGAATTTTTTATTATCTACTCTACTATGCTTAAAAACTTTGCCCTATTTTTTTAGTTTTAATAACCATCAGCAACAAAATAGTAACTTATTCTTGAAAGGTAATCGTTTAGAATTATTAGTATTGCAGTGACATCAATGATCAGTTTTTGATATAATTTATAATTCAAAAAGGATGCATGGATATATACACTTATGTATATGCGCACACCTTTAAATAATAACAGTCTATCAGGTATTTATTTCAATTAATGCTACTACATACGCGCGCCCTTTTAATGTTCTAATTAACGGATATTATATAACAAGTCTATATTTCTGGTTTCAAGGCTATTGCAAAGAATCAATTGATTCAATATAATTTTTTATCATTATTATTTTGCAGGTAGAGTTATATACTTATAATTAGTAATATTCTAGTACAAAAACAATAGACTAACTAGTAATACATTTTGGTATAAGTTTTCATAATATCTTTGTCCATTGAGCTTTTTTTAGGGTAACATCTATGCACTATCTAATAAATAATTAGTGGCTGCATCTAGATCCCAGTTGTTTCTGTCTAAGGCTTTTTTAGCTTCTTCTTGAGAAAAACCCATTCCACATAATTCTTCCATAGCTAATGATTTAGGAGTTGTAGCCAGTTGTCTATTAACTGGAGGTTGAGAAGAAGTCGATATATTTAGATTCTCTTGATCAAATTGATGATTAATTTCAGTTGCTTCTGTAGTTGGTTTAGCGTTACCAAATCCTGTAAATAAATCGTCCCACTCGCTATTTGTTGGCTGTGTTTGCATTGCATTATTCACAGGAATTGGAGCGGAAACAGGACCAAAATCAGAAAATGTTGTGAAATCTTTATTTTCTAATTCTTGTGACAAATTTTCTGCATCAATATCCTCAAAGTCTCCAACTGAATTAGAATTAACAAGACCTACATTGGTATTATCTTCAATATTAGCCTGTTCCAATCCAAGGAAATCATCATCAAACGTATCTTTAACTGGAGATGGTACATCATTTTCAGGCAACTCATAGGAATTGATAAAATCCTCTCTTGTGTCTTGGAAAATTTCATCATCATCATCATCATCATCATCATCATCATCATCATCATCATCATCAGAAGATACTGTTACATTCTTACCTATGATTGATGGTACAGGATTCTGAGGTTGCGATGGAATATCAGCTATTTCCCAATCACCTGGTAGAGACTCGATCACAGAAGACTCAGGTTTTGGGGTCGAGACCTCTTTTTGAACAGGGGGTTCTATAATATAATCATCGTTGGTGAACTTTTGATTGCCTAAGCTAGAATTTGCAACAGAATCGTCTACAAATTTTGAAACTTCTTCCTCATGCTGACCTTGATCCAACATATTTGATGGATTTAGACCTTTTTCTTTAATGTCGTTTACTTTCTCAACATAATCTAAATATTGTTGCCTCAAATTTTCATTAGCTTCATCAAATGTAACCTGTCTCTTTTTCAAATCGTTTGAAATAATATTCAAACTTGTAACGTGTTGTTGATATAATCCGTCTTGCTCATTAACTTGAGATAATCTTTCTTGTAATTGTAATCTTCTGGCTTCAACATCGTTTTTCTTTTCTTCCAATTCTTTAAATTTCTTTTCAATAGTTTCATGTTGAGATTCAATTGTTTTCTCATAATCATCCAGTTCCTTATGCTTGGATTGGTACATATTTAATTTTTCAGTAATAGAAGCTAGTTCCTTTTCTACACTTGCTGCAGAAAAAGTATCTAATGATAAGCTTTTAACATTTTCGTCACCAGCTGCCTTGGCATTTCTAACTTCGATTTGTTTAGCTCTTATTTGTTCTTGCAAAGATTTAGACATGATATTTGAATTTGTTAACCTTTCTTTCAATTCATTGTTCTGAGTTTGTGTATTATTCAAATTTTCATTTAAGGTTTGAACTTCAGATTGCAGTTGTGTATGACTCAAAGTTATTTCTTCCAAACTTTTCTCTAATTTTTCATTATCGACAGTAATTTGAGCCAAACTAGTTTCTAAATTTTTAGTTTGAAGGGCATTCTGTTCTCGGGCCGCACGCAAGGCATTAATCTTATTTTGAACTTTTAATTTAGTTTCATTTACTATACTCAATTCTTTGCTTGCCTTATCCCTCTTCTCAGTAGTTAAGGCAGCTTGTTTACTCAAAGAGTTTACTTGGTTTGAAAGATTGGCCAATTCTGTTGTTGCATTAGATAGTTTTAAAGAAGATTTAGAGTCAGTAAATAAGTCAGAGGATTTTATTAGATTAGAAGTGACGGCTGCGGCTCCACCCACTGCGGCTCCACCCACAGCAGCTCCGAATGCTCCAAAGTTTGGAACAGCTTTTAATGACACAGATGGTGCCCTTTGAATTGAGGTCGGATTATTTCTAGCAGATACACTCTTATTTTGAAAGTCAGCAAATCCTGAATCGATAGGAGTTTGATTTGAATGAGTTACTACATCCGTATGAACTGGGACAGGAACAGGAATAGATTGCTGTTGTACAGGTTGTTGTACAGGTTGTTGTACAGGTTGTTGTACAGGTTGTTGTACAGGTTGTTGTACAGGTTGTTGTACAGGTTGTTGTACAGGTTGTTGTACAGGTTGTTGTAGAGGTTGTTGTAGAGGTTGTTGCACAGGTTGTTGCACAGGTTGTTGCACAGGTTGTTGCACAGGTTGTTGTACAGGAACAGGAACAGGAACTGATTGCTGTTGCACAGGTTGCTGAACTGACAGTTCATTTTCATCCTCTTCCCTTATAATACTCTGACCAAAATTGGATGTTGGAGTAAATTTCTTAATTGGACTAATTGGTTGTTCTGATTGAGCAATAAAATTTTGTTGTACTATTGGTTGTTGTTGCGTATGAATTGGACTATTAAACGACTCATTTAATGCCAATAGATCATTCAATGATCCGGTGTTTTGTGTCTCCTGAAGAGGAGCTGCTGGCTGCGCATATTGTTGAGTTTGTTGTTGAGTCATGGAGGCCTGGGTTATTTGTGGTTCTGGAACATATTGTTGTTGTTGTTGTTGTTGTTGACCAATAACTAAACCTAAGACTGGGGAATGTAACAATTGATCTGGAATCACATCAGGTAAAGAAACACCAGCATTTTTCTTTTGAATTAAAAACATTGCAATTGCAAATTCAATTTTAGTGAACTCAGTACTATTATGTATATCAGCTAAATCCCAAATCGTTGCTAAAACTTCTTGGTTCAATTTAGAGGAGACAAAAAATGGCACCAATACCTGAGAACTTAGCTTACCAGATTTGGACTTATCTAAAGAATCAAATATAGCATCAAATTGTTGCTTTTTTTCTGGAGTAAGTAACCAGTCTGTAGATGCGCTTGTAAATGCACCCGATGATAAACGACTAATAGTTGATTGCCTTTTTAAACCTCCTTGTGGTGGCTGGCTATTCAAACTTGTTGGAGAGGCCGGCATTGGAAGCGAGTTACCTGTTGAGTTGACACTAACATAATTTGTAGTAGGTGTTGCTGAGACTGATGAATTTAATAATCTTTGCATAGAATCCCAGGATTCTTGAGGGATAGATTTTGGAAAAGGTGTGACCGATGGGCTCTTACTAATAGCCAAATTAATTAAATGCATTGCCATCAAGAACTCGACCTTAGCTATTGATCCTGAATCACTTCTATCACATACCGCCCAAATGCTACCCAAAGTTTGGTTGTCTAAAGGAGCTTTAATAAATATTTCTCTTGCAGCAGCCCCCGATAAGGTAGCATTTCCGTTTGCAGACTTATCAAATAAAGCGGACAAGTTATTAACGTCATGCTGAGAAATGGGAGGAATTGGCGCATGAACACCAAAATTTGTACTGGTACGCTTCTGCGGAATGCCACCAAACGATACCAATGAATTAGGTGGGACAGAATACAATTCCTTAGATATTGGGATGTTCTGGTTCTTTTGTAAATGAGCTAGAATTCTCAGAGTTGCACTGAATTCAGTGAAATTCAAAAACCCTTGCTGGTTGACGTCCACAGTAGCCCAAACTTGTGACAAAATCGTTGAAGGCAAACCAGAAGAAGTCAACAACGGCCTGATAGTTTCACCAGTAACAACCCCTAACTTCTCAGGATCCAATTCACTAAATTTCCTCGCATAATACTGCTGCTCTTCAGCAGTCAATGGCGTAGATAACACAATTGAGGACATAGAAACAAGACCTCAATCAGATTAGATAAATGTAAAAACTTTCCTGCTTATATGAAAGCCAAAAAAAGAAAACCAAACACACACGAAGAGGATATGTTTCTAATATAGCGGTAGTTCTCAAACCCAAACTTCGATATGTTTACGTATTTGGAGTCAAGAGATAAAACACCAACCGCAAAAATTATAAAACCAACCAGTGCAATCGCAGAACTATATATGCTTCTAACACAATCAATTGACCAATATATCCTGAATAGCAAACCTTACAGTTTATTATACAGTTCCTGTCGATGTCAAATTGTTATGGGAAAGAGAAAAGGGGAAGTTATATTTTCAATCCGAGAATTGACATGAATGGACCTAAAGCCTTCGTACAAGGTGATGTATATTTTCAAGTGACAGCAAAGAGCCAGCGGATTTAGGACAAGCACATAAAGCAATTGGAAGCAGCTACTCCTGGGAAGTGCTGGGTACGTATGCTCCCAAAAAGTGGGAGGTCGAATTGAATATGTTGCTGAGTGCACTAGCGCTTCTGAAGTGTTATTGACGAGATTTTGCCAGTCGCATACTTAACGTTACGACGGAAAGCGACGGGACCGTTCGCACATGCAACGTCATGGCCAGTGCTCTACCTTCGACCATTTCACAAAGTGCTATGTGGTGCTGTGTTTCTTCTAGATGGTGTCTGTGATTTGTGACGTTTCGAACGGTGAAAGAGCGATACCCGGCCTCTGTCCGATGCCCCATTGCATATCGTCAAATAAATATTCTCAAGGCTCTGTTTCCGGCCATTTGCATTAAAAGCACCAGCATGCCCAGACCTTTAAGACGCAGATGTCTCAATTGGACAGCTTCTGCACTGCCAAGAACCAAAGACTGCCTGTAAAGATGGTATCGTTCTTCGATGGCTCCGTTATTTTTGACTTTGGCAGTATTGCTTTGAGAAAAAAATACCTGCTTTCTTTGTTGGTCAGTGGTGTTTTCTTTCTGTATCTTAGGCATCACAGTTGATTTGAAGTTCAAGTTTCTTACCTCAGACCATGATAAAGCAGCACACTTTGTTGTGTTTTTGTTAGAATCCTATCTTTTCGTCAAATGTTGGGGAAAGAAGGCGATCGCCACCGTGAAGTTGAAGAGGTGGAATGAAATTGATAAAGATACTGAATCGCTGACTGGAGAGTATTACTTTACCGGTACGATAAACAAGTACCATCTTGGTGTTACAGTGTGCAGCATTGGGGCTGCAATTGGTAGTGAATTTCTTCAATCTATTTTGTCCAGTGGTCGACGTACGTTTGATCCGATGGATATAGGTTTTAATTTTCTAGGTAGCCTGATAGGTATATTGTTTGCATTTGTACAAGAACGTTAACATACCGCTCGTCATCTTTACATAATATACAAATTTACATCTATATAAAATACACACACATATGTACCTGCTATTTCGTGTTTACTGTCGAGATACACACTTACACAAATATATAAACATGACTGCCTTTGTGCATTATATTAACGCTAATTAGTAACTAAATTTTGCTATGTACAGGAAATCATGAAGACAGCTCATGAAAATAATGCCCACATTGAAATATGGTAAATAGCTCACTTTAATTTTATGTAAGCTCTATGTGCGATTGCTGTTTTGTGAAGTTGATCCCTCTTTTCAAAACCTGAACTATTTCCGTCATGAACAGATAAAAGTTCTTCCCCCAACCTTACCGCAAAATCGTTTGAAACTCTTTTATTAGCACCTTCTATTATCCATTTCCAAGCAATTCTGTCCCTTTGTCTTTTATTCAACGGAACAGGGATGACAGCACTCTTGGCAACACCTGTGTTAAACGTCTTAACCAACATCAATGGAGCTAGATCATCTAAACATTTCTTTAGAATGCTAACTGGGTCTTCTCTGGTCTTGCAGAATACAAGGTATAAGGCTCTTGAAATCGTCCTTTCTGCCCTTTGTTTCTTTCCATCTTTCATTATCATATTCGTGACATGTGTCAACACAGGATCTTTGTTTTTAACGAATGGATGCAACTTCACAACCTCCAGTTCTGATAATTGGGCTTCAGTGGGGATAAATTCTTTATTCATTTTAATTGTTTCTTGAACAATATCGATTTTTGTTTGACCAGGTGGTGACAATGACTGTTCTGGTAAATATTCACCTTGTGAAAATTCTTCCTTCAACTTGTTCAATGAAGATAACCAACTATCAACCTCCTCATCACTCAAGTTTATTGATCTTTTTGCCTCACTTTCGGCCTTGCTGCTTTCAAACCTTTTAGACAAGTAAATTTGACTGCCAATTTTCGAGACACTTGGTACCGAATTACTCAGGCATTTAAAAGGTGTATGAACCACCTTTAAACGCAACATCTCTTTGCCAATTGCACACTTTCTGAAGAATCCTTAGTAATAAGTAAAATATTGGTTAGTATCAAGTAATACTATATTACCATCAATGAAATCTTATCATGTAAGACTTTTATATGAAAACTATTTTCCTTTTATTTCAATTTTTCACGTCTGCAATTTCACTGCATATACAACGCTTATATAAATCTTTAATTTAATAAAAATGGTTATAATCTAAAACACGTATATTTATATATATTCAGTTTACGTACGTCTGTGTATGATTAGTCAAGTACATTGTTGTCTGCTTGATACATTCTGTGTTTGCTAGAGTTTGTTTCTAATATTTCGTTTGTTATTGTTTAGCTTGGTACGCATAAGTGGTAGAAAGCATTTAATTATAAAGATGTCAGTTGATTCAGATGCGTTAGTTGATGATGTTGGCGTTAATATGATGGGAATCCAATCACCCAATTTATATAGATTGTTGAATTCTATAGTGGAAAAGAATGATATTAATACGTTAAGAGTTACGGACCCAAAAGATTTATTACCAGATTTAATATACCATCTTAGTACAGTAATACCGAATGAATTATTTCGTACCCCACCTGGTGTTTCTATAGAAAAACCTGTCAAGAAATTAGAAAATACTGGAAAATATTTAAGAGAAGTATTTTTGGAAAATTCTTCATATCCTTTTACTATTATAAGAATCTGTGAGTTATGCTATGATCCTTTTAGATACTATAAAGTGTTTGAGTTAGAAAAATTCACAAGAGCCATAATAAAATGCTGTTACGTGAAATCAAGTTGGGACTGCAGGAATATCTACAATAGTAACAATAAAGTTATTGTAGGTGAAGAAGCAACCGAAAAAGAAACAATGGATGATATAGCATTGACCAAGATACCATGGGTCACCAAAAACCTTGAAGAGAAGTTGAATGTATTTGCAAAAAGCATAGATGAAATAATGAGTGTGAATTTAGGGTTTAATGACGACGATGACGATATTGATATTGATACAGACAAGCGTAATTATAACGATTACGGAGAAAATATGAATTTGAATTCTGATGACATAATAATTGAGGAATATTACGAAAACGATGCTGAAGAATACGACAATCTAGATGATGGAAGAGATTATGTCGACGACGATGATGACGACGATGATGATGACGAGGATTATGAGTATGTTGAGAAAGTTGATGTAGCTAGATACGATGACTTAGATGACTTAGATGACTTAGATGAAGATGATAATGATGAGGAAGGAGAGAGAGAAGAAGAATCTGAAGAAGATAAATTTAGTGATAACGATGTTGATTGTCATAATAAGGCCCAGGAAAAAGAAGGTGAACTAAATGAACTAAATGAACTAAATGAACTAAATGAACTAAATGAACTAAATGATCTAAATGAACTAAATGAACTAAATGAACTAAATGGACCAAATGAACTAAATGAACCAAATGAACCAAATGAACAAGAAGAGGCAAAAAATTCGATTATTTCTTCATATAAAAGAAGAACAACCGAACTTGATGATTTTGATTACAAAAATGACTCTGATATCTCTACGCATGAACAAAGTATTACTCCAAAAAAATTGAGACAAGATAATATGGTAATGGGAGCATCGCCTATGGCAGTAGTTAATGGAAAAACACCAAACATAGCAAACATGAATGCTGATGATAAGACTATACTTGTATCACCAGACTCTATTCAACTGAACGATAAAAATATTCCTGTAATTTCGATGAAGAGAGTGCATGACAAGAATGATGATAATTCAACTAGAAATAATAGTCCGCTAACAAGCAAAGTAAGAAAAGCTTAAAGTACTACAGTTATAGTAATAGTGTATTATAGAATAAATAAATAATCATATAAAAATATAAGATATATACTTGGTAAATAAATTTTGGAAGTTGATATTGTTTATTTATAAACAAGTTGAGAATATGAAAAAAAGTGAATTTTAACAAGAATATAATATATAACACTTATGAAGATGGAATATTAGAATATGAAATCGATCATCATGGCGATTCGATTACCATCTCATCATAGACATATCATTTCTGATTCTCATGTAATCCAATAAGCCTTCGATTTGTCCTGAACCAGCAATAGCAACATCTTGATCCCATAATCTCTTTGAAGCCCATTGCTTAATATCCTTAACAGTAATAGCATCGATTAAAGCAAATTGTTCATTTAAGGTTGGTCTGATGTTACCATTTAAGGCGGCGTAACCTAATTCCGAAACAATTTGTGAAGCATTTGGATTAGATTCTAATTTAGAAGCTAATTTCAACTTCAACAATTGCTTACCACGAGTTAATTCCGTCTCGGTAATAGAAATTGTTAATCTATTCCATTGTTTCAAAGTGAAATGAACCAAATCATCAATATTACTGACATCAGATGTAGTTGTCTTGAAACCCCACAAACCAGAATCCTTATAAGCATAAGAAAAATGTTCAAAAGTATCGGCAATATTGTATTCTTGGAATTGATCAATTAGTTTGACACCTTGTAATCTTGATTGTGGTTCAATAGCGTTGTAAGATCCAAATATTTCAGCAGCAACTAAAGATGTCAAATAATCTGGAGATTTAATCGATTCACCTTCGACTGCAATAGCAATATAAGCCTTTGGTAAATTGTCATCTCTTAATCTCACTTCAGAACCTAAGAAAGTAGATTTTGGTAAGGTAGGCTTATGCTCATTTGACAATTTGAAATTTTTAGATTCAAGTAATTCAACAAATTCATTATGTTGCAAATTACCTTCGTTGACAACAACAACGTTAGTGTTATTATAATTAACAGATGCAAAATCTTTTAAATCTTCAGCGACTAAATCTTGGACGGATTCGACAGTACCTCTTTTTGGTAGAGATAATGGAGTGTTCTGGAAAGCAGTTGAATGTAGATGTTCCATTACTCTTTCTTCTTGCCATTTCTTTTTATTTTCCAACTTGTATAATTCCTCAGCAATTAGACCCTTCGATACGGCAAGATCTGATTGATTAATATCTTGAGTTGTTTCTGCGAAAGAGGTGCTTAAACAGTCCAAGGCTTTTGAAAGATTATTAGAACCTGCAGAAGAGATCAAGAAAGATTGGTATTCTCTCTCGACAATGGAATCTAAAGCAAAACCTTGTTTTACTGCATCAGCATTGACTTTCTTGTTGTGTCTTGCGAAAAGAGATGAATAAATTTGAGAAACACCATTGTTGTATGGATTTTCGGCGGAAGAACCAGAGCCAAAGACTAGACCAGTGGTGTTGTGATTGACGTTTGGATTGTATCTGGTGACAACAGCTACACCATTTGAAAGTTCGGTGATTTCTGGTCTTGTAGATAAATATCTTCTTAAAGCTCCAGACGTAGCCAATCTGTTTGTGTTTCTTAGCATTTTTTTTTAGCTTTTAGATATGTGCGAATGTGTATATGGGGGGATAACGGGGAGTATGGTAGTGAGTGTATAATAGTGTGCTCAAGGAATGGTCCAAAGACAATTAATATTATATATTTTTGAGAACCTAGCGCTTATATAAAGGTGGGATCTCTGTTACACTCAAAATTGACGATCTGGTAAAGACACTTCGTGTAAGTTTTACTCAGCATCGAGAAAGATTAATTCATTACAATGACAACTATTAAAAAATTAATAGAACACAATAATTGTTCCAGCAGTTGTATATTAATCCCAATAATTTTTCATTGCAATTGGACCAGAAAAAGAGAAAAGGGGAAGGAAGAAATCCTCAAATCGTATTCTGTCGGCTACCTGCCATAATAGAGCGACATGTCACACCATGACACGTTACCCTGTTTCTGTTTCACTAACAGCCCAACAGCAGAAAGTAGAGCGCTCTCTCTCGAGATGCGTTCCTTTAGGAATTAAATGCTCAGCGGAAACCGACCAATGCCAGGGCCGCTCGGTTTTATCGAAAATAAAGCACAGCTGAAAAACCCAGAATGAGAAATAAAAACAGCAGGAAAAAGAGCGAGGCAACAACGAATCAGGAAGCAGCGATTCACGCCCAGACGCAAAGTAAGACATCTTCGATGGTAAGATAAAAAACACAGAACCCTCCAGCATCACGTGACTTTGACAGTCGGGTAACCGGCTACAGGTCTTTCGAACTAAAGAGGAACAGCATTTTTTTCATTTACAAAGGTTTTCTGCCGAGGTAAGAACCGACCGACAAGCAATCCGAAAGGTTTAGTGTCGGCAGCAATTGCGGGCATCGGCATTGCGCCGTAGTCATGTGGTCGCCCCGGACTAAATCCTACAAACTATGCAGGCGTTCCTTGTCACACATCAGGCAGTGTCTTTCCCGTGCCCTCACTCCTCCCCACATTTAATTTCCGGTATTCCTAAATTTGTAACGAATAATAGAGAAATTTGCAGTGCCTGCACGGGAATAGTCTCTTCATATAGCCTTTCCTCAAGCAGTACCTGCCAGTCCGTGCTTGTTTTTCTATTCGAAAGCCATTCTTCCATTGCTAGTTCGGAAATTACGTCGCCAGGAAGGTACATCTGTGGCACTTTCATGCGTTTCTGTAATCCCGACAACGGGTTTTCGAAAGAAACATAAGCAACTAGCGTGCATTCGTACAATTAGGTGCTTGGTCCGTTCATTTTTTTACGTTACGAAGCGTGCATACCCAGTATTATGTCAATTAGAAAACACACAATCCCATTTTCCTTTTAGTTTATTGACAAGAAAGTACCCCAGATTTATTATTACGAAAACAACAAAGCAGACACCTGTGCACACACGCAAGACGTACGGATGTGACTACTGGAGATGGAGTTTGAAGAATTTTATGTAGGTTTTATTGTATTATTAAAACATCTCCGTATCATTAACCAACTTGAAGGTTTTTAGTCATCAATGAAGGAACGGAGTTATTATTAATGTTGTTATTGATATTCGGAAATGACCTGACTTGATTGTTTCCATAGTTTATTACTCTATGGTTTCATTTTTAAGTCATATATAAACTAAGTGATGTTCAGAGTTCTTGGAGAAAATTTATTCCTGAAGCTCTCGCTAACAGGGGGGAGGCAGATTAAGAGACATCGAATGCAATAACAATATTTTATACCTGTATACTGCACATATATAAATATAATAATATCTCATAGTTAGTTATCTTACGAAGAAAATATGAACCACAATTTAAATTTAAGACAACAATACGAGTTGGCCTCACTGGCCAGGGTAAAACTCTTCAACTCAGGAAGGCATAGTTATAATATGAGAACTGCTAAGAGGAAGGACGTTGAATTGCGTGTTATAATTGGGCATGCAAATTTATTAGACTCGTTAATGGATAGGATAGATTTGTATAGTACCAATATGACACTCCCACATAATCAAGATGCTAAAACTGAAGACGTAGCCCCAGCACTCGTCCCGGATTCAGAGAATTTGTATGAATATGAAACCGAGGACGATGAAGAAAGTGAAGATAGCGATTTGGAATACGACGAATTGGATATTTTCAGTGACGAGGATGATGATGATTACATCCTTGACAGTGAGGATAAAGTAGAGTTGCAATTGTCTCCTTCAAACTCAAACTCTAATGATTTGAGTGACATGAATATGCCAGCTTACACTATTCATCAAAATTTACAAATGCCAGTTTTCAGAGCAATTGGGGCTTAAAAAAAAAAAAACACTAGGACTCTTTTAATGACATCTTCACCGCACATTCACTTATTAACTTTTTTACGAATTTTAAAATTATATATTCTTACGACAGAAATCGGATAATTCAAATCCGTGCGCAATACTATCACAAAAACAAGATTGTAAATATCTACTAATGAAACATTTATAAATTTACGTATATTTTAATGACATAATAATATTCCAATGAGAACAATAATTATAATAATAAACTGGAAAATGACAATTAACGTAATGCAAACCAATAATATTGGGTATTTTAATAAATTAAATTATATATGCAAATGAAATTATTTAAAAATTCACATCATAGACTATGAATCTTAAACTAAAATAATTAAAAGTAATGAGATATAAATATGCAATGGGTAAAAAAGTAAAGAAATCTAAAGGTAGTATACTGTTCTAATCATGCAAAGAGGAAATTAAGGGATTAGAATACAATATCGTGAACTTTTAGAAATACTGAACAAAACCAATTAGATAGTTTGTCTAATTTCAATATCATCAACACCATATTTTTCGAAAGCAGCTCTTGTTTCGGTGAAATTTTCAACTTCAATCCAATTTTCATACCAGACTCTATCTGTTAATTTAGCATCGTTTGGAACACCTTTAACTGGAAAGTAGTAAACCAATATTAGGTAAACTAAAGCAGCTACTAAATAACCAATGAAATAATTCAAATAGTAAACTTTCATGGCACCTTCTGGAACGGATACTTCTAAAGAACCAATAAAACCAGTGAAGTTTGGTACAATACCGGCAAGGTATGCAATAACTGCTCTCCAATTGGTACCATACTTATTATACATATAGTATGAATCGATTTTATTTGTGTAACAGTGATACACGTTAATGTAACCTTTTCTGACAATGAAATAATCAGCAAATTGAACACCAGCGATGGCTGATAAGAAAACAGCATATGCACTTAAAGCAGTGGTGAACTTAGAAGACGATGCCATTAAATCCCATGGACAAATACATAATGCTAAAGCAGCACAAATGTACGAACCTCTTCTAATATTGATAAATTTTGGAAACAATGCAGTCATATCAGTACCGGCTGGAATAGCATTACCAGCTAAATTAGACGATAGTTGATCAAAAGCAAAAGCAAAAGAAATTAAGAACACACCAGCTCTGTTACCCTTGTTAAAATTATCAAGATAACGATCTAAAACATCTAAAGGACTCCAATAGTTAATACCATACATGTTATAAGCAGCTGTTGTGGTTAAAATACCGATCAAAGAAATAATAGCATAACATAATGGTAAGGCAATAAATTGAGAGTAAGTAGAAGATTTTGGCGATTTTGCAAAACGAGAGAAATCGGCTGCATTTAAAATTAAGGTGGAAAAGTTATCTAAAGCACTCATGATAGATCTTATGACGGCCCAGGCAGTAGCAGAGCTCGACAAAGCTGTACCACCGTTCAAATTACCAAAAGCTAATTTTCCATCTGCTTTAATCAAAGTCCAAATTAGGAATGCAAATGCAGCAATTGGAGCCAAAACTGCTTTAACAGCAAACACGTGACGTAATTTGTGAGGTGGGAACCATAAGAAAGGCAAACCAACAATCCAGAATAACATGAAGCACATAAATTGATAGTTATTTAAGTTTGGATCTTTGATGTGGTCACCCAATCTCTGTGGTAAATCGTTACCGAAAATAGTTCTTAACATTAATTGGACACACTCACCACCTAACCAAGCTAAGGTAGAAAACCAAACACATGCCATGACAACTCTATTTAAAACGACCCATATAGCAAAATATGGACCATAAGAGATACGAGAAGCAATAGGAAAGGAAATATGGTACATGTTACCGACACGGGAACCGGCAACCAAAAAGATGGCAACAAAGAAATAACCGACCCAAATACAGATCCAAGTTTGCCACCAATTTAATCCTAATTGTAAACCAGTAGCTGAAATTTGCCATGTGTTAACATTGAATGAACCTGATATCCAAAAGTAAATATATTGCTTCCAAGTCCATACTCTACGTTCAGCTTCTACAGGACGAAGATCTTCATTGTATAAGTAAGTCTCCACAATACCCTTTTCACCGTTAGGACCTTTAACCGAAAGGAAATCCAGGATTTTTCTAAATCTACCGGTGACAGTCTTATCATATGCCTCATCGACTGAAACTTGTTCAGATACCGTTTCCGTAATGAATTCATCGCCAATTGATTTTGAAGTTAAAATTATATCTTCATCTTTATTCATGGAATAACCTGTGGCATTTTCTTTATTCATGCTTGACAGAGATTTTCCATCTGAAGAGACTTCATGCATTTTTGTATGTGTGTATATAAATGTGTATGGAATAGAATCACTAAAACAGCTTTAGCCAGTGTTTGTGATTGGATTCTTATCCTTAAGTAACAAGAGATTACATGAATACAAAGCACAAGAGACATACATGAAGCTAAGAATGGTTATCTGTGAATAAAAACCAAACTGCAAGAGATGAGTTGAAGAAACAGAATTACTTCCATGCAAAAAAGGCCTGGTATTTATAGTTCCGTTGGAGAAAAGAAAATTTTTCACATCAGATAACAATTAGATCAAAAATTAGGACAAACATTTGATACCTCTTCCATCGATCATTAATACATTTGCTTATTACTAGCAGACTTTTTTATCTCTAGTTCTATAACTGCACACCTTATCACTAACAAAACACTCTAGTAAGTATGCAGAGAAACGAAACTTTGATAAAATATATGCCAAAAAATGAAAAATTTTTTTGGCGAACGTTTAAATATCATAAACAATATCACTTAGGGCATTGCAAAATGCAATTGTGATATATAGTATATTGGAACAGGGAAAATGCAGTATGTTGCGATGGTCTGGAAAGTATGTGTTGCAATAAAAAATTTGTGTCGTTTGTTTTGCACAAGTATTATTCCGTAGCTGATAACTTACATACCTTTTTTCTTTTTCTTACGCTAATCTATGCGATTGTTCTTGCAGGGAAAGCACCGCATGATAGCATTGTTATTTTTCGTTTTCTGAAACCGGATATGCTTTCCATCATGAGCCTACTTGCAATTCTTAAAACAATTATTTCTACCTATGCCTAAAGCGGAAATATAAAAGTGATAAGGCAGTGTTCTGCGGAATGGTGTTCATTATTTTTTCCACAATTGGTACGTAAGAATGATACACCACTATCTCTGCGGCGTACAAGCTCAAACCAAAGAGGTAAATTTCGAAATTGTTAGCCCTCTCCATCTGACGGAGGAGGGGCTTCGTTGCTGGATTGCGAGCAACTATTAAAGCTCATCTACACTATACTGTTTATTGTTTTTTCCGTTGGAGATAAAATAATCGACAGAAAAGTCGTACTTTTCAACCAGGTTGTATTGAAAGTCGTCCCAATGCAAGCGATATTTGTCGTAATTTGTCGCAATTGTCTATTAAAAGTCTACGATGCTTTTCAAAGTGCGCCATGTTTTTCCGACGTATATTTGCTCTCAGAGTGATTCGAGACCATGACTTCATTAATCGGCATTTTTTGATGCCGACAGATTGATTTCTCACTGTTTCGCAATTTTTGCGGTGAGTCCTAACCCTGTCGTACTGCCGCCCAAGCTCACCATCTGTGTTGAAGTCGGGTAAGATAGTATCAGATTACCCTGCCAGTGATCCAACTGCGAAGCAAAGACACATGGGAGCAGAAATTCAATTTCTCATGCCCTTTACCTTCCATGGCCACTTTTTCTTCAATGCATAGTGAGAGATACATGTATTTTCCTTTGCACGCTCTGCACAATTTTATTCCCGGTCGGTAGAAAGAAAAGGAATAAGGGGAGCCCGAACGCTTTATATTTTCGGCAACTGTAACGCTTCTGCTGAAAATCGAAATACTAAAACACTATTTGTTTAATGAGAGCAATGTGATGAAAACTTGCTGAGGAAACACACTCTGCCCACCCCTTACTTTCTCGAAGAGTTGACATGCCGCTTTATGTACTTTTGTTGTGAGAGGACGGTGTAAAATGAGAATAATAAGGAGGTGCGGCGGAGAAACAGCTGCAGCAATTCATCAATCGATATCTTATACCATTTTGCAATTACTAATATCCTTGTAATATTTTCACCGTGTAGGTGTCTCTGCTTTTGTTTCATACTAGTCTTTTATTTGCTAAGATTACATAGAGTTAACATAGGTGTTCTTGCTGTACCTATATAAAGGGAGCCTGTTTTTCGTTTCCATTTTATTCACCACTTTATTAGATTACTATAGCTAGCGTTAGTTGTTGACATTTGGATTATTGTTTTTGGCTCTGCAGGGAAAGAGCTTAATCAAACCAATTGAAAAGGTCTTAAGTCTGTTGTATATAACTGTATACATCTCATAACTCTATTTCGAAAAGAAAAATTTAACAAAACACAGAAAAAATGGTCAAAGCTGTTGCTATTTTAAAGGGTGATGCCGGTGTTTCCGGTGTTGTTTACTTCGAACAAGCAAGTGAAAACGATGTAACTACTGTTACTTACGAAATTGCTGGTAACGACCCAAATGCTGAACGTGGTTTCCATATCCATGAATTTGGTGATGTCACTAACGGTTGTACTTCTGCTGGTCCACATTTCAACCCATTCAAGAAGACCCATGGTGGGCCAACTGCAGAAAACAGACACGTTGGTGATATGGGTAACATCAAGACTGATTCTAAGGGTGTTGCTAAGGGTTCTTTCACCGATAGTCAAGTCAAGTTGATCGGCCCAACCTCGATTATTGGTAGATCTGTTGTCATCCATGCCGGTACGGATGATTACGGTTTGGGTGGTAACGAAGAATCTTTAAAGACCGGTAACGCTGGTGGTAGAAATGCCTGTGGTGTCATTGGTGTCACTAACGCTTAACTATATTCTGCTCTTTGAAAACACATGTAAAAACAACTCTATCATAAAAATAGTGCAGGTTGTTTTTAACTTGATATATCATAATCAAGTTTATTATGTACATAAATAAGTAAATAAATTGGTACGTATATGTTAATATACAACATTGCTATTTAGAGGCCCTATTCAAATCTATAACCACGTTCCCATACGACAGTGTATACTATTATACCCTTTGGAACCGAAGAGTTCCTACTGGCTGCACACTAATGGAAGGTGTCTCAGAAATTTTGATTGTATGGACAAAAATTTAGCGGTCAAGCTTATTTTTATACAATGTTATTTTAATTTAGATCAATGAACGCAATAATTGACTAATCGAGGATTGTACACACTGAAAATCATGGTACAATCAGTTTCGATTAATTTCAATATGAGTTTTATTTAATTGCTCAATTACTTGGAAACAATTTTTCACAACTTTAATAAATTATTCTCATATTCTCAAGTACTGTATTTACTCAATATAAGAAAATATTCGATCATACTTACAGATAATGTTAATGCCGGTAAAATAATGGCTGCATCTTTGTGAGAGTACATGGCAGAGACTACTATAGTTTGGACTTAGCTTATCTATAAGCGAAGTATGTGTTTTAAAAATTCGAGGCTAAGTGCATTATCACCTACCTTATAGGTGCTATAAGTAGTCTTGTTCACTCAGCCAGGATTATATAAATTTCTTATAATTTTGACACTATGCGCCTCCAATTTTAAGCGTTATAAAAAATCTAAATAGAATTCTAAAGTAGTATTTTTGTTTCATTGTTGAATAAAAGGTGGAGCATTGAAAAATCTATAAAAGACGTTAGATTTAAAATGTTCATGTCCAAGTATATTTCTCCCCTGTTTAGACGATCCCTTTTTTTAACTAAAATTGTACGACAGCAAGTCAGGCCTTCATCTTTTAGAAGAAGACCATCAAACATACAAAGAGAAACGATAATATACCCAAATTACCAAACTACAGGAACAAGCAATGTTCGGATACAACCCAGTTATCCTATTTCAACTTCCATCTTAAACGAGCCTACTATTATTGTTGAAAGACAAATAGAAATGATGAATGTCTTTCTTGGGTTTGAACAGGCTAACAAGTATATTATAATGGATGTGAATGGGAACCGATTAGGACGTATAGAAGAACGAGACTTTTCTATTGGTAAAGTAATGATGAGGCAAATTTCTAAGCTACATAGGCCTTTCACTGTAGATGTATTTGATAACTATGATAATTTAGTTTTGACAATCAAGAGACCATTTTCCTGGATAAATTCACACATTAAAGTCATACTACCATCAGACTCATATGAACAAGTCGACAACGATTCTTTGATTGTGGGCGAATCAGTACAAAGATGGCATCTGTGGAGGCGCAGATACGAATTATTTACAAAGGTATCAAACAGCACCAATTCGCAAGAAAGCGAATTGGATTCATATTATAAACAATTTGGAAATATCGATGCACCATTTTTATCATTTGAGTTTCCCGTCTATAATAAAGAAAATAAGATCATTGGTGGGGTTGACAGAAATTGGGTGGGAATTGGTAGAGAACTATTTACAGATACAGGTGTTTATATAGTGAGATTTGATTCTACAAGGTCATTTGAAAATATCTACCCCCCAGAAATGTTATCAACTACAACAATGAATCTAGATGAAAGGGCTATATTATTAGCCAATGCGGTTTCAATTGACTTTGATTATTTCTCAAGACACTCCAGATCAAATGGTGGTTTGTTAGCATTTGGCGATCCATACGATCAGTAGTTAATTAAGTAGATCAATAAAAAGAAACAAAACAAAAAGGAAAACAACCATAAATCCGACAAACGCCGGCTTTCGGGTTTTCGCCTAAATTGGTGCGCTAATTCATTAATTTATAGCACAGGAATTTTTCAGTACCTGTACTTTGTTCACACATATATGTAAATAGTATATATTGCATGCAACCTATGACTTGACCTATATAGTTGTACAGCCATAGAAATCACAATCTTTGTTCTATATTACAAACTTCGGCGTTAAGCCCGCATTTTAGAATCAGCACATTTCAAAAAATGCGGAGAAGAAATTTATCATTGTGAAAGCGTACCGCGCTGCCTTCCAATTTAAGTGCTACTTAACATTTAACTGAACGTGTTGCTGTACCTACATGCACATCTCTATATATGCGTGTGGTGATAATGCTTTCGGGTAACTATAGAAGCAACTGGTAGAACTTAAGGAATTTTCTAATTGCTATTCCTATTCCTATTCTCAAGCCTTTCTGGTGTCTCCCCTTTTATATTGTATAATAGAGATCATTCTTTTTTTCCTTACTCAGTTTCACGAAGCATTAATAGACTATCTACATATGAAAACCTAATTTAAGCTGATGAAAATCAACTTTTTTAGGAGGAAATTATGGGGTATATATTTGAGTATGAAGATGTATGTTCCCTTATATAGTAATTCGCAGATAAACACTCGCACGGATAATACTCTTCCGTAATACGTTCATTAGTTAAAACAATTCTTTATTATTTGATTTTGATTAATGACTTATAATATTAATTTAATTGTTATTAGTAATATTAGCATATTTATTAATTTAAGGTTCTCCGAGTATACGTATTAGTATTGACTGTATCAGGTCTATACGATTGTACTCGTAGATGCATCTACCCCATATTAATTTTATGTTTCTTGACGCATCTCGTATTTTTTATAGGTCAATCACTTATTAGTGTTTTTTTCTATTTGAAGGCAACGGATATTAATATATATATGCGTGTATCTGTATCTATATATCTAATTTCAGATTAGCAACTCATTCATCCCTAAAATTAAAAGTTTTTTTTGCTGGCGGCTAATTTTTTACTTTAATTTTTTGTATGTTTTCATTTTACTTTAAAAAAGCATAAGAAAACAAAACAACATTTAAAATTGATAGTATTGTTAACGATCAAATATATTTATTATAAATGCCTAGAATAGTTTCTATTAATGGAGCTCAGAAACGCAAACCTTCGGTTAAAATAGATTCTAATATTGATAAAAAAAGAAAGTATGGAAATAGGAGTAACACCGCCGCTCCAGATACGCTAGTGCCAATCATTAACCAAGACTTATCGAAAATAAAGGATACCTCTAACCAAGATAATGAGTTTCCAGGGGTTGATTATTCATCATCAATTAGTAATAAATATTATAATAATGTCATAAATATCCGTTTATCACAAGCTTGTGATAGATGCAGGCTGAAGAAAATCAAATGTGATGGCTTAAAGCCGAGCTGCTCTCAATGCTCCAAGATTAAGTTTACCTGTAAAACGAGTGATAGATTAACCAGAAGAGGGTTTCCAAAAGGTTACACCGAAATGCTTGAAAAACAAGTTATAGAGTTACAACATAAATTAAAAATATTAGAGTCAAGCATGAATAATGCTAATGATTCATTAGCATTATTATCCAATCCAAATTTTGAAAATAAGAAACATAATAGTAATTATAATATAAACAGCAATACAACTCATTCAAATGATGAAAATCCATTACTTATTAAGAAAGAAAGTAGCCCAATTGATAGAAGTAAATTCTGGGATTCAATAATCAAAAGTTCTTTAGCTACATCAGAGATATTATTGGATGACAAAACAGTTAAGACTTTTATTAATAAAGAATGGTTGATCGATTTTCAGTTGTCCATATTAATATCAAATTTACAATTAAACCCACAATATAATTACTTGCCGAATTTTTTAATCAGTAAAGCAAACATGAACTTAGAACAATTAAAAGAATTAATTGATTTATCGGTAAACAACTTTGAATTTATTCAAAATTCTGTGTTACCATTAGTCTATTCGGATAACAATTTGATTGAAATATCAGATTTGACAAGCAATACCATAAACAAAAACCCTATAAACATGATGATTATTTGCTATATCATTCAATTAAATTGGAGTTGTTTTGATAAATTTAAATTATTTGAATTAACCAAAACAATAATAATAATAAATAAATATTATCAATTTAAAGATGCTAATGAACAAGATCAGAATATAAAAACTTTGAATTTATTGAATTTATCAATATACTATTATATGTCTATCGTTGATTCGAACAATGTATCAATAATTAACGATTTATTCAACATAACAAATTTTTTTATTAATGATTTAATGAATCATTCGAATATTCTTAATAATGATCAAATAAATTTGAATCCAAAGAAAAAATCAATTGAGATTGAATTGGATTACAATTTTATGAATAACAACGATAGCTTTATTAAAAAAAGAAATATTGCAATTTCTTGTTATAAATTTTTGTTAAAATGGTGGAGTCTATTGCATAAAAATGATGTGAAGGTTATTGTAAATTTGAATGCAGAATGTGAAGCAGATTTACTTTTGGGGATATATGATAAGAAGTTGAAATTATTTAGAATATTAAATGAATTTATCTCAATCGTTTCTTCCAATATTACGTTATCAAACGAGCAATTATCCATTCATTTTGAAAATTATAAAAAAGTATTAATCAAGGAAAATTTGTTTTTTAACAATAATGAAAACTTTTTAGAAGAAACATTGACAGCTGATGAATGTAAAAATTTACAGATGACTTTATATTACTTAATTTTGAAGTCACTTTTGATCAATCCGGAAACAAATAATTCATTATTTTCTGTCCAAAGTTATAATCACAAAAGGTCAACTTCAAAAAGAAATCAAAATATTAAGATTAATAAAAATTCAATATTAGTTCAAGATCAGTCAAAGGTTGAAAATAGTTTTCAAATTTTATTAAAATATCATAGTTTCTTAACCAATGGAAATTTCTTTCTAAAAGATCAACCTCAACAATTTTATGTTAAATATTTTTTGCCCTGCCAAAATACTGAGATCATAAGATTTTCTCTTTTACATTTGAACAACTGGTCTATAGCCAACAAGAGTAATTTTGGCCATGATTTAGCCCTACCAGAAAATTGGAATTTATTAAGATATAAAACATTTTTAACAAGATTTTGCACACTTTGGTTTTTTGATGATATGAAAAATGTATTATTAGTCGAATTGCAAAACAATTTCAAATTTGATTTAAGTTTAAAATTAAAATTAAGCAGCTCGAATTTGAATAAATACAATAAATTAGGTTATTTACAATCGGTATCAAACTTCAACGACACAAATAAATTAAGCAATGGACCTAACTTTTCTTTTTTCTTTGGTGGTAGAACAAATTTGTTGAAATGCGATTCTGATGCAATAATGGATCAATTTGATATGTTTACCGATTGTAATACTATGGATAATAGAAATTTTAATCCTAACCTACAATATGATGGTAACGCTGCCACCATGGGTAAAAATTCTCATATAAAAGATAATTTGGAAAATTGTAGAGTGAATGAGGTGGATAATGGATTTTTTCAACCATTATTAGAGTCATTTTCTTTGAAATCCCTCAGTCAGTTGAACGAAAATGCAAATTTGGTCGACGTCTCTAATGAGCATAGAATGATTCCTACTCAAGAAGAGACTGACGACGGATATGCCGAAGATGACGACGACGATGACGTAATGAGTGATCATTTCAAGCCTTTAGAAATGCCATTTGTTCCAAAACGTCATAAATCTCTTTTCCAAACAAGGTACGACAAGTCGCCCTCGACATTAGTAAAGACAAAAGAGTATATGAATAAAGAAAAACTTTCAAAGAGTAATTGCAGCTCTTTACCAAGTAATGTCAGTGCAATTATTTTACCTGGTAACGCACAGGCAGTCCAAGAAAATCAAATGAAACTCGATAACATCATACTCAACAATACTCTAAAAGGAGACAATGGAATATCGCAATCTCTTGGCAGAAAGAATCCTCAACTGACCATAAACACAGGACCAAAGGCAGAAGAGTGCTACAGCTATAACAACAAGGGAAAGACCAACGACATACCGCAGTTAAATAATAATGGTAACAATAACAATAACAATAATAAAGCAAACAACTCATTATTATGCCGTGAAAAAACCCCGAGTTTCAACAATTTCAATTTCATTGATACCCCAAGATCTTTTTCTGACATGTTGTTACTAAAGTCAAATTCGCAACTCAACCTTTTAAAAAAGATACAAGATTGAACTGAAAATCACACATAATTGTACTATACCTAAATTTGAAGTCTTCACATTCACATTGAAATTCACATTCGTATTCATATTCGCATTCATAAGTAACTTTAATTTGTATACTATTTTAAATAATTTTAATTCACAATATTTATTATGCAGCATCTGAAAGTGTATGCATATCCCTCAATTAACAAATCACATTAAATAATATCATTGTTCACCCTCGCTCTCTAACACTAAATATCATAACCCTAAACAGCTGGACACAACCCTAAGAAACTTTACACAACCCTAAACCGCACAACACAAACCCTATTCATTAAGTATGAGTCATATAACGACAATAATTTGACCTCCTGCGTACTTTCTCTTACATTTTGTAGGCTCTTAAAAAAAGTTAACTCAATATTTCAGTCCACGAAAATTTCACACAAAGCTTATTGAATAACCGCATTCTGACTCATTAAATTTTTTCTTGGAGCTGTAAAATCATTATTAAAATCCACAAAACATAATTAATCTTAAGTCGCAAGGAACCGGTTTGGAACTTCTTAGAACCGAATATTCTTTAATCCTAAGAGAGCTAGGAGGTATACTCTTTTCAAGGATCTTTACAATAGAAATGAGATATATGACTAAGTTCTTGCTGGCAAGTAACCTATGAATCATTAATAGATATGATTGGTATATATTGCCTAATTTTCGTAATCTTTGTTTAAAAAAATAGAGTGCTGAAGCTCAAGCAAGTGTTCTCAATCATTCAACCAGTATGCAAGACATGGGACCGTAAACAAATTTATATTAGTTATTACAATGTTCCATTGTTTTGTAGTTTCGGCAACTTTAATGTGAATAAGTTGGAAGATGTAACTTATTTGAGATATATAAGAGCAGGTTTATTTGATGTATTCAATTATAAGAGCTGTATCTTTCTTGTTTTAATCTTGCATGTGTATGTATAATAAAACCGTAACGTACGTAATCATACAAGAAAAGGATATTGTTATTTTATCATTATACAATAGCTTCAAAATATGTCTTCAATCCGTCATTTAATTTCAATTAAGGACCTTTCCGATCAAGAATTCTCTACGTTAGTCGATAGAGCTGAATACTATAAAAACGTATTCAAAAGCAACGATTTAACCGAGTTCCAAAAAAACCATCTCAAGTTAATTGGTAGGACAATTGCCCTTATATTTACTAAGAGATCCACCAGAACAAGAATTTCTACTGAAGGTGCAGCTACATTTTTTGGTGCTCAGCCAATGTTCCTAGGTAAAGATGATATTCAATTAGGTGTTAACGAATCTTTCTACGATACGACTAGAGTTGTTTCATCGATGGTATCATGTATATTCGCAAGAGTTAACAGTCATGAAGATATCCAAAATTTATGTAAAGATTCCTCGGTTCCAATCATCAATTCCCTTTGTGATAAGTTTCATCCGTTACAAGCCATCTGTGATTTATTAACCATTAAAGAGCATTTAGATTATACAAAAAATAAGTTAAAATTGGCATGGATAGGTGATGCGAACAATGTCATAAATGATATGTCTATAGCATGTTTGAAATTGGGGATTGATGTTTCCGTAGCAACACCAAATGGTATAGAATTAGATAATGATATTGTTCAAGAAGCACAATTGATTGCTAAAAAAAATAATTGTCAGTTTGAAATTACACACGATTCAAAAAAGGCTTCTACAGGTGCCAATATTTTAGTAACTGACACATTCGTTTCAATGGGTGAAGAATATGCGAAAGAGGCCAAACTAAAACAATTCAAAGGATTTCAAATTGATTCTAGCTTAACTTCATTAGCCGCTCCAAACTATAAATTTATGCATTGCTTACCAAGACATCACGAAGAAGTTACTGATGAAGTCTTCTATAGCAAAAACTCTATTGTATTCGAAGAAGCAGAAAATAGATTATATGCTGCTATGGCAGCAATAGATGTTTTTGTTATAAATAAAGGTAATTTTGAATTATTAGCATAAAAAGTTGTAGACGCATTTAAGTAGTAGATTTTAAGGTAAGTTTAAGTTATTTTATTGTCTATAATATAATATTATTTAATGTAATCTTATTTAATTATATCTTCCAATATAACCTTTAAATTTTCTAGTTTTGTTTGATTATCATCGGTCATTTCTGTCAGCAGATCATTAACTTTTATTAAATCATAGTAATTATCGTATATTACATTTTTGATTGAATTGTTAGTATCTGTCTCCTTTCTCAGTAACATATTGTGAATATGTAAAAGATCTCTGAACTGTAGCTCATTAACATGCTTCGCTTCCAAATTCTTAACCTCTAGAGCTTCCTCATTGTCCGAATCATTATCATTTTCATTTACTAAAACTTTAGGTTGTGTAACAACAGCAGGAATGGAAGTGCTAGATTCTGTAGTATCTTTTATGGATTTCATATCATTTGTTTCGTTTTGAGCCCCATCGTCTAGTTTATATACCTCTTTCAGCAGCAGCCTCTTGTCCTTATTATTTATTTTAGTACTTGATGATTTCTTATGGGCAATTTGTTCAGGCATATTTTTAACAGTTTTACGTTTCAATTCACTAAAGGAATAAAGTTGATAAAATAAAGACAGATTCTTATAGCTTTTCGATAAGCAAGATATTTTATTGAAACAAAGTCAAAACTAAAACATCAAATTATTTATATTTTATTTTACATTTAAAGGACCTCAATCTTGTGAATTTATAAAGGTGAAATTTTCAAAGTTTAAATTATCTATGATTTAATTAAGTAATTGATATGTGTTACAAATTGGAAAATAAAAGTATATACAGTAACTATATATTGTTAAGAAGACATAAATACCAATAACAAACTTTATTATATGTTTAAGGTTACACAAGATCTAAAAACATTTTTAGAAAACACAAAATAATAATCTTTTGACTTTTACTATAATAAATGTCTAGAAATAAGAATATCTAAATATATGAATAAATTATACAATCTAAAGCCACGAGAAGATAGCGAAATAGGTATTGATATAGCTAACTAGTCCTTATTACCTATATTTCAATGATTGACAACATATTCCAACTAGGGAAAAATAATAGTAAGCATAATGCACCACTTGAGTTGAATGACAAAGAGCAAGCTGATTCCATTCAGGCAGCTCAATTAATGTTTAGGAAGTTCTCAGATTTAGGTTCTAATGCTGAGCAAAATAAGAATAATGAACAACAATTAAACAAACTCAGCCCTAGAAGGACTAGTAACCTATCCTTAAGAACTTTGAGAAACGATGATGCTTTGATAGCTCGTCATCATAAATTGAAATTTCCTTCTAGTCCTGGCTTCAATTCACAAAGGAAAAATCAAAAAAACAGCTGTAATACTGTTATAACAGGAATTACATCACATATTCCAGGATCTTCTAATGAGTTGTTGAGCTCGGAAGAGAATTCGACTCTTACAAAGGATGATAGATCTTCTCAGAGCATTGCTATGATGGCTGCTAATATAGTAAATAATTATACTGAAGATCAAGCACTAAACTCTACCGATGGGTCTACTTTGTATACACTTTCAAATAGAGATTTATCATCTTTAAAAGACTCCCTTGCATCTACCATGAAACCAAAGGAAGGGAGTAGAAACATATTGCAACACAAGCTTGATAATGTAAACGAATCAAAGGAACAGAAAAATTCAAATAAGAATACCCCGCAAACAGTTCAAGAGGAAACATTAAAGCATATAAAATCCGATACTTCAATTACATCATTGGATAATAATTCTTCCAAAAAGATTCAAGGTAGCATTAAGGAAGATTTTAGAAAACCAACGTCGCATTATTACACTAATTTTGATTTAAATAGCTCAGATAATAAAATTCGAAACGTTACCCATCCTATTTTAGAAGATTCTTCTTCAGATTATGCAGATAATCGTCGATATATTACTACAAGTACTGACGATTATTCGGAAATAGATGAAGCATCCCGTCTTGATAGCAAAATAGATATCCATACAGGAGATCCACTGGAAGTTACCGCATCTACTGATTTTGGTCGGCCAAAAAATAATCATGTTAAACTATCAGATGCAGCACATCCAATTTCTGTTCCAAAAATGATAACTTATCAAGGAACCTTACCTGATCTAATTCCGAACTATACAAGAAATAGTACTCTTGGGAAAATTAAAGCAAAATTATTGAGAAGTTCAGCCTCAAAAACAATTATACCAACTAAGTCTGTTGTTACAGAAAATGATAATGGAAAAACTGTCATTAAAACACAAAATAATCTGAGATTTAGAACCACAATGAGAAAGCAAGATGATCCAAATGGGAAAGATTACTATGATAGCATGAATTCTGATAGAGATTATGATGACTATTATGCAAGCAGTGATAGTGAAGATTCGGACTCTGATTCAGATGACGGTATTTATGCTGATCCTAAGAACAGCATATACAACAAGAATAAACTTGCAACATCTGAAGATGCTGTAAGGAATAAAGTTTTGAATCTAAAACAATCAGAAATAGGATATAATTTTTATGCACCCCCCAACGAGTTGGGTTCTCGCAATAAATTTGATGAAGATAGGCCCTGGAGGTCACATCAAGATTTATTTTTTATTACAAGCGATGAAAGGAAAAGATATGAAGGCATGTGGGTCAGTAACAGATATCACTACTTGCGATTATTACCTCATTACCAAAAAATTATGAATGGAGAAGATGTAGAATTACAAACGCTTCCAATTGAGGGTTTAATG
This sequence comes from Tetrapisispora namnaoensis, assembly GCA_003705985.2. Classification (NCBI taxonomy): domain Eukaryota; kingdom Fungi; phylum Ascomycota; class Saccharomycetes; order Saccharomycetales; family Saccharomycetaceae; genus Tetrapisispora; species Tetrapisispora namnaoensis. The sequence goes on along the minus strand of PPKD02000001.1, from coordinate 1,028,708 downwards.
CTCAATCTTGTTGTAAAGGACATATGGCAACGATCTAAACTTCCTACTGAAGTGCTAATCAAAATTTATGATTTTGTAGATAAACGGAAGGATGGGACCGTCGACAGAGATTCATTCATTGTTGGTATGTGGTTAGTTGACCAGTGTTTGTACGGAAGAAAGTTGCCAACACACATACCACAAACAGTCTGGAGCAGTAGCAATAAATTTAACATGAATAAAATAAGTTCAGCTGCCGTAAAAAATTTAACCAAACAAAAAAAGAAGTTGAAGAAGCAAGAAATGAAACAAATTAAGAAAGAAAATAAACAAACATATTCAACATAAAGCAAATCAATAATATTCTTGAACATAGCATCATTAAATATACTTAGTTATATATGTAATAAATGCAATTTTAAGTCGCTAAATTCAATGAAGGTTTTAATTATAATCTCAATTGCCAAAGAAAAAACTCAATTAAATTGAAGATAGTTTTTTTATAAATATAGTTGATATTCATATATATGTTTGCTTTTAGAGTTTAAATCATCAGGAAACCTAGAGGGTTCGCTATTCATTTGACTGGTGGTTTATGTGCCATTTTCATTAAATATTGTTTCTTAAAATAAATAAAAATATATGGTAGCGCCGTATATATTTATTATAATAAAAATATTTAATTAAAAGCTTTGTAAATTAAAATTGGTTATAACAAAACTAAAACTTTTAAGTGTTTAATATGAACTGTTAAATTTAAGTTCTATATATATATATATATTATGTGTGTGAAAAGTCAACAAGAAAAATCAAAGTATTAGAACATAAGTTATTTGTAGGCATAACTTTGCAAAGGATATTTTTTTAAACTTTAGTTGCTAAAGACACAAATAACTATATTTATAGGAGAATTTGAGTGATGTTACAATTCAAATTAGTATTATTAGGTGATTCTTCCGTTGGAAAGTCATCTATTGTTTACAGGTTTGTTAAGGATTCATTTGATGAATTTAGGGAGAGTACTATTGGTGCTGCATTTTTATCACAAACGATCACTTTAGATGAAGACAATCAAGTGATTAAGTTTGAGATATGGGACACAGCTGGCCAAGAACGTTATAAATCATTGGCACCTATGTATTACAGAAATGCAAATGCAGCTCTTGTTGTATATGATGTGACAGCTCCAGATTCGTTAACAAAAGCTAAAAGCTGGGTTGATGAATTAAAAAAGAAAGTGGGAGATGAAGAATTAGTCATTTGTCTAGTTGGTAATAAAGTTGATATTTGTGAAGAGGATGAATCAAAGAGAAAAATTACTTTTGAAGAAGCTAATAGTTGGGCAAAAGATGAAAATTTGTTATTTTATGAAGTTAGTGCAAAAAGTGGTTATAATGTAAAAGAAGTTTTCCAAAATATAGGTGAACGATTATATCAGTATAAAAAAGCAGATACTGCGGATAAAAATTCTCAAGAAAATACCAATTCGGCCTCTAAAATCAGATTACAAGAACCACAAGCTTCGAACCCTACATCATGTTGCTAAAAATAATAAAAAGATATCATAATAAGAAAATCAAATTTAACCCTAAACAAGATGATAATATTAAATTTAAGGCACATACCTCATGTTGATAAATCTGCAGTAGTATTTCATTCTAACTTATACTAAGTATTTAAAACTTAAAAATGGTCGTTAACTTAAGTAATACGATTGAGGTTTTAAGATAATAAGTAGTTTATTCAATCTGTGTATGTCAATCATAAATTAATGTATTTTAAGATATATTATACAGATAAATACATATATATATGTATCTATATCAAAAGAAAATTTATATTATTTGATGCCAATTGTTTAATTTTTTAATAAATCCATAATGGTTGTAGCACATGCTTGAACAGCATCTTCTGTTCCTCTAATATAGATGATATTCTTGATTGTATCAGAATTTCTTGGAATATTAACGATACAACCAGTAATATCTCTTAACTTAATAATTCTAGTACCTGCAGGTCCCACAACAGAATTAAATCTAGTCGTGTCTTTGGCCCAGATATAACCAACCGTGTTAGCAGATGGAGCTAAATTAATTCTTTTTTCTATACTTTGTTTAGCTAATTCTAACATATGCTTTTTCATTTCATCTGGTGAAGAAAATTTAGAATCATCATTTAATAAACCGTCAAGTTCGACCGGTTCATATCTGACTCTCCATGGAATAATTTCTGTTCTTTCTGCGTCAATTGATACAGGGGCACGAGAAATAGTTAGCTTTAATTTTTCATCACCACTACCTTGTACTTCATCAATTGGAATTCTTAAGGCTCTGTTATTCAAAGTGTTAGCGAGCCTTGTAGATGAACCATGTTTAACAATAACAAATTGATTTAATCTCAAACTTTGTGCAAAAGCACCACGTTCAGAAACAAACTCCTGAATAGATGCTGGGACTTTAATCTCAAAATCAAAATCATATTTAATTATGTCATGAAATATCTTCTTTTCAGCTCTATCAACGTTCTCTGGCAAACCAGTTATTTTAACTTTATTTTTAGTATCACCTCTATTTGGAATCTGTAATGAGATATTGAACTCTGCTTCTAATTGACGGCGTACAGTACCTGCTGGGCCAATTAACGCACCTTGGTTCTCGGTTTCAATATCCAGTTCTTTAGTAATTGAATTTTCAACCTTAGAAACAATTTCCTGAATATGATTAATTGCTTTCTTTACGAAATCCTTTGGACCTTGAACTGTAATATTTGTTTCTTTTGTGCCAGTTCTTGGTATATTTATTGGTCTATTCATGGTTAAATGATCGCCACCAGACTTAAAAATAACTTCTCTCAATGTGGTACCATTTTGACCAATTATATTTTTATAGTATTTTGGATCAACCTCAATAGTTTCAGTAACAAAATTTGTGCTATTAAATAAAATAGATTTAACTTTTTCAGAGGCTTCAGTTATAGACTCTTTGGTACCGATAATTTCTAACTGAACTTCAGTAACTTTCAAATTTGCTAAATCGTTTGTGTTTTCGATGAAATCCATTTCAACGCCATACGCAGCTCTTATATCGTTAATCGTTTGACCACTTTTACCTATTATTCTAGAAATTTGATCAATTGGTACCTTTACGATAATTTTATTACTGTTTTTCATCTCAAATTCTAATAAATCGTGCAATTCATCGTATGCCTGGCTTACAAGACGAGATGGACCCCTAATAGTGACCAATGTATTTGCTCTTGGAAAGTTAATGTTAACGTTATATTTATTTTGTAGATGGTTTAGGTTAGCACCTCTACGGCCTATTAAAGCTGCATGATATTGTAATGGGGCAATGAATTCCTTTGTTATTATATCTGACCACTTCTTTATTTCTGCATTAATAAATTCAATAGCACGTTTGACATTATATTTAATACCAATTAAAGTGACACTAATAGGATCTTTTGATTGTGATTTGCTATCAGATTCTGGAATTTGAGTGTTAATATCGAAATTAGTGCGAATTGCTTGAATGTTAGCTCCTTTGATACCAATGAATCTAGATAGTACACCAATAGGAACTTCTATTATCTCATTATAATTTCTTTCAGGATTCTCGATAATCAAATTTAGTGATTTCTTGGCCAATTTAATAGACTTCTCATGACCTCTAACTAAAAATGAATCCGAGTCTGGAGTATGTAATTTAATTTGAATACCACCATCGTGTTTTTCCACTTCTTCGATAAGCAATGAGTATGTCTTGCTATTAGAGTTCAATAACTCATTTTGGAGTTTCGTATTCATGCCAAAAGTTTCGGTGGCTAAAGCATGCTGAGATTCACGAACCTTATCCAAGGAGTTATTAACTTTATTCAAAATCGCTTTAATATCTTCAGAGGATGGCTTGAAATCAATTGATTCATTGTAAGCAGCTAAAATTATTCTATTATCGTCCGGCCTTAATTCACCAAATTGAAGAAACTTAACATCATCGGTTTTTGTTTCAAGGATAGCTGACACTTCTTTATGGAATAATTCGTATTCAATATCGTTAATAACTAAAGTATCGGAAGGTGAGATGCTATCAACCAAGTTAATAATTTCCTTACGGGCAAATTTCATTAGTTTTGTATTCTCTTTCAATGAGGCAATAATTATATTAACTGACGTAGAATTTTCTAAAGCTTGAAAAGATGGAAGGTAAAATTCAACATTTTCATACTCGTCAGAAATTTGTTTTAAAGAATTGTATTTTTCAAAGAGCAAAATCAGTCCCTTTGCATGCTCAATGTTATTACTATGAGATTTAGATATATCAAGAACATCAACAAGGTAATCTTTTGAAGAAGTTCTTGCGAAATCAATTGCTTGATTAACGTTTTCCCTTGGACCTATAAATCTAACAGTTGACTCCTCTTGGGTTTTAGATAGTTCTACATTGACATTAAATGTCTTCTTTATCTCTCTAGTATTAATTAAAACTTGGAACTTGTACGGAATATTGATACTTTTATCCTCTATAGAAACTGACAACTTAGAAAGATATGTTTTTACATTTTCCATAACTTTTTTAGCTTCCTCACGATGGCCTGATATAATGAACTCTCCATTTTGTTCATCAAATTGAATTTTTATGGATGGATAATTCTTGGTAGATTCTATATCTTTGATCTTAATGTAAGCAACAAGGGATTTGTTCTCAACAAGAACTCTGAAAGTTGCATTTTTAGTTTCCTCTTTTACAGTAGCTTCAATACTTTTTTTAACTAATTCGACAGAGGCTGAATCACCATACAAATTGATATTTGTTAAAGTATCACTTAGTTCTTCATCATAAGAATCATCAATAGGTTTTTCATTAACATGAATTCTTATTTGATATTCAGATGTCAATGCACGAATATTTCTACCACCTAGCCCAATAATTGCGGATCTACAAGTGGATGGAACTTGGATATTAAGTGTGATAGGTCTTTCTAATCTTTTTAGCAAAATTCTCTTAGCATTAATTACATTTTCACGGTTACCTGTGATAATAACAATACGGCCGGAAGAAGAAACAGTAGATTCAATAGAAACATTGAATTCTTTCTTAACAGAGGTAGCAACTTCAGCATAACCATCTTTGTTTGTATTAGATAAAGAATCACCTTTGATTTTAAATGATTCTTGAATTTGCTTTGAGCGCATTGGCTTGGCACCAACTGTCGATACAGATGGGAAAGAAGAATTTAAAGATTCCATGGATTTGGTGTCTATAGTTTTTGGCTGAACGTTTGGACCCCACCCTGTTGAAAATACAGGAATTTCAGTATTTGTGCCTAATGTTGGTAAATCTTTGATAGATATCTTTTTTGGAGGTTGAATTACTGCCTCTTTCTGGTCAACAATAATTTCAGCTGGCGTTTCTTCAACTGGAGTTTCTTCAACTGGCGTTTCTTCAACTGGCGTTTCTTCAACTGGCGTTTCTTCAACTGGCGTTTCTTCAACTGGCGTTTCTTCAACTGGCGTTTCTTCAACTGGCGTTTCTTCAACTGGAGTTTCTTCAGCTGGCGTTTCTTCAACTGGCGTTTTTTCAACTGGAGTTTCTTCAGCTGGAGTTTCTTCAACTGGAGTTTCTTCAGCTGGCGTTTCTTCAACTGGAGTTTCTTTAACTGGAGCTTCTTCAACTGGAGCTTCTTCAACTGGCGTTTCTTCAACTGGCGTTTCTTCAACTGGAGTTTCTTCAGCTGGCGTTTCTTCAACTGGCGTTTTTTCAACTGGAGTTTCTTCAGCTGGCGTTTCTTCAACTGGAGTTTCTTTAACTGGAGCTTCTTCAACTGGAGCTTCTTCAACTGGAGTTTCTTCAACTGGAGCTTCTTCAACTGGAGCTTCTTCAACTGGAGTTTCTTCAACTGGAGCTTCTTCAACTGGAATAATTTCCTCGATGATCTCTTCTTCGCTGAAATCTTCTATGTCATCTTCGTGTTCAGGATTCAGAATTGAAGAGGTAGAGGAAACTTCAGTCGTATCAATTGAAATAGAAGCACGGGCGGAGTTATTGGAATAAGCAGATAAAGCTGGTGAAGGTTCGCCAATGAATTCAGAAGCAGTGCTAGCGTTCAATTTTGGATATCCTGCCATGGTTGTGGTAAATTAAATGTGAGATGAAGTATAATATTCAAATATAAGTGGTTAAACCAATAACAAAACAAAATTAAAATATAATCTATGATTCAATATATTGGTTCAGATTCTTCGACTAGTAATTCGAAGGGCTTGCGAGGAGGGGGAGAGGGAAAACGATAAAAACGTTAAGAAAGGAGTTATAGGATCGAATCAGTTTTTAGATTAACTTTTGACCTTTAAACAGCTTAATGTCTAGTAATTTTGCGTTACGATGTTTACTAATTTTGGTATATTATAAGAGAGAGACAAAAATCAAACGAGCAAAAGTAATTACAAAACCAATACGTCCAAGTTTTATATATATGAGCAGGTAAGCTTTAGACAATATGATAACAGAAGTAAAGATATTTGCAATTGCATAAATAAACCAGTAAGTTAGATGGATATACAACTTGCCTCCAGAATTCTATTTAATCTCAATTCGGAAATTGGTCGAATCTTACGCAGTTCCACAGTTGTTTGTATGTGAAAATGTTGGTACGTTTGCATTAATTTATGACCAGACTGTCCTTACTGATGCCTGCAATTTCAAATTTGAATGTGATAGTTGAGGGTTTTCAATATTTCTGAACACGTAGCGAATTATGAAATTGTAAACTTCGACGCATGCGCATTGTGAAGTGTCATAACGTAAGCATACAGCAATAATGAAGCATATAGAGTAGAATGTTTTGTAATAGAATTGGTAGTTTGTGCTGCATGTTTACATGAAAAGGAGCTTGTAGGATGGTATTAATTATATATTAGGAGAAAATGTTAATAGGGCGGTAGTTTTTATCATACTTCACCAAGATGGGATGATAGGAAACTTTGTAAAATGGTACGCATTGAACATACTGGTATCTGTTAAGCAAATATACTCTTTATAAAAGTCTATATAGGTATAGGTAAAAAATACAGGACAATGAGGGGGATTGAATGTATGTAAATCGTTGTATGGTTGTCAATGGCCCTCTTTGTAAAGAACTTAGCTTCAAAATTGTGACTAAACCACTGAACCTTCTCCATTGAATAAAAACTTGGAGGTTTACAAGATTGCAGAGAGTTTCAAATTGGTTTACCTGAAACAACTTGAAGGAATAAAACCGAAGAGACACTTTGAGTTTTATATATAGATCTTGTAAAACAAAAATGCATATATATCGTCTCTACTAAAAGAAAATGAGTAGAAAAAAATGTGTTTAGAGTAGTAACCTTGGACCCGCTTATAATAGGTTACCGACATTTTCAGCAAATTCGCCAATGAAATTACCGGCTGGGTTGTAGGAACAAATGATGTAAGTACCCCAGTCGTTGTTACATTGTTTGTAACCACAGCCAACTTGGGTGGAGGACTTCCACACTAGTTGGGTAAAGTGACCGGTGGAGGAAGAGTAGCCTGGATTAGAGAAATCGTATTGGGAGATTTCACTGTACCAAGCCTCAACAGCACCAGCAGCATCGTAACCAGCAGCTAGATTTTCACCGTAGCTACCACCAGAGTGGGTTAGAGTACCAGAACAGTCGTAGTTGTCAGCGTAGCTTTGAGCGTAATTAGCTAAATCAGAAGACCATGACAAAGAGTTTGTATCTTGGTGTAAAGCTCTCTTGGCGTTGTGAGCATTTAATATTTCGTTAGCAAAATCGGATAAACTGCTGTCGGCAGTGGTAGCAGCTTGGGTGGTGGAAGTGGTGGTAGCAGCCTGTGTACTGGAGGTAGTAGCGACTGGGGTGGTAGAAGTGGTAGTAGCTGCTGGAGTGGTGGAGGTGGTGGTAGCAGCTGGAGTGGTGGAGGTGGTGGTAGCAGCTGGAGTAGATGACTGTTGAGTGAAAGTGGTAGTGGAGGTTGACGTGCTGGTGGAGGTGGTGCCGTCAGCAACAACAGCGTTGGCAACTAAAGTAGCAGCACTGGCAGTCTTGGTAGCGTCATCGATGGTTGTGTAACTAGTGTAAGCGACACCATCTTGAAAGTAGACGTAACCTTGGACAGTGATGGTTGGGGACGCGTGAACGTGTTCAGTGACGACAGCTGGAGCAGCTAAAACAGTGCTGGCAGAAGCAGCAGCAATGGCAACGTTGGATAACTTCATCGTGATATAATAAAAGATTGACTTACTAGCAAGCAAAAAAATGTGTATAGTTGGATAGATAAAAGGAATGAAATAGAGCAGCAACAGCAAATTTTTTGGCTAAAAACGGGACCTAAATAAAAAGAATGGATGCTTATCTACTCAAAGTGACGACAGTTGGTTGTTAATTGTTTTCTTTGACACAAGAGCTATATCAGAAACCCGTTGGAAACTCGATCAAGCAACGGGCTCAACTCTAAATATTGCATCTTCCAGACAGCATATATATATATATCAGCTCTGAATCCAATTGAATTGAGTTTACTGGCAAAATTGCTACAAGTTAGGGAACTGCGCACTACCCACTTGACAATCGCCTGTACAACAATTACCAACCCAAAATAGGTAATAACTCAAATTGAGACTCAGTGCCCGCAGAACCACGATACGAAACTTGGCACCCACAGCTCAAGGGACTGCGCTCAACTCTCTGACAAGTCCGAGACATACGTTTTACACTCAGCAGATGCCGCGGGCACTACCGAATCTAATATTCCAATTTTCGTTGTTCAGTTTCTCGTTTCGTAAAGAGAGAAAGCGAAAGCGGATAGGGCTATCTACAAGCAAGGAGCGATTGCGCAGAGAATGGCTTCGTCTCGAACGTCTCGAGGATGGAGGGGGTTAAACGAATTCTGTAGAGATTTCATTGGTGTGATGTGGTGATACATTTTTTCATGTTGGTTTGGCGATTGGGACTGTTACGAAGAATGCCCGTCCGATGGACCGTCAGGTATTTCCGTATAGGGGAAAAACATTGATGTAATTGTTTACCGAATGAGGTATAGAATTGGACATCCGAGAATTAAAGGCAGTCTGGGAGAGGCAACTGAATAAATTAGCGCAAATTCGCCAGAGTCTGTGGCCGAAAAATGGCAAAAGACAACAATACGCTGCTCCTAATGAGGGAACCGGAAACGAAACGAAAAGTGTTGTTAGACTAAGCGGGTGTGGTGCAGGCCAGAGCAGTATGCGGGCCTCAAGGCGAGGAAAGTGGCTGGAGAACATGGCCAGGCCATGTTCTCCAGCCTTCTCCGGGTGCCGGTCCGGGCGCGCACTGCCTTGGGCTGTGAGTAGGCGTGGATCACGTGCGGGCAGCCAGGCGGGAGCCTTCTCAACCGGGTAAACTATAACATTTCACGTGAGGAGCACGTGATTGGTTGCTTTCCCCGTTGGGCCCCGCATACGGACACCGAGGCTTCCGTGGCATCTTTTCACGCAGAAACAGAACAGCGTTGCAAGAATGAGAAGAAAAATAATAGATTGCCGCCATCCCTAATGTCCAAAGTTAACACACATATATATGGGTGCCAAAGTGAATAAGTGCATATATCTGTGTACGTACTCCAGAGTTATTGCTCTAGCAACCGCTGACTGACGTTTCCAGACAAGATAGAAACACAAACCTAGGTCAATGGCTGTCAACGAACTACTTTACCTGTACGCTGGCGAAAACAAACCAAGAATTAAGCTCACCTGCACCCACGAGTTTCAGTCACCAGACGCCCTGGCTGCTTATTTACATGAGATACAAGACAGTTTCTACGTAGAACTTGAAACATGCATGACAATCACCGACAATCTAAAAATATACTCCAGGACAACTGGCACAGATAATCCGTTTTATATTCTGGAGTTTAATGAAGTGAACCACAATCTTTATCTGTGGAAATCAGAAGGTACATGGGATGTGAACAATGCCATTACTTCATTTTACAGCTGTGATATTGAAAAGGATATTGAAAAAAACGTAGAGGTAAACAGCGTGGATTTGTTCCTCATGGATGAACGTTGTAAAAGATATATTGGCAACAAAATCTGGCTGGACCTTATAAAGGGGGTCAACTTTGATTGGGCAGCAAATGGAACTATAGATTTGTTCTGGGGTTTTTTTGATGAGCTTCGAGCTACCATGGATTTAAGAAAAGAAGGTAAACAGAATAAGAACAATAATGAGAAGCAAAATAAAGATCATGTTTTCAAAAGTTTGATTATCCTAGCCATTTTAAAAACTAGAATCTTGCAAAATAAAATGAAGTTGAAATCAATTTTTAAAGATTATTATTCAAATATGATGGGAATAGAAGAGGAATCCCAAAGCTCAGACTCTCCCTTCTCCACTACATCTGTTCTAGACAATAAAGCTGAAGAATTCGATAGCATCGGAAATAGCTCACAAGATGAAAATGAATCGGATGTTAACTACCTTTATCATAAATCAGTTAATGTTTATCCAATGCTTGAAAAAAGGAAAGTTAATAAAATTCAAAAGAAATTTGCATCCAATGACAAGGACAATTCAACGATCGTGGAAAATTTCAATAAACACTTCAAATATATAATAGACGACTATGAAACTTACCATTTAAAGTTTAATCAAATTAAAAGAAGGAAATATACAAAGAGAAACTCTCTTCCATCTACAGACTGATTCTGTAGCCATGCATAGAGATATATATTGTAAATAGATTATGCCAATAGATATTTGGTTCCCCGTAGATTTATATATTGCACTCTTTTGGAGGTTTTAATGGGCCAAAATGAATCATCTTGAATTAGAATATCAAGTTTTCAACAACTGTTACTTACCTGTCAGAATAAATGTATCACGGTCCTTTCAATAACAATCTACAACTGTACACAATATCATGTCATTATTTACGAACGTCACCTAAAATTCAGATCCTTTAAGTTTTGTTGTGAAGCTTACTGAAGGTAATCAATTAACTATTATTGATTTATTTACATAGAATAAATTAATAGTATATAAGAAAAACTATATTTGTTTTGTATGAAAGGGTAATTGAATGGCATTGTTTCGGTAATTACAAATATATAATTTACTTTTCTGTAAAGCTTTGGTGTTCAAGAAACCGCCTAAGAGAGAAGTAGACGCAAAGAAAATGTACAAATTACAAGTTGTTCTAATACCGCCAAACTTAGTCGAGAATTCTTATTATAGTACTAATGCTTCGAGTGGGTTCATAAATAATCCAAGCATTTCAAATGAAAATGGTATAATAAATAAAGTGCCATTTGGTGCAACTGCATTTAATGCTAATTACAATAATCCACACAATAACATGGCCAATGCAAACGATTCAATGATTGGTTCACAATATAATCCAACGAATAGTAACAATTTGCTTCAATTGTTTCCAGTTCATAAAAAATTTTTACTTCTAACAAATCCAGAAAATACATTGCTAACAGTTTCAAATGAGATTTTATCAAAATGTTTAAAATTATACCCCGGAATGACATATGAACCCGATATCCTATCTTTACGGGATATTAATAATTGTGACTTGGATCCTGACTTTATAGTAAAGGATGTTTTTGTCTCTGATAATATTATAAAGGTAATTTTAAAAAATGAATTAAATATTACTTCACAACCATCATTATTTTCACCCAATAAGAAACAAAAAATAAATAATGATTTATCTTTGAGTTCACAAATTGCATCATATCAACAGTCACAGCCTATAACTTCGAACTTTCAAAATGGTTATTCAAATAGTAACGGTGGTATAACAATAATGAAAAAAAGGCAAGGATCCAGTAACATAATAAGGAATAGCTTAACAAATAATACCATAAGAATATCAACTCCATTAGCACATCAGATATATCCGCGTCCAAACAAGCAATTAAATAATTCAGATGATGAAAATGAAAACAATGAAATCGAGAATGATAACAATGACATGGAGGCAGTTGACAGATCATTTCTTCCACCGCCACACCAACCACAATCACCTCCTATCAGAATAAGCTCAGATTTTGATAGTAGGAAAAGGATCAAATCTTTAATTGAAGATGATAGCGTCTCGAAATCAGAAACAGTTGATCCAGTGAAATCAAAACAGCAAAGATTCTTTTTAGGCACACCTATAAGAAACACTTCATTACCCAACAGGGTCACTCTTACAGGACAAAGAGTAATGTCAGAGCAAAGATACTCTAGTCTTGACGCAAAAACATCGGTCTTTGGAAGTGCTCAAGCAATGCCAGCAGTATCAAAAAATAATGAAAAAGTTACTGTAGCTGATTCTAGAATAACATCTGGTATGTTAAGTATACCGGAGCCTAAATTGTCAGAAATAGAAAAGCAGTTGCATGAAGGTCCATCTAGTCCTTCTACTATTTTGCCACCAAAACCGGAAAGAATTCCAATGAAAAAGCCTTACATTCCTGACGATTCAGATTCAAATTCTGACTCTGGTTCTGATTCCTCCTCATCTTCTTTTTTAAGATCTGAATCATCACCTACTGTGGAAAATCAAGCTCGCATTATTGTGCAGGAAATACAAGTTCCTGTGGATAATGGCTCTCCTTTGGCATCAAGTAATATTAAAAACGGTATTAGTGTTAGATTAAATGACAAAGTCTCCGAAACTTCAACTGTTAAATTAGCTGCTCTTCCTAAAAATGAGAGGAGTAATAATTCAAAAGAAAGAGCAATAGAAATTGAAAATAATAAAAACAGTTCGAAACTTTCAAAATCCATAGTGGAAAAAGAAAAACCTATTTCTAATGATATTTCAAATGCTCTTACCGAATCCATAAATAAAACTGGAAACAGCAAGGAGAACAAAACAAAATTAGAGAATGATTTACTTCGAAAAAATGTTAAAGAAAAAGATTCTGAAACAACTAAAAAACCAAAAAATTTCAACAAAAGTGACATATTAAATATGGTCGACGGTAATGAATTAGATTTAAATAGGCATTTCAAAAATTTGAAAGTTGCAAGCAGTAGAAGGCCATACACTACAGTATTACATAAAGACATTGATAATTCAAAACCTGACCCAAGAAATATTTTACCATCACGTTTACCAAGAAATGCAGCAAGGAGGGCAGCAGAAAAGCTTTCTACAAAATATGAGACGATATCCAAATTTAATGCTGGAGACGATTCAACATCTGGATCTGGATCTGAATCAGAGAGTGAAAATGATTCTGATAGGATTGAAAGTGACGTTGATAGGCGTCCGAGTCATGAGCCTGAGCATTCTTCTAAAAACAGAGCAATTAATAAAGATGATAATATTGTTGTATGCGAAAATAACGAAATTAAAAAGTTGAATATACATGATCTAAATGCTAAGGTCATTGGTTCCGATCAAAACGTTTCTACTACTAATTCAGATTACAATAACAATTCAAAATTGCTGTTATCCCAAAAAGATAATGTTTCTAAGGGTAAATCAAATGTAATTATTCAATCACCTACGGAATCCCAACTTGTTACTGAAGGTGTTCATGTAAGAAGCTCCTTGCCAAATCGTGAAGTTGAATTAAATGGTCAGCCACCGATACATTCAAAAAAGAAAGATAATATACCGGTATTTAAAGAATCTAAAAATAATGTGACTATGCCAGTTTTACGTAAACCAAGTTTTTCAGAATTCGAAGTTGATTCAGAAGTTCAAGATATATTAGATAGTACCTCCACCCAAACTACTAGCTCAGTGCCTATTATCAAAATGAACGCCGTTAATATAACGGAAAATAAAATGCCAATCAAGAATACACCTTCTAAAGTGATAATGAATAGAATTAATAAACTTTCTGACGATTCAACAACGAACAAACTAACCAATTCTAGTATACCAAATAATAAAAACTCCACAGTTGGTACCCCTAGTTTAAAATTATCAGCACCGACCACAACTAAAACGACAACAAACATTTCATCGCCTATTAATAAACAATCTGCCATTAATACATCTGTTAATCATCAACAAAACACTATGCATCCACATATTAAGTTATCAAGTCCTGCTGTCACAAAAAATACACCTTCAACTTCTGTTTCTATGGGAAAAGAAAATTCTAAGGTTAGCACTGCAAATGATGCACCTAAAGTACCGCTATCTGGTAAGGTAATGAATTTACTATCTTCACAGTCTGTTCAAAAATTGAATCAGCAATTATCAAAGGATAATTCCTCAAGCACTGAATCTGATTCTAGCTCTGATAATAGTAATACCGATTCCAGCGATGAAGAAGAAGCTAGGTTTAGCAGTATACGTAAAACAAGTGCTGCATTGCAAAACAGATAGCGGATATTCATAATTTATACTTCATCCTATCTAAATTACAAATTTATATTAAATAAATTATAATGTAGTTACAAAATATGCACGAATCCATGTTTTATATAATTTTTAGGAGAATTGTATTATGTAAACCATTATTTACGAGATCAGATGATTGTTGTAAATGTGACTTAATTATTTATCTATTAAAAAAATAACCCATCATGATATCTCATTATATGCGATTTTTAATCGAACTAAAAAAACTCATATTTTTAAACTAGAATATATTAAAGAACTTTCTTAATGTTTCTCTCAATACCTTTAAATATCAGTAATTTAATAGTTTCTTTTTTTTTTATAATTTTTATGCCATTGCTTTCTTAGGTTGTATTTGTTTTGACGATGTTTTTTGTCATTAAATTTTTCAAATTCCACAGAATCACTATTAGCATCAGGTTCATATGGTTTCACCCTATACCTATCTCTTGCCTTATAACTATTATGTTTTGTATACAATTTTTCTACTTTATTTTCCTTTTTAGGTGCCACTGAATCCTTAGGTACAGATCTGGTATATTTCTGGCCATAAATATTAACGAAATCATCTGTTATATTGGCCATACGAAGGTATGCATTATCAGCATCATTACTTGTGTCTTCCACATATACAATTTTAGAATTCCTCTTTTTAAATGGAATTAAATAATTAACATAGTCCAAAATTTCATTAATACCAAATTGAGTCATTGTGTAGTGTAAATTAATATTTTTTTATTGATTTATTGTTGAGTATTGTAGTTATTATAAATTGAAACGTTAAATTAAACTTATTCTATTTGTATGCTGATATCTTCTACTAAAAATTATATAAACTAGAAATCCAAAATAATATTAAAGATTTATTTTACAAATTGTATATCATACATTTATATATATAATTTATGTAGGCGCCTAAATTTTTAGTGTCACTTTCTTGTCCCCTTAAAAGCGCTGATCTTAAATCTAGAGATAAAAGCCAATTGGCAGATTTAAAGATAAGCCACATTTTATAACCGTTCTTATAAATATAAATATATATATATCTACAACTGATATATCATATATGTTATTTCATGTGCTATTTCTTAAATAGTATGTAAGACCAAAATGTATTGTTAGGTAAAATAATAACCTCTTTAAGTGTTTGACATGCACAAATGCCACTTGACGAATTCTAGTATAATTTAGGATATCACCAACGTCTGCATAAACCACGGAGTGTATCCTGTATATGTATGACAATTGGAATATTCAATGGTTAATAGACAATTACTTATGTAGAGAAGGGCATATTAGTTTGCATTTTTGTTGATATCAAAATTGTTCCTAAAATTAATAAAAGAATGCACTAACATGTGGGTCTTTCTCAAAAGGGAAAATAATTTTAAGATAAGCCATAGGGTTGTAATATTTTAAATTAACCGATCTCTTAAGAGAGCTATGTAAGGAATTCAAACATAAAGTATTTTATGTGATATTTAAAACATCAGCTATTTTCAAGGCCATTGAGAACTGATATATTATAGTGCATGGACTTTATTTTATATGAAACATAACTTCAAATAGTATCTTGGAAAATGGATAACACAGTTAAAGATATTTTAGAGACTGTTCATGACCTTCAAGTAACAATTAATTGTTTACAAATGGAGATTTCGAAATTGAAACGCCAATGTAGGTTTCTTCAAACTTGTAAGTTGGACAATCTCTATTGTATGAATGAACGTCATTACGATAAAATTTGTAAAAACATTAAAAATGTTAACAATGATGACACTCTAACTGAAATACCCATAACAAAATGTAATCAGTATATGATTCAAAAAAAAGTGAAAAAGAAAGTAGATCCCCTATATTCTATCAATTTTACAGTAGATGGTGGACCATTAATTGCGAAAGTCCTAAATGACAGCAGCTTACCAATTATTGTAATTGATGATATAGAAAATGAAGAAAATGGCAACTTATCTGATAATGTTGATATAACAGCAGTTCCTAGTTCTCAATAGTTAAATTTAACGTGATTATAAATCTTTGGGATTATTTTAAGTGCTAATTGTACCAACAAAATAAGTAACCAAGACTCATCATATATGCATTTATTAGGCAGATGTCGGTTTGTCAATGGTCTCTCGCTTTAACATTTATATCTTGTTTAACGTATTGTTTTATAAGTATTGTTATTGTTATTCACTTACTACAAATCATTACAAGAAAGGAAGCATGATTAAAAACTAAATACATATTTTTTTACATATATAAACTGTTCATAATAAAACTTTAAATAACTTTAAAAATTATAAGTTTAGTTACCAGATCAATTATACAATATTCCGAGTATCTATTCCAATTGTCTTTTAGAAAACTAAATAATTAAGATAAGTTTTAAATTATATCTACTAACAATATGGTATTAAAAATTTATTAATTTATAGAACATATAGAAAGTATCATTACTATTTACATAATTTGTTGTTACCTAAGATTAAAACTATCAGTTATCTACTTCAAATAAATAATTGGCTCGTATGGCGCAGTGGTAGCGCAGCAGATTGCAAATCTGTTGGTCCTTAGTTCGATCCTGAGTGCGAGCTATTTTTTATGTAATATAAAAACGTAAAAGTAAAAATTTTTAAGAACATAATAGCTTAATCAGTAATTGAATTGTGATGCATTCATTCAATATATGCTATTATTACTACAAATATAGACAAGAAAAATAAGTGTGGGATGGTTTCTATTTTTGTCTATATATTTAATTAGTAATGATTCAATCTCCATAATCTTACCTTCCCTTGTTCGTTACCAACGGCCAGCATTTCACTACGTGAAGAAAATGCTACACTGGTAATTCTACCAAATGGTGTACCACTAGTTGGCCAGTTTGTAAAGACAGTAAACGAAGGTAAATGAACTAATCTTAATGCATCTTTGACTGCTCTTGAAGCCATACATAGTATTTGACCATCAGATGAGAATTGTAAAGACGAGATCGTTGTAGTTAATTGATCCAACGTTGCCACGGGCTTGGCATCATCTGATTTATTTCTCCTATCATAAATATTCACATAACCACTATCACTGCCAACAGCTAACCAAGAGTTGGTCTTTATCTTTCCAGAAGAGACTGGGAAGAAGTTTGCGCTATTTGTACCACCACCAACTTGAATTGTAGTTATACCCATACCACCTTCATCCTTCCATCTTCTCTGCACCTCATTATTTTTACTTAGATTAAATTCCCATATTTCACCGGAAGCATTTGCTGAGATCAAAATTGTTTGAAACTTAGAGCCTGACAATGGCTTATAATCAACACAGAAATCTACCAACACACCTTCAATTTTGCAAGCAGTTAACCAAACACCAGTTGTCGCGTGTAATATATTAACCCAACCGTTATTACCTTGTAACAAAATAATACCATGGATTACATTGGTTGTGAAATTGTAAAAATGTGCTAACTTAAATTTCTCAAAAGACCTTTGAGTATTTTCATGACCATATAATCTGGATATTTTATCAATTCTTGCAGCCGATGTATTTGATTTTTGGTTATGAGCTGTTTGTGTAGACAAGTCCCATGAATGCATATAACGTCTTCTACCACCAGTAAATATATGTTGCTCCGTAGCAACCTTTGAAGTCGTACTCTTTGGTGCGACATAAAATGTACATGTTTGAACTGGTGTATCTTTCAAGTATAAACTGGATACCAAGTGATTGTTTTTTCCATCTATATGATATATTCTCAATGTTCTGTCAAAACCACCAGTCAAGAGAAGTGGTTTGGTTGGGTGGAATGATAAGGATTGAACAGCAGATTTTGAAGGATGTACAGCATTGGCATCTTTTAAACGTATAATATCTAGTTTATTTTTAGGTAATAGCACAGACTTTGAATCATCCTTGTATTGATAAGTGGATCCTAAAATCTTAGATAAAGCATTAATATCACCGTTAATTACTTTTTCATATTTATCATCAGAATCTTCATCGTCGACGCTGGAGTTTGTGTCTTCATCAGATACATCATCCACCCATTTTGGTCTTGGATATATCTTTTCAAATTGAGCTCTTAAACGATGAACATAATCATTACCATTGATATGCGATTGTGTGTACGATGTTCTCAGCTTTTTAGATTTGTTGGAAGCGGTAATATCAATACGAATTCTTTCATCATCTGAATCTTCCCATGCGTCACTATCTTCATCATCAGATGATATATCTTCGGAAGAAGCAATAGAATCTGAATCAACGTCCATTTTTTCCTCTTTTCCATTACCCATATCATCAGTTCCGTCATCAACAAAAAACAACTGGTCGTCATTTACATTATTCATCAAATCTGCTTCACTGTCATTTTCACTTTGTATGTCTAGTTGGACATCATCATCAAAATTCTCATTGGATAAAAAATCTAAATTAAAGTTGGCTAGATTGGATTGAAAGTCACTGGTATCTCCAAAGACCAATTTAGCTAATGATTCTTCTTCTTTATCTGGCGGTGGGATGACGTAGTCAACATCCACCTGCAACTTACTATCTTTTCTCGACATCCTTATATATTCCACTTATATCTTTTTTCGGTGCAACGAGTCTTTATTAAAATTTACGTAGAATTCTAAATAGAGAAACTGCTTGTCTGATGGGTATTGAAAACCTATAGATGTGTTTTTGATTACAGAATTGGTTATATAATATTAAGTATACCATTAAAGATTTAGATTCAACTTTGTATGTTAGATAATATAAAAATTGCGATGAGATGAGATGAATAATTTTTTTTTCACTAAAAATTTTTCACACAATATTTAAGCCAGACGTTACGCGGAAGAAACGTCGTAATAATAACTGATAAAAAATTGCTAACGTCAGTAATCAAGGACTGACACTAATTCAATAACATTAACATTAAAGGCTTGGATTTTTAAAAGGAATAATCTAGCTACGAAAAAAGCTTAATAGATAAACATATAAAATTCAAGTGGGAAATATCTGTTCATCTGTAAAGATTAGACTGTGATATTAAATTAAACCTAATGCTCTTGCGTGAAACTCAGCATGTTCTGGAACAAAGGTGCTGATGAAATAATATGAATGATCAAAATCTTCTACTATCTTTAGGTCTATCTTATTTGCCCAAGTTGTATTTTTGGAAGCTTCGATAATATTTTCTGGTTTCAATTGATTTTTTAAAAATGGGTCGTTTGTTCCAACGTGTATCAACAAGGTTGAATTTTGAGTGTTCTCAACTTTCTTAATAAGTTCACAGGGGTCATATTCCAACCATTTGACTTTATCACTACCTAGATAACCAGAAAATGCTTTTTCACCCCATGGTACAACTGACGGATTGACAATTGGGGCGAACGCAGAACATGATTTGTATTTGTTACTGTTTTTCAAAAACCCAGCCAGAGCTCCATATCCTCCCATTGAATGGCCTGTAATAGACACGTTGTCAATGAAATCGACTTTTTTACCATCTGCGTTGAAAAAGCTGTCCAACACAAGTGGTAGTTCCTTGTGTACGTAGTCATACATGTGGTAATTTTCGCTATAAGGTTTTTCAGTTGCGTTTAGATAAAATCCTGCACCAATCCCAAAATCCCAACTGTTATCTGGATCGGTTGCAACACCTTCCCCTCTTGGGGAAGTATCTGGGAATACAACTGCAAACCCATATTTATCAGCTTGAGGTTGCCAGAATGCCTTTTCTGAACCGTTGTCTGGTGAACAAGTTAGGCCAGACAAATAGTATAAAGTAGGAATTGATGTTGAGTGAGACATATTATAATATTGTTTTGGTAAATATACGTTCACATTCATTTTTGTCTTGATAATTTTAGATTCATGAGTTAATTTTAACAATTTTCCACCACATGATGCGATCTTTTTGTTAATAACGACTGTGCTCATTTTGTTTTCAGCTGTGAAGTTACTATCTAGTATATCTGGCCTTGATATCTTTATTAAGCGACGATGCTCCCCAACAAACAGCTTGACTTTAACTTACCCACTATATATGTTTCTCGATCCTATTAATATAATATTTATAATGTTACCTAAATGTGAATAAAAGGCCAAATAATATTCGTACATAATTATATGACCTGTACTTACAGTCCACTCAGGCTGGAAAAGTATATTATTGTATATCAATATATGAGATTACAAGATCTATTTAATTTATGACTAGTCAGTCCAATAGTATATTATGGTGCTGTATAATACGGTGATATTAATTGTTTACAAATATGCTACAAGTTTTACTCTTTATCGGATACAGGTTCATCGGTTCTCTCCTCACCTTTGTCCTGGGGATTTGAGGTGAAGTTTGATTCGTCTAGTTCGGCAGCATCAGCAGCGTTCTCAATGCTGTCAGCTTCTTTGCTCTCGTCTTCCATAGTCTCAGGTTCTTCTTCGAAATATGGGAAATCAATTGGATCAAACTTAGTTCTGATTTTGTCTCTTAGACTTGATTCTTGGGTCGTTGGGTTTCTCAGTTTGATATTGATTTGGTCCAATTTGTGTTCGTTCACCAGTTGTTTAATTATATCATTCACACGTCTTCTTTTTAGTTCAATTCTTGAGCGGATAGGTTTATAGTATACTGTCTTCTTTTCATCGTTGAACACCAACGCCAAGTCTTTAATTTCATTTCTATTATTGGATGTAGCATCCTCCATAGATTGCATCTGTTGCATATCAAAGTCTCTAAGTCTCTTGAATGGATACGTTTTGTTGTCATTGGCGGAATCGCCTGGATCCTCCAGGGTTCTTTCTAGATTGTCTGCCAACAGTTTGGAGTCCTTAGCATCTGTTGTGTACATGGTAATCCAATCGTCTTCCTCTAGTTCTACAGGTCGGAATACCGCAGTATCCAATGCTAGCTTTGCCCTTTCTTGAGCCTCTAATTTAGCACTACCGACCAATCTCAATATAAAGTAGTTTTGGTCCATGGAGGCCGTGTCCGGCAGAAAGTTCCAGGTCTTGACAGCCTTCAGTTTCTTCTTCATAGGATGTCTCAAGTTTTCTATGTCCATGTTGTTCTTATCAAAGGTGCCCTCCACCCTCTCGACAATCTCCGAAGCGTCGAGAACCTTGTCAGCGTCGTCGACGCTGCCCAGCGCCCCCCTCTTCCTGCCAGACACTAACGACGAATCGTTATGGGACACAATCGAGGTTGAAACATACTCCGTTCTTCTCAAAAACGACACCTTCGACAGGTCGGACTTCGTCAATCTGTCAATTCTTGGGTCTCTCAACAGGATCTTGTCCTTCTCGTCCAGCTTTATGTTGTCGAACCCGTTCAGAAACGTGAGGTCCGAGTTGTTCAACACCCCAGGGATCTCCATCAAGTCCAACTCCATACCCAGATCTTCGTTGATTTTTATCAGATTGTTGACGTTCACCTTGGAATACAGCGACGTTATCAGGTGCGCAGAGCTCACCTCCTCCTCATCCTTGTTTCTGTACTTCAGCAAGTTGGGAGCCAGCTCGGGCTCTGGCAAGTTGTTTTGGTAACTGATCTTCCCAATGTATTCTTGTTTCTTCGACATCTCTTGTACGCTGTTGACACTCCTATTGTAGAACAACTGACTCGCTAAGTGCAATGAAGCTGTGCTCTCGCCTGCTGGACCCACTTCCCCACTACTCAGCGCTTGACATTGGCCTAGACACAACTACACCCTGCACTTATAGCGATACGAGTCTATCTCGAGCAGCTGTGACGGCTGTCCAACGCCATTGTTGCTCTGGGCTTGGGAACACAGTTTGCAAAATTGGCGGTTACCGTTTTGCACACCAGGAAGGCTCGCTGAGTTCCACTAACAGGGTAACTTTATTCCAGCTGCGCTTTGCGCTGCAAGCAGGGTAAGTGCTGGTCCAGCACATCG
Organism: Tetrapisispora namnaoensis; assembly: GCA_003705985.2. Taxonomy (NCBI): domain Eukaryota; kingdom Fungi; phylum Ascomycota; class Saccharomycetes; order Saccharomycetales; family Saccharomycetaceae; genus Tetrapisispora; species Tetrapisispora namnaoensis. The sequence goes on along the minus strand of PPKD02000001.1, from coordinate 1,006,459 downwards.
CATAGTCGAAGTTGGGATATGGCATATGGCATATCCGTATTCTGAACCGACTGGTGCTCCCTGAGCAGGAACAGGTGCCGAGTGATGGAGGTGGTAGGCAGGCCCATGCCTTTTTGGGGAGTGGCAGTGTCAAGTGTGTGTGTTCTGATCCGTATCTAACACTGAGAAGGTCTAGCCTGGCCGTGAGTATTTAACACATTAAGGTTTTCGAGACAGGACCGGATCCAGCAGAAAAAGTTTTCGAAGCAGGCGGTCAACTAGGAAGATCATAGCATCCCATCGCAGTAGGTAGGTTGTGCAGTCGGAGAGATTAGAGCTCTGTTGTCTGATTTGGACTCGCACCGTTGATGTTCCCGTGGCTTTTGCGATAATTGGCAACTGCAGTGAAGCTAGGTCGAGATTCGGAGTATCCGGGAACCACGAAAAGAAGAGTATATACCAGCATTCCACACACATGAAGCACCATTCTGCAGACAGCTTGGGGGAGGATTTCAGGTTGTCGAAAAACTACGACAGCAATGGTTCGATCGACATGAAACGAAGGAAATCGGTTGACAGTGCGATGTACAGCGAGGGCACTTTCAGCCACAGCGAATACATCGACCCGTTGCAGGTGCTGCGGCTGTTCGAGGAGAGCAGCAGGTCGCGGGAACTTCCTCCCCACGACGTGATGTTTCCTTGGCTATATTCCATAGCGAACCACACCATTCAAAAGCCCGACACCGTTTTAAACTCGCTGCTGTTCGTGAGATCGAAGAACTCCAGCTGTCCCAAAAACAAGATAATCGAGAACTCAGGGATTTTAAAATCGTCGATTGATCCTAAGGATATTTTGATACCGGTTAACGACAATGATTTTGTGAACGACTCCAGGAACGGTGTTCATTTGGACACATTTGAGAGCAAGTACAAGTTCGTTAGAGAATTGCTTTTAGACACGTTGGATATAAACGGGAGCGAATTCCTGAGATACAATTTTTCTATGAACATTGATGGACTGATTACGCTGTGCATAAAGTTTAATGTCTTCCCGTTTCTGAAGACAGACTGTAATATTTTAGAAAAGTTAAACAACAAAGACAAACAAGTGGGGAATTCGGTCTCGAATAACCTTGGGAGTTATAACACCGACTTTTCAACGAAATGGAAGCAATGCAATGTGTTTCGAAGGTTCGATCTTCAATGTGCAAAAACGTTTGAACTGGCACAGCATGTGGTCTTATATTGCTTTCACAACGACCACACTAACACCAGCACGATTACGAGACACTCTCGTTGTGAGAATTGCAATGGCCTTTTAATATTACTCAAAATCGCAGTCAGTTTCATTAATATGTCATATAGAAAGGGGATTACCAATATTACTGACGTTTCTAAGCTTGTCAATATAAATATACACATAATGGAGTATGAGAAATTAAGCGACATTCCTAAGGCTCTAGTAGCAATTGAACCAACTAACGTCAGTGCATTGAAAAAAAAGCCACATCAGTTATTGTCCAAATTTGATATCGCAACGTTTAATTGTTGGGACACGAACATCATCTATCATGAAAAGTTAGAGATAACTAAATTAACTTCTATTAGTAAAATTGATGAGACTTCTAGGGTATGGGCTGGAAACCTAACTGATTTCCATATCTATAAACTACTTTCAAAATTGAAGGTTGGCCAGGAAGATTCGCAACCTTACATTGATCAGATAATATCCAGCGGTGCTGAGTTTAATTTGGTTGATCTTCGGACGATTTGCAAAACTCACAATCTCATATATAATGATGAGAAGATTCATTCGAACGATTCCACTATTTTTCACATTCCCAAGCTCACTAAGCCGTTAAATGTTTTCATTAACTGTTTTGAGAATGCCCCATTACCGACGTTAAAGGATGTTTGCTCTTCGCTTGACAAATTAAATGGGGATTATGATGGGCAGTTGAATTACATGTTTCCTAGCTCTGGTTCTATCGGTTTGGGGAATTTAAATATATCATCCATTAATATTATATTAAATATGTGTTACATGATATACTATTTATCAGAATTTCATGATATCCAAACATTATTATATTGTGCAAATGGGTATACAGAGACCTCGTTTTTATTGATAGCTTATTTAATATTTCATTGGGATTTACCATTGGAGAAAACCATGCTGAAGGTACACTTGGAATACGATAGAAGCTTCTTCCTTTTCCATAGTGATCTTCAAGTTCTAGGTCATCTTCAGTTACTATTACGAGAATTTAGTCCCAATAAAAATGTTAATTTCTTGAAATACGAGAAAAGTTTCAAAACAAACAAGTCTATGGAACCATTGGAGATCACAGCAGATATGTTTAGTAGTATATTTTTTATTGAACGTCCTCCAGAATTAGATTTTACAAAACTTAAAGGACCATTACCTTCTAAAATATTACCTCATCTATATCTGGGTTCTTTAGAACATACTCAATCAAAATACCTATTAAAAGAATTAGGTATCAACTATATAATTTCTGTAGGGGAAACCATGTCATGGTTGGAAGACGCTAACAGTGATGTTCATTCAAGAAAAAGAGGAATTTCCAACCCAATTCCCAACCCTGCTTTAGCAGTTTCTGGCACCAGGGATAGTGGAGTTAGAAGAGCCACAATTAGTAAACAAATTAAGTCTTATGCTGATTCCGATAATTCTAGCTGGTCTGAAATTATTGAAAATGATGGCTTCAAAATATTAAAAATTAATAACTTACTTGATAATGGCCAGGATACGATATCTGAACAGCTTGATGAAGCGTTACAATTTATTGAGGAATGTTATCAAGATGGAGGTAAAGTATTAGTCCATTGTATGGTAGGTGTGTCTCGGTCAGCATCGGTATGTATAGCAGAATGCATTAAGAGACTAAATTGTAATTTGTTGCAGGCCTATTTGTATGTGAGAGCAAGAAGACTCAATATAATCATACAACCAACATTAATGTTCATGTACGACTTATTCAAGTGGAGACAATCAAAGGACTCTGAAGACAAGGATGATTGGCATATTCTATGTCGTTCCATTCAAGAATTAAATAGTAAATATATTTAGGTATATAAAACCACATGCATTTATTAAAACTATGGATAGTCAGTTTTGTAGACTCTTGATTAAAAACATTACATACTAATGGTCATTATGTATCATGATAAAGATAAATATTAAGAATATATTCTAAAAATCAGTGACTCTGCCGTTGAATGAATAATCACCATGTCTAAGGGGATCCTGTTTTGGACCGCCCACTTCACCAGTTTTAGGGTTGACGTCCCCTTCAAACTCTGGTATTGTGTTTCTAAATTCAGGTGAAAACGAACCAATATCATTTTTGGTTAATATGGCGTTTCTTAAACTCTCTTTTGATGGATTGTTTTGTATTTCTTTATTGTAAGCATCGATGGTCGATTGTGTTTGAGCAATCCTCTGCAGTTTCTCGAATTCCTCTTGGTCTTCCTTAGGTAGCTTAGGAGGGCTAGGTCCCTGCTTGGTATTAAATGTACGTTGACTATTTAAAATATTGCAACTCAAGCATGCCTTCTGTAACAATATGTTCCTTCTGGAAAGATTTTTCCCTGTCACGCTTATGGATCTTGATAGCGTCAAATAGTTCATTAATGTCTACTTTATATTAAGATGTATATATGTACTTGCCTACTGTTTATGACTTAGGGTCGTCACACTATCTAGAATAAAAATTTTCTAGCCTAATAAACCACTAAGTTTCCAGCTATTTTTTATGTGATGATTCAATAAAATATACTTTATTATGAATGACTAAAATAATATCGTGTAGTAAAAAAGACATAAAAGAATAAAAATATAATATATTTATTAGTTCACCTTAGAAGTTTATAGAAGTAAATTCATTGGTTCCTGAATTCACACTATTAGTAGGTTTTATTATCGATTTATATAATAACTTGTTTCAGATTATTTCTGAACTAGTATTTTGGTTTTCATTCATGGTATCTTCGACTAGGTTTTTAATGCTTTTAAATGTTACATACAGGTAATGAGCGTTGATGATAACAGCAGGTATATCTTTATTTATTTTTGGATATTTGGTCTAATTAATAATATTCTATATGTTGTGATTTTAACTGCTGCTATTGATATAGTAGGGACAAAGTTACCCAAATCACTGGTTCTCTTAGCTGATATTCTGCCATCTTTTTTAATAAAGATTGTTTCTCCCTTTTTTATCCACAAGATCAAATATTCTTATCGAATATGGTCATTGATAATATTAGGTTTTATTGGAATGTTTGCAGTTTCCCGGGACATTATGTATATCTCTCTGTTAGGGATTACACTGGCCTCTTTATCGTCAGGGTTTGGAGAAATTACATTTTTACAATTAACACATTATTATAGGCATGTTAGTTTGAATGGATGGTCTTCGGGCACAGGTGGAGCTGGTCTAGCTGGCAGTGGTATTTACATGTTATTGACTTCGATTTTGAAATTTTCACCAAAACTAGTTTTACTGTTGTTTAGCATAGTGCCATTCACCTTTCTACTGTATTTTAAATTAGAAAACAAATATTCACTATTGAATAGTAATGATAATGATCAAGCAATGCAAAATGTTGGTGAACTACATGTTACAGAATTAGTTACAGAGATGGATGTTCATATTGATACAAATCAACAGTGGGATACGGAACATCCGCTCCTAGTTATGGACCCAACGGATGCAAAAGCAAAATTTGCTAACCTCAAGAATGGATTTTTACCTACAATTCAGAAATTTAAACCATTATTTATACCATATATGTTGCCATTATCAACAGTTTATTTATTTGAATATCTGATAAATCAAGCTGTTTCTCCAACATTGCTCTTTCCAATTACAGAGGACAAAAACTCGCATTTCATCACTTCTTACAGAGATCTCTATGTTTTATATGGTACATTGTATCAATTTGGTGTATTAATTTCTAGATCGACAGCAAGCTATTTTAGATTCAAAAAACTGTACTTACTATCGTATCTCCAGTGCTTTAATTTTATACTGGCAGTTTTACAATCATGGTTCTTTATAATCAAAACTCCATGGATTTTAATGTGCTTGATTTTTTATGAAGGATTAATAGGTGGCTCATCTTATGTCAATACATTCATGAACATTTTGGAAGAGGTTAAGCACGAAAATATTGAGTTTAGTTTGGGTTCTACTTCAATAGCTGACTCTTCTGGTATTTTTTTTGCAGCCCTAATTGGAATGATGTTAGAACCTGAACTATGTAAACATCAAGTTAAGGACGGAAGACCTTGGTGTCAAATGGAATAGATGTGTATACCTTATTTTGTAATTAATTATAAAATGCCTTTTTTAATATATAAATTATATGATATCTTAATTACAGGTAAATATGCAATAAGTAATGTTTTAAATTATAATGTCCTTAGATACTCATTCTAATACCTTCTAAAAGTTCTTCTAAAATCTTTTGGCTTTCATCATTGCCTTGAATTGTGCTTAAAATCCCAAAGCACTGAAGTAATGTTAACTTATCCTGATCTGTAACACCATTTTCTTCTTCTTCGCTATAAATATACATTTGGAAACTTTTACTTACCCCATTATCTCTATTCCTGAAGTTTTGATAATATGGTAATACAATACAATCTCTAAAACACTTCAGAAGAATATGATCAACAGAAAGAATTTCATAAGAGTCCGAGTATGTATTGTAACCCCAATAGTCTGGGTGTGTTCTAAAACTATCTTCTAAAGGTAGAAGGACCGATATCATATCATAATAAACTTGTTGATAGAATACTTGCCAAATGACTCCCAGTCTTTTCAATAAAGTATTCATGGTGTTTTCATTAGTATAATTGAAAATGATTTGATTTTCAAGGACATATAATGAAGAAGATATAAATTCTTCTAATTCATTGAGAAATGTCATCTGTGGGGACGCAACTTTTGAATCTGTTTTCAGGAATGCATAAAAACTTAATACTTTATTTATATCCTCAATTTTTGCGGGCAATTGCCATAGCCTTCTCCGTTTGAACAGTTCTATAATCACATTACAGAAGACACCCCATACATTACCTGTTAAAATTGTCAGCTCTTGTATACTAAAGTTCTTATAATTGGCTGCTAATGAAGGTAAATTCTTTAGTAAATCATGCAACATAATAGCTGAATTTGCCGAACTATTCACATCGTTATTCATTAAAGCTAAATTATCTAAATGATTAGTGCTTAATGCTGGATTGAAAGAATAGACTGATTTCCCAGAATCCGTTAACGTATTTGAATTATGTAGAAATTGTGATTGATTTCTATGAATTAAATATGATGGGTGTAAAAACTTGCTCAAAGAGCTAGGGATAACTTGTTCAACAGCAACTTCTCCATCATGTCTATTTTGCTTACGATGAAAAATCTTTCTTGCTACCTTCGATAAAGTGCCTGATTTTGTAGATTTAAATGATGGAACTAAGCTGGCGTCGCTTTCCTTTCTTGATATGCTACTTAACTTTTGTGAAACGTCATTCGAACCTAAAATATCTTTAGATCTATTGAATAAATTTGATGCTCTTCTATTTTTTAAACTGGATGAAGATGTGAAAACACTTCTCATGGACATTGTGTCTCCAGACTTCATGATGTCGTCATTTTCGAAAGATAATGTCGATGTATTGCTCTTAATAGACCTTGTATTTTTTAAATTATTACTGGTCCCATCTAAAGACACTAAGCTCTGTTTTGATCTCCTTTGACCACCTCCTTCAAAAATCGACTGAAAACCTACATTCGAAATATTCGGTACATTGCTTGCCGGTGACTTTATAGACTTTAACAATGGCAAATCGTCTTCTACAGTAACCAATGTTTGAGGAACAATATCCGAAGATACACTATGAAACCTTCCCCTATTAGTATTCACAGATAATTCATTAGAATTTGTATTTGGGAGAAGAGTCGTTGCGCTTCTTTGTCTATTTAAATGATGGCTCATCCTGATATCAAAAGGTACAAAGACATAAACCTATCAATTTAATACGTAAAACTAAACAGTACCTGCTTTTATATATTATGCATTCAAGGTAATAAGAAACCACTTTTTTTAAGACAATTTTCCGATTATATTTCTTTCATGGAGTTTTTAAAATGGTCCTTTTAAAGGTTATATTTGTAATTATTATAGTGAGTTTTTCATTATTGAGAGATAAATGATATATATAAAAAAGCCAAATCAAAGATGAGAATAAAGGTCTCGAAAGGTAAAGCATGAAATATACCTTAAAACACTCTGATAATTAAGCATATGTGTATGGTATGTAAGTGCTTACAAATAAATGATATGGAGCTTTGATACGGTCGAGTAGTTATATATAGGTATATATGCATGTACATGATAGGGTATTAAGACAATATATTTGCTTTTCCTACTATATTTAATAGAAACTGGCCATAATCAGAGAACAACACTTGAGCTAATAATGTTATCTGTAAAAGCAATAACAGTATTTGAACCTTGAAGGATCTGTTTATTGACATACCCCACAAAATACTGGATAATATTTGAAATATGCTTTGTGGTGGGGAGTATGATGCTATGAAATAGACAATTGCTGTTTCTATCGCAATGAATGAAATTGTGAATGAAGCTAGTTTTAGATTTTTTAAAAACGACGTTGAATTTGGGTATTTTATACTACTGGCTATAGGTTTAATTCTATAATTTATAGTGATCATTTGTTTTTCTTTAATAGTTGTGGTTATTTCATTATTTGGAGTGCGACTTGTACTGCTCTTGTATATACTTGAATCGGATGTGTTTGATAAATTGGCTATTTCTTCTGATATTGTGACATTGGAAATGATTTTCTCATCAGATCTTCCATGGTCCTCCTGCAGAAATGCATCAATAAGATAATCAATCTCAGATGCCTTTGGTCTTTTGCTGGGATCTTTTGAGATTAACAAAAGCAAAAAATCAAAAAGATTATAGTTTATTGGTTTTAAATTCATCTGTTTATGTTTTTTAATTAGTTCGTCTTTTTCTAATGTCTCCAAGTTTATGATTTTCGATTTTAGTTGAGGTAGTTCTAGATCGATTCCAAATGGAAGTTCTCCGAATATGATGAAATATAAGATCATACCTAAGGAATAAATATCTGAAGAAAATGTATACTCATTGTATGGTGAGTTGTTATTAAATTTATTGCCTAAACTAACTTCTCCAGGTATTATAACTTCAGGTGCCGTGAACTCCAGAGTCCCAGTTGCACCTGTCGCTGATCTAGATTCCCCAAATACTTGACTTTCGCCCAAATCACCTATAACAACAGGAGGAAAACGTAGTCTTTCATTCTTGTATTTTATTTCGTCTGCTAACAATTCAGTTTTATATTCATGTAGCAGCAGACAATTAGAGGGTTTCAAATCTCTATGTATTAATCCGAGGTCGTGTAGTTCTTTCAAACCATTTGCAATGTTTCTAGTTATATCAATAATTTGATATGTTGATAAACCAAGTTGTTCCCTTATTTCTGAATTCCTCCTAGCTCTTTCTAGTTTAAACATTTTCTTCCTTTCTTCTTTAGATTCAAATTCTTTAGATTTTTTAAATACTTTGTTCTGAATTACCTCTTCTAGGTTCCCACCAGGACAATATTGCTGCAAAATGAATAGGCATGGAATCATACCATCTACATTATTAATATTCTCACCTGTTTCGGTTTGAACCAAGCCGTTGGAAGCTTCCATTTCCAGCCAGACATGATTATAAGTTATCAAATTAACACTTTCATGAGTAATAGAACTCAAGGCTTTAACTTCTCTGATACACTTTTCAAACCAATGACTATCATTTCCAATTGGAATTTTCTTTAATGCAAACAGACCCAACTCGATAGACCCAATCTTATGCACAACTTTAAATACAGAACCTCTTGCTCCTCTACCTAATATATCAATAGCATTGAAGAATTTTCTGAAGTACCCTGGAATAAACAGATCTTCAGGAATAAAAAAGGGTGACTTTCTATCACTGTCAAAATTCTCATTATGAACTATTTGCTCTTTATATGGTATTTCTTGTAATTTCAACCTCTTATGGCTGTTTTCAAGTAAATTAAAATATTGTTTGGATAAATTAAAATATGCAGAATGAGAAAACGTGGGATTAGGTTTAGAATGGGTACTTGAATCATGATTGAATTCATCTTTACCAGTCTTGTGACTTGATTTACTAGTATTTTTTATATCCTCAAAACCTATAATAGGATCTATTTCTGTTCCACACTGTGGACACCTGAACGAGGCAATGGAGTTAAATTGAAATGAATCTCTTGGTGGTTTTCGTCTTGGAAAATAATTAACTTGCTCAATATCTAAGTTATCTTCATGTTCATTACTTTGGTGTATGTGAGAGCTATATAATTGTTGATAAAGCTTTACAGACCCTAACGATGGATTAAGAATCATAATAGAATCAGAATGAGGATCATCCAATATTAGGGAATCTTCCCTGTAAGGTACTAAACTCATCTTACATTCAGTTGTGACAACATATACTAGTATTGCCTATACAATAAATATGACTGTTTAGGTGGGTTTAATGCTTTTTTATGGCGTGTTTTTCTAACTGGTGAGGTGAAGTCTTTCAAGTTGTAGCAACCCCCTTATATATTATTATAAACTCTAAAAATAATATGCAAGAAATCGAGAAAACAAGTCTTTCAAAACATAAGTTACATGACTTGTGGATGAGACTGCTAACGATTATAGAAATACCTAACTATTAACCTCTTGACAACTCATGAATATGAAAGCAATAAGTATCCATGAGTGATAGTTATCTATTGAAATGACAGAGTTTTACATTAAATCTAGTGGTGATGATATAAAACATGCTGGACATTATGGAAATTAGATTCAGGTTGTTGCAGATTCTGATAATATATTCTTAATCTGTCCAGTAATACAGATAGAAATGTTAACGGTATATTAGCGATTCTGGTATGTGTAAAATCAATTAATTACATTATACTTTCTTTTATAGTGCAAGAGGATTGAAATTGGAAACTGAAAAATTTTTGTTAGGCAAGCTTGGTCATCGATTTATGAAGGAAACAGTTAATTTAAAGATAGGCATAACAGTAGACATAAATGATACGTAATATTAATTTACAGTCCATGCTGTATTCTGGAAATTGCAATTCGTATTTTAATTGAAGGCATTCTATAATTCAAAATTATGTTCGATCCATTAGATCTCTTCACACCTGAAGAACAAACCAAGAAAGCTGTAACATATTCATATGACCTAAAAAATGAGGTAGCAACAAAGTTTGATAAGCCTGAATTGGTGATAAATGGGGATATAGAATACAGTTCCGGTGCACTTGTGACTGTCCTAGATTTACCATTGATCCCATATGCAAGTACTAAGGTGCTTCTTTGTATTATGTTATTGCTAAGACCAAATGTTCAGATTAACTTCGGTGATGATTCCAGTTCGGAATCCGATATTGTTCTAGATATACCTGCTGATTTACTACAAGAGCTTCAAAATTGGTATATAGAAATATTTCCAAACTCAAATTTAAATACTTTGAGTAAGATAATCAAATGGATTCCTTTAATAAAATCCACTTCTGATAAAGAAGTCTTATTAAACTACTATACCTCAGCATTAAAAAATTTGGAGAAGAGGCTAGAAAGTGGAAACGATAAAGAAACAGAACAGATTAATAAAGCCATAAAAGAAGTAGTTCAACGAATTGGCGAAAATTGTGGAAGAACTGCACAACCTTCTATGACTAGAGAATTTAAATTGACAAATCTGAATCAGGTAATAAAATTGTTTGAGCCATCATTGACTGCAGATAATCTAGGGTGGAAAACTTGGGGTTCTTCTTTAGTATTATCACAATATCTAGTGAAAAATTTTGACAAATACATAAAGTCGAATGAGTATTGTGACAAAAAACTACGAGTACTAGAATTAGGATCAGGAACAGGACTTGTGGGAATATCTTTTGGTAGTAAATGGAAAGAAGAAGTGACAAACACTGAAAATGCGAGTCTTAAGAACATGGAGTTATTCTTGACTGATTTGCCTGAAATTACTGATAATTTAAAAAAAAATGCTACAAACAATGGATTGTCTCAATTTTGCACGGTCGACGTCTTAGACTGGACAAATCCAACCAGCTTTTTGAACATACATTCAGACAAACCATTTCAATACATCTTGATTGCAGATCCTATTTACTCACCAGAGCATCCAAAATGGGTTGTGAATATGATTGTTCAGTTTTTAGATAAATCAAACGATTGTTGCAATTCAAAATGTTTTATTCAGATTCCAATAAGAGATAAATATCAAACAGAAAGAGATATCTTGTGGCGATTGATACAGGAGAATAATTTGGTGGTAACAAACGAACAAATAGAATATGGTCAGGACGATTGGGGACAAGTCAAATATATTTTCAAAGAAATACAATGGAAATAAAAAAAGAATAACGCTTTTAACAAGTTTGGACGAATTTGTATGTGTACCTTCTATATAACATATTCATATCTAATCAAATTCTTCGTAGATCTTATAAAAAATGCATTAATTGTCTTCAAAGCAAATTTATACATTAACCTCACTAAAACTCTTTCCTAGTTATCTACTCTCACAAAGCAAATAACCTATTATATAAGTCACCTTCTGTAGTGTTTTTCTAAAGGTTTCCAGCATCGAATTTGAAACACTTTTTAACTTCAATATGAGATATAAAGCCTTAAAAAAGTTACTTTTGAAAGGGCAAATATTAATATTCATAGTAACTACAAGAAACAAGATCTCATCCATTTTTCAATGATTGTATTATAGATTAAAATACTAGAAATCTACTAGACTAAGTTTATAAAAGGTAGAGATGTCCACTATATCTGTTTGTGTTTATTGCGGTTCAGCTAGTGGTGCTGATAAAGTATTTGAAGAACATGCTTCTGAATTAGGTAAATTATTTAACGCCAACAAATGGAGGTTGGTTTATGGTGGTGGTACCACTGGTTTGATGGGTACTATTGCCAGGAGTACTATGGATGGATATGGTTCATCTAAAGGCTCTGTCCTTGGAATTATTCCAAATGCTTTAGTTGATAAGGAAAGAGCCAACAGCGTCGATTCAAATGCAATCGATGACTATAATAAGAAGATTAAGGAAAGTGTAGAGAATCACTCTGGTTTATCCCCAATTTCTAAGGACTATGGTGAGACAGTTATAGTTCCAGATATGCACACAAGAAAAAAGATGATGGCAAATGAAAGTAATGCTTTTGTGGCGATGCCTGGTGGATTTGGTACCATGGAAGAGATCATGGAGTGTATAACATGGTCTCAACTTGGTATCCATAACAAGCCAATTGTATTATTCAATGTTAACGGATTCTATGATTCATTGTTGGAATTTATCAATAAGTCGATTGAGAGTGGATTTATAAGTAAAAACAATGGAAATATCATCGCGGTTGCCAATACCCCTCAAGAAGTTATAGAGAAAATAAAAGGGTATAAAATTCCAGACGGTCGTTTTACATTGAACTGGAGTGATGACCTAAAAGACAGGTGTCACGGTGATCATTAATAAGATTTATTCTCAAGATTACTTTTGTATTTAATACAGAAAAGAGACGCATAAATGATTGTATAAGAAGCTTTAATGTTATTCAAAAACCCTTGGATATTTTAAGCATTACAATAATATTTTGCTTATGGTATCGATATGCAATGAAACATATATATTGCGTATTTATAAATATGTAAATAAATCTTATTAACTACATAAAAAAGCCTTTTGAAAATTCTTTACTGCATTGCGCTCGAGGATAATTTTAATTTTAAAACAAATATTTAAGTGTAACTTTCTTGTTGACTATAAACCTATGTAATTGTTTGGAAGATGTAAAGAGATATGTATAGACAGCTCTATAGAAGTTAGTGTAATTCATTAACAGATTGGTAATAGATGCCGAAGCCTCCAAATCCGGCTTTAAAAGCAATGGGTCTTTCTTGGATCAAATTGCCTTCGAGAAATTGGTTAATATTTGGTACGACAGTCACCACGTTGGTTTCAGGTATTTTATATGATAAAGATATACAAAAGAAAATTAGATCAAAGTACATTGATGAGGTTAAGCATAAATCACTGGCGAAAATTGGTACTTCTGAATTACCAAGAAAAATTACTGTATTCATCGCTCCTCCACCAAGTGATTATTTAGAAGTATCCATGAAGGTATGGAGACGCTATATTAAACCAATTCTTTACTATTCCGGATATGATTACGAGTTGATTGAAGAAAATAGACAAGGTGTAATCAGAACTGAAGTTGCTAATAGAATAAGAGCGGCTCGAAGGGAAATGCTGAATCAGTCAAAAGCTAACAACAACAAACAAGAAACTACGATGAAAAATGGAGACTCTATGCCTAAAGATGATGATGGAAGAGAATATAAAAGAAATTTTGATTACAGAGATATAATGGGTATATTTTTCAGACAAGAAAGACCAAAAGAAATTATCAGCGAAGATGCACAAGTGTTATTGCCAGAGATGGCAGGAGGTGTGATATGTATAGGAAGAGGAACATATAAAGAATACCTCAGCGGTATTCATGAAGGAATGTTAGGACCAATAGATGCGCCTACTGATTCAAAAACAACCGAAGAATTGGAAAACGATGTTGGTGAGTCATCAAAAACTATCACGCTAAGCGATTCTACACCTGATGTTAATACCCTTGAATGTAATGAAGGTTCCACCGAACTGAATTCTGCATTAAATGGAGCACCTGAGATAATTGAGCAATCTGCGAAAAATGAGGAAGAAGAAGAAGAAAAAAAAACATTACAAAAACTAAAACCGTATCTAACAGCTGACGAATACGCAACAACAGAGTTTCCATTAGAACTATCACAAGCATTATTGAAGGATGGAAATGTTATCAGAGATCCGAAAAACAAAGTTCCACTGTTGTTACATCAGCCTGTATTGGTGATTCCTGTTCCGAATTTAATAGGATTCTTGGCAATTCCTGAAAGAATCTACCGTTTTTATAACAAAAGGGACTACGTTGAACAAGTTTGTTCAGAGGTTGCAAATCTAGTCAACCAAAAAAACATACGAGCTTACGAATCACCTTCTGATCTTTCACTTGCAATTGACGAAGAATCTGATTGGCCTTCCAAGTGGGTCAAACAAGGACAGGAAAGGAAAAGTGAATGGACAAGAGAACCAAAAGATGATCCTCGAGTGACACAACACATGCACATCTGCACTACACCATCTTCAACAACAACCAAGGCAGACTGATCAGTATACTTCTCGCTAATAGGATATTAAAAATCGGCTCTTCCGCACATCGAGTTTTCATTGTACTGCATGTAAATAAAAGCAAGAAAGAAAGAAAGAAAAGTATAGACGTATTGTATGCACTTCTTAGCATCCTCTTTCATGATTCATCAGAACCTGATCTATACATTTAAACTAAATAGCTGTTCAAATAACTAAAGTACTGAACCTTATGTCATATCCGTCTTTCCCAATCATCTTCTACGGGCTTCTTCTAGAGAAATATCTAAGCCAAAAAGTTGAAGGTACTCTATATAAAGGAAGGTTACAATAGCTTTATATAAACTTGATAAGATTATTATAACTTTTAAACTACAAGTAGTATGTTTTGGTATAGTTAAATTGTCTTCTCGATGCTATTAGTTGTGCGCTTTCAACGTTATATTAGCGAGTATAGACCTGAGTGTGAGTGCGTTGTATGTGTGAGTGTGAATGTGTCTATTTTATAAGGCTAAGTAAGGGACTAAGATTCACCATAGATATTGTTTACTTAAAAGATTTTAGAACTTATTTCATAAAGCATTTGAAAAAAAGACACCAAAATGGATATATTTTTTAAGCCTCCAGTTGATATTGAAATACTTTTTGATGGTGAAGATTCAAGAAAGCACATTGAAGTATTACCTTTTAGTGGGTCGCATTCGAAGATTTTAGGTGAATCACTGCCTGTTTATGAAGATGGAGAAAGTATATCTGGGAGTGTAACTGTAAGAGTAAAAGAAGGAAGAATGGTGGAACATTTGGGAATCAAAGTTACTATGATAGGTTCTATTGATTTGGTAAAGACTGGTGGAAACAGTGCAAGTAACAGTTACAAGAGCATAGATGTACGAAAGAAATCTATGGAGCAATTCATATGTATGAGTTATGATCTTTCGCCTGCTGGTGAATTGAGTCATTCTCAAAACTTTTCATTCAAATTTAAGGATATGTCAATGCAATACGAATCGTACCGTGGGAAAAATGTTGACGTTTCTTATTATATTAAGGTAACCATAATGAAGAAAGGTTCAGACATTTCAAAAATTAAGCCTTTTTGGGTCTACTTATATAAAGATCTAGAAGAAGTTAAGAAGATGGTTGAACAATCGAAAAAAATGATGGAGCAAAAAAAAGATATAGGTTTGAAAAAAAATAAAAAAGAGAATAAGGAACTTGATCAGGATGAAAAGAAGCCTATTAAATTAGATATTGGAATAGAAAACTGTTTGCATATTGAATTTGAATATACAAAAAGCATTTTCTCATTGAAAGGTGTCATAGTAGGTCGAATATATTTTTTACTAACTAGACTAAAAATTAAGCACATGGAATTAAGCTTGATAACGAGAGAATCATCTGGATTACAACAATCCAATACGCTGATAGACTCGACTGCAATTAGGTATGAGATTATGGATGGTTCTCCCGTAAAAGGAGAAACGATACCAATAAGATTATTTCTTAGTGGCTATGATCTTACACCAAGCATTTCATGTAATTATTTTGATATCAAAAATTATTTGAGTTTAGTGATAATAGATGAAGATGGTAGAAGATACTTCAAACAATCAGAAATCACATTATATCGTTCGAAATAACCTATGATAACGCCTACATTATTGGTAAAGAAATGGTTTTAGAAACAATTCGTAAATACTAATTGAAGTCCCATATTGGGTAGATGAATGAAATATATACATTTGTGTATCTTTTTAAACATGTAATATATTACAGTAACAGTCATTGTAGCCTTGTAAATAACTGTTTGGCCTACATTTACTAGAATGACAGTATTTCTAAATCTCGGCTCTTGAATTTTATATCACAGAACATTTAAAAACAGCAAAATGAAGAATTTAACATTTACGTTAAAGATTTACACAATGAAAATGTTATAAATTGGAATGACAATATTTGATTATTATTTATTAAGGCACTCTTTGCTACGTGACAAATATTCGCAAAATCGGAGGAAAATAGGATGGGTTTACCTCAATCCAGAATAGAATCATTATATAAAGATTTTCGGCCACTGCAAGAATTGAATTATGATGGATATCAAGCAAATATAGCTACATGGAGAGAGTATTTACTTGCAGAGTATTTGAATAATAATAATATATCAATTGAAATTGGTAATAGCTTTTTAAGGAGTCTAAATCATGAATTCTATGGTGTTCCAAAATCAGTTGACGTTGTCATAAATGTGATGGTACAAGATGGAACACTTGCTACAATGGAAGACTTTAAAAATGGTTCACTTGATGATGAGTATACTACGAATGTGTTTGAATGGGTTAGAAGTAAATTTGGTTTTAATAGAAAATTTGAAAGCCGCAAAGATGAATCACACAATACCTATTTGAAACAGATACAATTAATATATAAGCAAAATCTTATGAAAGTTTCTGAAAATGTTTACTTTAATATTGAAAACAATATTATACCTAAAATTGTAGGACTTACTGGAAGTATATTTGGTAAGGAAGAATTTTGTAAAATATCTGGTATATATGAAAAAACCAAGGATAAGAGAGATGCAGAAATATTGTTACAATATTTTTCCAATTATAAAAAGATTCTAATTTTTGAAAAAGGAGTGGTTAAATTGATAAATACTCCAAGTTCATGGGCATTTGATGAAAATGGCAACAATGTAATAACGGAAAATGATTTACGAATATCAGAAGTTAAAGATTCATTGTTCAAAATTAAAATTAAAATAGATCATTTAGAAAGCAAAAATAATAAGCAGCTTCTTAAAATATTAGATAAAAATCTAGGAGATAATACCAGAAAGGAATATCTGATTGCCAAAAAAATAACTGATAAACACTTGAGTCGTCTATTAAGGTATAAAAATAACTTAATGGAATTAAAAGATCAAATCGATTCCTCAGCTACTAATACTCTAATGGTGGCGACACTTTCGACTTCACATGATGTTCTTAAATCTCTAAATGAATATACCGGCTCTGTTGAAAACATTGAAAAGCTACTAGATAATATTGAGGATCAAAAAATTAATGCTAACGATATTGGTGAAGCCTTATCCTCTACTAAATTGAATTATGTTGAAAATATAACAGATGATGTTGAGTTAGAAAAAGATTTAAAAGAATTAGAAGATATATTAGAAAAAGAAAACAACATTACTGAAATAAAAGAAAAGGATGGGCTGGATGATAATGAGGAATTATTAGGAAAATTAAGTCATTTATCAATCAAGGATGAAGAGTCGACTATTGAAACCAACAAAGCAAGTAAGATACGTGAACGTATACCTATATCTGAGTAGATATAATGTTTTTATCGTAACTATAACTAATATATGAATATCAATCGTACAAAATATAACTATTATAATATTTATCCAAATTTGTTTACCTATAAATCATGATGTAAAATTCTATGTGTTTTTGGGTATGTATTCTCAATCATCCTTCTTAGGCTCTAAATTTATATTATTGCCGTTATAGGATGGGCGGTCTTCATCTGGCTTATGTTCATCGTCATTAGAAAAACCGTGAATATTTGGCGATGCAGTTCTCTCTGATAAATTTATGTCTGATTCAACTGCGTTTAATTGAGTTACATAAGGAAAGGATGGAGAGCTACATTTTGAATTATTTTTTTTTGGATCTGATGATTCCTCTTTCTTATTTGAAGAACTAGTTTGATCTTTTTCTTCAGTTGGAGGTATGGAACTTGCGCTGCTCGTAATATTATTTTGAGGTGCACCTCTCCAAAATGCCAACCTATTTGTAAGTCTTGTTAACAATCCAGGTTGAGTATCATCCGAACCATTATCTATTTGTTCTAAAATTAGTGCAGATCTTGGAATCAACTCCAATTTACGTAACGATTGCTCTTCATCTTCCAATGAGAAAGTTATTCTTGGGACATTACGATGAAACAAATAGAAACATTTGCTGTCAGATCTGTTCTCATTTACCCACTTTCTTACTTCACGTAAAGCAATGTCAGCATCAAATTCGTTGACAATCGATTGCCCATTGGTTAATCTAATTTGTAATGTACAGCTCTTAGTTTTTTCTAATTTCTCAGTTTTCTTGATATTATCATTTATATGAGGAGTTTCAACCATAATGATTACTTCATCAGAATTACTAGAATTATTTTCTTCCAGTTTGTATTTCTTTTTGATATCTTCTTGTAGTTTCTTTTTTTGTCTCTCTTGTTTATCAGCCTCTACTAATCTTAATATACGCTGTCTTTCCAATCTTTCTAATTTTCTCTGTTTTACCACTTCTTCATGGTATTTCTTCTTTGTCAAATCATTAACTTCTTCCTTAAAAGTCTTCTTATTGTGAATAGAAGATGTACTTGGATTTAAATCAGAGCTTGAATTAGATCTATCGTCGAACTCATTATCAGCAGAGTTCTCTGTTTCATTGTTTTCTGTTTCAGTATTTTGAGCTGATGTTACATTACGTTGACTATTGTTCACGGAAGCATTATTATTCGATATAGTTGTGCAATCCACACTTTCTAGATAATTAATAATTCTATTCCAATGTGAAAATTTACCACTTCCGCTATCGCCAGTTATAATTAACTCGATTTGTTGATTTTTGATGAAATATAGACTTTGCGTTTGAATGTGTGGAAATAACTCTTGTAGTTGTTGGAATTCAGGAGTGTCTTTGACGATCATTAGCCATGTAGTTTTATTTTCTACATTTTCATTTGTCATTAATCTTGGATGAACCCATGATTGCAACCATTTCCCATTGTTCTCTTCATCCATAGCATAGACCACCAAAACAGTGTTTGTCTGTATTGCAGTCATAATAGCAATCTGGGCATCTTTTAAAAATCTAAAACCTTGCTGTTGATCCATAACTTTCTGTTGCCAATAAAGTCGTCCTGTCGATAAATATGTTTTTGTATAGAAGAAACTATTAAAAATTGCTAGTCGCCAATTAGTGAGAATTTAAGTCTAATTGTCCTTAATACTTGTTTTATACTTTGATGTTAAATTCTAAGAAGTGTAATCCATTTTACAGGATTCTAAAAGTTGACATTAAAGGTGTCCTTTTATATGATAATTTAAGAACACCGCATTAAAATTATGTCCGAGCTTATGTGTAACATAAAATAAAATAAAGTTGCGATGGCATGTACAAATGAGCACACTTTGTGTTGTTAAAAAGATGTTTATATAGAAACTGATGAAGCTTTAGCAGCTTTACTGGGTGTAAAAGGTTATAAGTTCGTCGTAGGCATAAAATGGCAAACAGTAACCACGAAATTGTAGAGTCCTCTTGTGATTTGAAACTGGTTCTACTTGGTGAGTCCTCTGTGGGGAAGAGCTCACTAGTATCAAGGTTCGTCACAGGAAAATTCACTAAGACTAACGCCACTATAGGAGCAGCATTTATTACCAAATCCATCAAATTTATTTCAGACGAAGGGGACCATCGAGTTGTTAATTTAGAAATATGGGACACAGCCGGTCAAGAAAGGTACCGGTCGTTGGCTCCTATGTATTATAGAAATACTGATGTGGCAGTAATTGTATTTGATTTGACTGTCCCAGATAGTTTATCCGAAGCGCTTGCTTGGATACATGAGCTAGTTTCCTACGTGGAAAAAGAGAGACGAGATGACATTGTTATAACCGTGGTAGGAAACAAGAAGGATCTTTTAGAAGGTAACGATGCAATAGACTCCAAGATGGAGGAACAAGTACAAATGATGACAAATACACCAATATATAGGGTAAGTGCCAAAACAGGTGAGAACGTAGAGGAGGTTTTCCAGAGTATAGCCAAAAGCGTGCCCAAGTCGAAGTTCCAAACTGAAGCTCAAAGGCAACAGGAAGAAGCATCCAGAAACGGACATATAAAACTGAACAAAGACAGCAATGCTTGGCATAGGATAACTGAAAGATCGGCCTGCGAGTGTTAGATCTACCTGCCAATATTCATAACCAGCATGCTCACTGCCACGGCTGGCCATCGCCGTTGTCGCTTGCTTCTTTCCCCGATGTTTACACATCTAGAATTCAGACACCTTGCATAATTAAATAATAAAATAGTCATATCTACCTATAAATATATGTAGTTGCAGGTAGGTTACGCCTACACAGAAGCAGATGGCAATAAATACAATCAAATCTCTTTAAATAACCTACTCTTTCCTTCTTTTCTGCACACTTTTCTTCGCAAATTTGAACTGAATTTTTGTACTTTTGCTAAGTTTCGCCATTTGAGTCTGAAAAGTTGCAAACAACTTCATTCTGTTAATCCACTTTTGACATGCGTAAGTACAAATAGTTGAGACAGATAAGAAACTCTTAAGCGTAGGTGAGGCATAGGCTCTCCTTGTTTGTCAAGAGGTAGTGTTACTCTGTTCAAGTGTTTTGCTCTTAGTCCCATCCCTCGATAAAGACCATCTTTTGGTGAGAAATATAGGTCGCACAGATACACCACTTTTCCTTTATATTCAAGTTTGATTACACATGTCTATCCTTCAAAAAGCAGCAAGAGCTACGTCGTTTATTTCGGTGGCAGGTTTGAGTGCCACATCGTACTATTACTACTTCATTTACAACGATGGATATTACTACAAAAATTCGAGTTGGAAGAAACTGGACGACAAGGTACAGCGCCTGATCGATGGGAAAGAATCTATCCAATACGTCGGTATCGGCGAGGTGGTTGACAGACCTGTCGACATTGTGGTGAGAAACAACTGTGAGACGTTTAAGGATATCTGGAACTCAGAAGTCAGGAAAGCAGTCGAATGGATGTACTCTGTTGGCAAGTAGCAGCATCAGCAGTGGGACTAATTATGGTTACCTGGGATTCAGTTGTAAATAGCCCGGTGTAGGATCCTCTATTGATACATAACTCTATATATTCTAATAAACGTATATGGCTGCAGGCGTTCAAGACACCTAGCCAGCCATGTCTGGTATACATTGATAGGGATATGACGTCTTCCTCTTCTTATTGACAGTACAGGGCGTAGATTACATATTAACGTCTTACACCGGGTAATGTCTTTTATTTGACTACATCTAAAATTATAATAACAAAATTGAATAAATATTGAGACATAAAAGGTAAAGGATGTTGATCTGATTGTGATTTATGTGCTAGGGTTCTGATTGAGAAGCTGCAAGTGGGATTCAAGTATTGATTATAATTCTGGATATTAATATTTAGTGGTTTGTGGCTGCTGTATTTTAGTTTATATTCCGGAGAATAAAGAGGCTCGAGAACGGCGTTTTACGAAATTGTGGCCGGTGGAGATCTTCTGATACGTTTTCAATATGGTTGATCGAAGCAGTTTGAGCTCTAAAGTATCAAAAAATAGTATATCTGAAGGCAGATATGAAAGGCACGACGACGGTTTACTCGATAGGGAGGAGATAAAGCGGATCATGGATTCCGATGTGGCGATCAATGCCCTTCTAACGATTTTAAAGCAGTCTCTTTTGACTTGTGAAGAGTTCACTAAATACGTGAAGAAGAAGTATATGTTTGAACAAGAAAACGTGGATGAGCTATCGAAGCAATATAAACATTTTTTTGCGTCCACTTCCAACACTAGTCCAAGTTTAAGACGCTGCATGAGACAAATTCTACAATTTGATGGGAAGCTGTCAAATGTCAAACAGAGCTATGTGACAGCATTGGTAAAGATGTATGAAGAATTGAGCTCATTGCTATTGACAATGACTAAAATGAGGAAGTCTCTTAAGGAAAAAAGCAGACGTTTGGAGAAAGAAGTCAGTGATGCTATTCATGTATCAGAAAAAGCACAGGTACGTTACAATTCTTTATGTCAAGATTGGGAGAAATTAAGAATGACAGACCCAACTAAAACTAAGTTGACTTTGAGAGGTTCGAAAACTACTAAAGAACAAGAGGAAGATCTTACTAGAAAGATCGATGCCGCAGATATTGAATACAAACAAAGAGTTGATCACTCAACTTCGCTAAGAACTGTATTTTTAAACAAGGAACGACCACAAATTGTTTCAGAATTGAAAGATTTGATCTTAGAGATTGATACTGCAATGACTATTCAACTGCAAAAGTACTGTATCTGGACTGAAAATTTAGCGTTAAATGTAGGTGTGACAGTCTTACCACTAGATCCGAAAAACTCCATGAAATCTCTTGTCCTTAATGTTACAAATGAAAAGGATTTATATAACTATTTGAATAAATATAATCAGAATGGTAAGGAATCATTGCTTTCGAACAAAAATTTGGTGCCAGTGCCATATAAAAAGCACCCATCTATGGTCAAAGATAAATTAGTAAGCCCTCATGGAAATTCCACATTTACAGTGAATAGCCAAAGAAGCTTAAATCCAATTAATACTAATGTCAAAGATACAGGAGGTTTTTCATCACCAAATGCTCCTATGATGACTAGCGTAAATTCTAATTCAAAGACATCTTTAGCTAGTTCTTCATATGGACCAACTTCAAGTGTATATCCACCCAAAGAATCAAATAACAGGATTTCAGGGCAAGGTACTCCAGATAGTAGTGTGAACTCACATAATGTTACTGGTTTAGGTATAGCATCAGGAGCCTTCAGTGCATCATCAGGGATTGGTATTATAGATAATTCCACACCCAATAACATGGACAAAAATCTGGATAGAAACCTAGCGAAACCATATTACGCAAATGAGAATAACGAAGGTACCATGCGTGTCCCTAGTTATGCAACAGCAAATACAGCGCATACAGATGATTCTGGCAGACCAATTTCACACATACAGCATAATAACATAATACCTCCTGGTATCCAAAATAATTTTAAAACTTTTGGTATCCCATTAGAAAAACTATTAGAATATGAACAAGATTCTCTTCCTAGCATTGTTAAGCAGTGTGTTTATGTCATAGATACATACGGTTTACAACTCGAAGGTATATACAGAAAATCAGCAAATGTACTTGATGTAGGATCGTTAAAGGACGAAATTGACAAGGATCCTTCAAATATATCAATGATTGTACCTCCAAAAGACCACACTGATGCAGATATATTTGTAGTAAGTTCCTTGTTAAAAGCATTTTTCTCAGCTCTTCCGGATACTTTAATACCATCAGAATGTGTACCAGAATTGAAAGTATGTTTATCAATTGATGATTTGGAAACAAGAAAAAATTATATGCATGGATTAATTTATAAATTTCCTGATGCACAATATTGGACTCTTAGAACTTTAATATTCCATCTAAAAAGAGTTATGGCTAATGAAGCCCATAATAGAATGAACTTGAAGGCTATATGCATCATATGGGGGCCTACTATTATCCCTCAAAACGATGAAGACATTAATGATATCAACTTCCAAATTCGCACAATGGAAGTTATATTTGCAGTAGCTGATCAAGCTTTTGAATCAGATGAATGAATAGAATATAGTGAAATGTATAATGCGTAACATATATGTATAAATATATATACAAAAGTTTTTAATTAAAATCTTCATGCAGAAGCAGGTTTTTGTAAACAGCTTTTTCTATATTTATTTTATCCGCATTTTTCAAAAATGACCTTAAGTGATGAGGTGAAACAAACATACATAAAAACATTTGTGATTAAATCCACAATTCTTATTTAACTTATTCCTTAACATTATTTCCTAAGGAAATGAGAAAAACTATTGAAAATGAGTGGTGAAGCTGACAGAGCTCAAGAGCTTGTTGATATGTTTAAAAAACAAGGTTATTTTGATAAATTAAAACAGGATGTTTTAAATAAAGAAGTTCAAAATGGCCAACAATCTTCTCAGCTTCAAGAGCTGATTAAAATAAAAGTCGCACAGATTGTTAACGAAATGGTTAACTCTAGTGAAGATCTTATTTTCAAAAACAGAGGGTCTACTACAGCACTGATTGAGGGTCAGATAATAAAAGATAGCTACTCTAAGTTAAATACCGGTGAGAATGCAATCAACCTATCTGAAATAATTGAGAAAAGCATGAAAAGTGATGAATTAAAGTCAGATATAACTAAGGTATTAGAAAGTTTAGAAATTGATCTTTCAACCACATAAAATAAAATTAATGTAATTGCTCAAGCACTGTGTCTATACTTCTTCATTTATCCTATTTTTTGGCGTTTAAATGCAACAACTAATAATCTATAAATTCAACAGCGACTATCTACTACGCTATCATGGTATTCCTTGAATAAAGACTGTTTTGGATTACTTCAAGACAGGTTATTGAATTTATTAAAGTGGCAGTTACACCATTTTGAAATTATTTTTCTTTATTTGGTAGTGGAATCTCGAAATAATACACATTAATTTAACTTAATTAAATTTTACTTGGGATACTCATTAAATGGCAAAGTATAATATCTAGGCTTTCTATAATCAAGCAATGATATTTCTAATTATAATTCAATGCTTTCAACTATTATTACTAAAGCTGAGACATTCGTACTAGCTCAGTTTTAATAATACTATCATTAAACGCTGAATTAGATTACATTATCTATAAAAACTAATTTTGAATGAATTTTAAATTACAGTGTATCTTTGAGCTGTTGATAAGCCTACTATTTGTGTTAGAGTTTTCTAAAAACTTATGTATTGAAAGAAAGTCATCAACGTTATTAATCATGAAAATGGGGGAAGTGATGGTTGGTGAGAATATACAACAAAGAGAGGTAGTAGGGGACAAATTATTTTTAATGGAATTGGAATTCTTGTAATTTATTTGATTGTTTCGAGTTTCTATTTCTTGAAATATACGTAATTATAATTAGAAGTCAATAAACATTTATTCAATTACTATTTATTTACCCAAAGTTACTGAAACTAACTATTTCTTTGACAATATGTGGAAGTTCGAAAAAGTTGGTGCTAACATTTATATGAACCTCAGTTAGTGATTGAAAACTATTTGACATTATTTGACACTATTTGGATATAATAATATAGGTTTATAGTGAAATACTGAATTTAACGTTTCAAGAGGAATATTTCTTGCTTATATTGTATGCTATGCAGTATTGACATTAAAAATATCCCTCTCGGTAGCCAAGTTGGTTTAAGGCGCAAGACTGTAATGTGTTAACAAAGTAATCTTGAGATCGGGCGTTCGACTCGCCCCCGGGAGATTTTTTTATTGTCTCTTGTATTCAAAAATAGCCCTTTAAAAGTCCAACTAGCTGCACAATCACTTTCACTTCAAGTTATTAGCATTCGTAGCTATTATGGCCATTATATTTTGAAATACAATCCGCTTGATGCTCTTAAAGCGTATAATACAAAATATTTAATTAAACTAATTCTTATAAATTTGATTGACAAAATAATGGATTTTATTTAAAAGTATTGCTAACTATTTACATTCTATTTAGATTGGTTATACCTCTTCATAATCAACTCATTCAAAGAGTGGCCTTCTCTACGACCACGTTGTTTCTCATACACGACAAAACTCAGACTCCCCACGATTACTGCACAAAAAGGGTCCAAAAATCTAATAAGGGTTAGTTTACTCCATTTAATAATAAAGAAAAATACACGATCAATTTACCAGTGTCAGTACATACTTTCCAAATAAATACGGTGCCTTCTGAATCATATTTTATAGTCTTACTTCTTGACATTTTCTATGTTATCTATTAATAACATGTTATAAGTTTTTTATAACTAAAAGATCTTTCTTTATTATATATGGCACATTTTATATCTTGAAAATTATTGAAAAACTAAACGCCAAATTCGAAACTAGCCATATATAAATATAAGTACATTATGAATAAAAAAATATAAAATGATGATAAGGAATGCATCTTTCTAACTTAAAGGTTAGAAAAGTAAGAGAGTACTCTGCCGCTATGAAGATTCAGTTTAACAGTAATATTAATATTGAAAATAGGGAATACTTAGCACATAATGTGCCATGTAAAATTCGTTATACAGGTCCTTCTGATGAGTTTGTGGATAATTTCCAATTCGATGAAGAGAATACTGAGGAAAATTACGTGAATTATTTAAGAGGTTGTAAAATTGTTGGACAGGATGTATCTAATATATTTAATGGCAAATTTAATTGTCATTTGATGGAGGTTACAGAAGATATGGGTGGTGAGTTAAGCCACCAAGAAAATAAAATTGAGGATAATGCTCTGATGTTAGAGTCAGCTAATCTAATTCCTATTTCCAAAATATCGAAAGTTATCAATTATGAGCGTGATGGTAATGAATCACGTTTAAGGGAAGAAATGGATAAATTTAAAGAATCCTTGGAATTAAATGAATTGATACATAGTTAGTTTTGCATTTGATAGAAATATACAGTAGTCATAGTATATATAAGATAAATAACGATGCATCATCAATAAATAAGGTCGCTATTGAATAGCTCTCATACTATTATAAATAATAAGAAGAAAAACATAAAGATTTATAAAAAATAACAAATAAATGTGACAAACCGGTTGTGACCATAAAATTTCTCATATATATTAGTATATTAGTAAAGGCATGATTTCAAATCATTGCATGTTCTGAGTTTCTAAATAATATTACTATTTAGGTGGGTTATTTAGCTTTAAAAGATCCAAAAATCCAAAAATCCAAAAGAAATGATACTTTTGATAAAATTCTAATATATATAATGAGATCATCTGTAAACTCAATCATTCTTGAGTAGCTTTTAAATTGAATATCTCACTTGAATTAAAATTATTAGTTTACAATGCAGCCGGTGCTGTAAAACTGTAGAAACAATATTACTATCTGTAGAGTTCTTAACATTAATATATTTTACTAGTCAAAGGCTAGATGTTTGCAACCTCATCGTATATAGCTAATTAATAAATTGGTTGATTGATTAACTATTCTTGGTGTAAATAGGTAAGGTTATGTATAAAGCAAGTAACTATTATAGTTTTTTGTGCATATTAACTGTATATTAGGTGGGTTTCATTTCTAATAAATTTCTAATCATAATGTAGTGTTTATTATATAAACTATAACAAATAGCGGGCATGTGGCGTAGTTGGTAGCGCGCTCCCTTAGCATGGGAGAGGTCTTCGGTTCGACTCCGGACTTGTCCATTTTTTTTGATAATTATTACTTGAATTTGTATAATTATTTATTATTAATAGGTTTGTAACTTTATTGATTTATTTGATAAATTGTATTACTTTATTTAATGGTAATCCATTGCTACTGTTAATGCTTTTATCTAAATTAGTTGCAACCAATATTGGTGAGGTTCTTCTCATCGTTAAGAGGGTGAGCTCTGAACAATAATGAGATTTAATTTTGGAGGAAGCTTTAAAAATACTAGCACCAGTTGTCCTGTGATACAATACATGCCAAAAATAATAAATAGACGATTATATTCCAATCAAAATCCGACGCTGACCTCACATTTACCGACAGTTTATGCTTTATCGACTGCACCCAACACAAAGTCTGCATTAGCTGTGATTAGAATTACAGGAAATCATTGTAAATATATATATGAGAAACTAACCTTAAAAGATGAAAAGATTAAACCAAGGCAAGCCTTATTAAGAAATATTTATAAATTGGATTCTAATAGTAAAAATAATGTTCTACTTGATTCATCTTTAGTATTATTTTTTCAATCCCCAAGTTCATTTACTGGGGAAGATTTATTAGAATTACATGTTCACGGTGGAAAGGTTATTATACATGAAGTTCTAAAAACGTTGCAATCAATGCATGACATAAATAAAGGAATAAATATTAGAAGCGCTTTAGCTGGTGAGTTCTCACAAAGAGCCTTTCAAAATGGAAAATACGATCTGACAAAGATCGAAGGTATTAAGGATATTATTGATGCAGAAACGGAGACTCAGAGAGTAAGCGCTCTTGTAGGTTTCACTGGCAAAAATAAGGCAACTTTTGTGAAATGGCGTTCAAATATTCTGGATAACGTAGCTAAACTATCTGCTATTATCGATTTTGGAGATGATATCGAATTAGAGAACTTAAATCAAATAATCACAGAGGTTCAAAAGAATATGAAACTTTTAAAAATTGAAATCAATAAATTTATTAGCAAAGTAGAAAAATCAAATATATTAAATGATGGTATAAAAGTTTCATTACTCGGAGGAACAAATGCAGGTAAATCCTCTTTACTGAATAACATAACAGATGACGATATATCAATCGTTAGTAATATACCTGGAACAACAAGAGATGTTGTGACAACCGCTTTGGATATAAATGGTTATAAAATCATAGTTTCTGATACAGCAGGTATTAGGAATAAGAACCAAACTCCAGATCAAATTGAAAAGCTTGGTATTGAAAAAGGTATCTCTAAAATAGAAAATAGTGACATCTGTTTAGTGATTGTAGATCCTACTAATGATATATTGATAAGTCATGAATTATTAAAAATAATCAGATCACCTACATTAAAAAGCAAAATTATTAGGATTATTATCAATAAAAGTGATTTACTCAAATCAGATGATTTGATTAACTGCATAAAATCTCGACTACGAGAAAAGTATAAGCTTGATTATCCTATAAATGTTACTTCATGCCTAACAAGTGATGGAATAAAATATTTGCTTGACGATCTTAACGATGATTTCATAAAATTAAGTAGAGTATCAGAGGATGAAAATTCCATAATAGTTTCACAAAGGGTACGAGACATACTACAAAATGATATTTTGTTTGGAATCGAAAATTTTGAAAACAACATAAATGATGTCGTGTTGATGACAGAAAGCTTAAGAGATGTTATCGAAGGAATTGGAAAAATCACAGGAGAAAATATTGGTGTGGAAGAAGTCTTGGGTAAAATATTTTCGAGTTTTTGCATTGGAAAATAAGCCTAGGGACATGTATGTAGATATGAAGCGAATTGACTGTTCCAAATCATTAAACTTTTGATAATTCAATAACATGTAAATATATCTCAACGATATCTAAAGATATGACTGAAATTAACTGTGTTTATCAACTTTCTGCAAGTCTAGATTGTCTTTTTTTTTTCTGTATTTTAGTTTTTACAGCTAATTCCTCTACAAGCTCGTTAATTTCTTTGTATAAGTCCTCGAAATAAATAACCTTATTTTCCAATTCGTCAACTTTTCTAATATGCTCTTCTTTTAATTCTTGGTAGTTTTTTAGAACTTCTTCGTTCTTTAAACTATATTCGGAAGAGATATCTCCTAACCATTTTTTATTATCCTCAGACTTTGAAGAAAAAATAGAGATTGCTGTAGCTAATTCATTGTCAACGTATTCTTGTGTTCTGTT
The DNA here is from genome assembly GCA_003705985.2 of Tetrapisispora namnaoensis. NCBI lineage: Eukaryota > Fungi > Ascomycota > Saccharomycetes > Saccharomycetales > Saccharomycetaceae > Tetrapisispora > Tetrapisispora namnaoensis. The sequence continues at coordinate 976,793 of PPKD02000001.1, read as the reverse complement.
AATTAAACCATCAATGACTTGGCATAATTCTCTATCGTCACCTTTCATAATTGCTACCAATATATAAGACTAACAATCTAATATAAGCTTGTTTTTAACAAAGGGAAAAAGTTTAATATTTCAGAAAAGAACAATATTTGTTTAAAAAAGTTCAATTTATAACCTACTAATCTTAACTTTTAAACTTCTTACCTCTTTTTATATTGTTTCATTAATGTACATATTACTTTTTTTATATTATCAACATTTTTGTATTAGCTGAGCTGAGCTGAGAGCTAAGCCGAATTTTTATTAAGATAAATAAAGTTGATGAATAAATATAAATATATATGTTTATGTTATTTATATAAGGATAATATTGTTTTATGATCTCTTCTTCATAAAGTGTTTTAGAGAGCAGGTAAGCTTTGACTTAGTATATTGGCTATAGTAGTATTTTTAACGAAGAGTTTAAACTTTTTTATTTGCTAGGTTTTTGATTAAAGCTGAATCATTGAAGTGATTCATATCTATTACAATAAAAATATATAAATCAAGTGATAGTATGACAAGTTTCTCAGATCGAAAAGAAAATATAGCTAATGCTGATCTGGTGGAAAAATTCAAGTTTTTGAGTGAAACTAATCCATATGAGAGATTTCCTTTAAGTTGCGTTTTTTTAAGCCAATTTGACATGAAACAAGGTAATATAATTGTTTGGTCAAAACAAACGCAAAATTCGAACATTAATTTGAATGGTATAGAATTCAAGTCGTTGCCATCTGGTATTCACGAAGTTGAAAATGATGTTGTTAATTTTATAATCCCGAAGAAGGATGAAAGTAATGGTACTAATGATAAAATTTCTGCTGATTCGTTCTGTTATGGTGTTGCATATTACAAGCAAAATGGACAGGATATTGCCAAAAATACAGAACATGTAGATAGAAGTAAAGTTAAAATGTATTCATTAGGGATTATTATGGAACCGAATGAAGTTAGAAAAGAATTTTCCAATCATGTAGACATGAAGAAAAATACAGATTTATTTAACAATTTTCAAGCTAATCAATATATTAGATGTAATGATTATCTTGATACTCTGCAGACATTGCTAACGGAATGGTTTATAGCGGGGGATGTTAATGATTTTAGTGCGTTTGAGGAATTTTTCAATGAATATTCCAGTCAGAAGATTAATGGAACTATCTTTGACATAAACAAAATGAATGCTAAACGCAAGCATATGATAGAATATTTACCATTTTGGATAAAAAAATTAGGACCATTAATATTTCCTCTTTGGAAGTCAAGCATACTAAGTGAGAGAATTTTACTTATAAAACCAAAAGAATGTAATTTCGAAATATGTAATGCATTGGCATATAGTCTTTCTTTGATATCACAAATGTTTCCCGATAATTTGCAACGTCAAAAGAATAATATTGTTCCTATATTTACTATTGGTGTCAACGATATAGATTATTTGAAAAAACTCAATGCCAACACCGAAGGTTCCTTAAAATATGTAGCATGCACAAGTGATGAAGTTCTATCATATAAAACAGAGTTATATGATAAAATGCTTGTGTTGCCAGCGAATTTTATGAATGAAAATTGCGAACTGCTACCTAAATTTATTACGAATACTAATATAGAAATTAAAGCCACACCTCATGAATATGAAATATATGATAAACTGATTAACGGTATATTTGAAGAGAAACTTACTAACGATCAAAAAGCATGTTTTAGTAGGTTGACCGAATCTGTCACCTGGTATCAATATATAGTAGATGGTCTTTATTTTTGGATTACAGCAGGTTTTTTGAAGGCCACATATCGTCAAAACGCTCTACCGGATTTTAGTATATACTCGACTTATTCATATTTAAATTTGAAGGATGAAAAATTAGCGGTCGTTTTAAATGTTTTAGAGTATTTTCATTTAAAGACGATCACATTAAGGAATTCAATCTCTGCGCTGGTAGAATCTGCTGATTGTTGTAGTGAGACAGGGTCTATGGTTTTGGCACCAGCAGATCTACTCAAAATGGATTTAGATTGTTTTAGTGAGCAAGATTTGAAGTTTGTACATGAATTGATACTTAGGTGGTATCAAAAAGATATGGAAGTAAATAACGGGGAATATATAAAGGCTGCATGTTGAATAAAATCCTCCAGGGTTAAAATGTAATTTTTGTAAAAGTATTTAAAGTACATATGAAAAAAAATGATTTCTTTTGCATGATTAAGTGACTGTAAATTTTTATTTGCTTTTTAGCCTTTTTTAAATAATTTTAATTATGTTTCTATTTGTTTTTAATTAATGTCTGCGACATTTTAATATTCATTGCAATTTAATCAGATCTATATTGCATCTTACCTTTTCTATATAACTAACCAACATGCACAAGCAACGATTGAAATACCTATAACCGCAGTGATAATACCTGCACCTGCCCTTGAACCGGCAGTAATATTTAATGGCGACAAGTTTGTAGCACTAGTCTCTGTACCAGCAGCACCATCACCAGTTGAAGAACCACCATTGCTACTAGTATATGGAGCTGGTCTATCTAGAGCTCTTGTGTTCACTAGAATTTCTAAGGCGGACATCTGTTCACCTAAACCATAATAACCATCCCAACCACCATAGAACCAGTTGATACCACATGTATGGCCATCAGTACCACCCGAACATGATTCTGCAGCACCGTATGCGGATGCATTAATTATTTCCATAATGCTATCTCTAGTTTCAGGAACCAATTGTGCAGTAACACCAAGGAATCTTGAAAAATAAGCTTTAAAGGAACGTTGATCTGTATTACAAGTAACGCCAGTACGAGTCTGGCAAGCAGCCTCGTATATGATACTGTTGTTGAAAAATACCGTGGAAGAATTTAAGAAGTTCTTTGTTCTTGTATGCCATAACTCGCTTTCAGTATAGTTATACAAATAAGCACAACCTGCTAAAATTAAACCTTGATTATATGTCCATTGATAGCTGGTACGTGTTGTACAGTTGTCATTAGAGTCAACACCATCATAAACAAAAGCGTATGGGCTTTCAATAATCAATTCGACATCAACCATCCAATCATATACTTTTTCTGCCCAATCAGCGTACGAGTCATTTGCAGTGTATCTTGCTAATCTTGCTGCAATATGGAACAAAGCACCATTAGAAACAGAATTCTTATAGTCATAACCTGAATTCCATTGGAAAATTTGCCATCTTAATCCACCTCCACAAGAATCGGTGTCCCAACGCAAAGCCATTGTATTGAAAACGGCCTGAGCCAAATATAACCATTGTGGCTCATCTTCATCTGGATTAGTGAAATTTCTTTCGGCAGCCATCATTGCAGCAATCCCCCAAAAGGCTTGGTCATCATTACCTTCCGTGGTACTTTGATTAAGAGGAACATAATCATTAGCAGTACCTACTTGGTATAACAAAGCTTGCTTAATAATATCGTTGTAAGTATCGTTCTCCATGTAAAACCAATAATCCAACATGCAACCCCAAGCTCCACCTGCTTCCCACCAATAGTATGGATTCGAAAACATACCAATAGTCTGACCATATTGTAAACCCGTATAATAATCCATCAAACCATAGGCAACTAAGGCAGTTGCGTTTTGTAGCGATTCATAATTATCCAAATCTAAATAAACAGCAGAAGTCAATGCGCTGAACCACGATAGTATAAAGTTTACAAATATGAATTTATTTGAACTAAAACGCATGATACCTTCCCTGCGTATGCATAAACTATTTGTATCGTGATAAAATCTTTTGTAACCTAATTGTGAATCAAAAAGGACCAAATGTATATATTTGTGTATATCTCTTTTTGTAGCGTAAGTCTACAGTTATCACTTACTATAGTTCTGATCTACGACTGACAGTGCACGACTTAGATCCATGACCTTATTAATTAATCCAAACGTCTAGATATTACTACATATAGATATATATATAAAATCGAGATACATTAAAATGGGAGTCGTTAATGAAAAGTATTAAAATTATTTAACGCGCATCATTGGCAACGAACCGTACAGGACCACATTGCGATGAGGTACGCAAGAAGATATTCGTAAATAAGGCATTATAGTTGTATTGTAAAGGTTTATTATAGATTTGTAGTGCTTATATAGATTGATATGATGAAGCAGGCATATGGTGTGTGGAAACAAAACTTCTAGACACACTTGACTTTTTTCTATGTTGGATAACTAGGCGGAAAAGCTCAAAAACCTAGTGACTTCAGGATGGACAGTTTCACTTGTCTCTCGAACTCTGATCTGTTGTCTCTGTACAGAATTGATGCATCTATGTTGGCACCACTTTCTATGTTTGGTTCGCTCAGCATGCTCATGACACTTAGAAGTATCTTTTCGACGCTTTGCACGGGCGACCATCGTTCCTCAGCCAGTTCGTACATGTTTGGATCGTCGCCAGGCGAGTGCAGAATGGATATGCACACCTCACCGTTAGGATAGATATTTGGATGCAGTAAGCTTGGTGTAAACGTCAGCTTTGGAGGAGATAATGGATAATCCTTGGGGAACACCAGGATAGCATTAAAGACACCGTTTTCGTATGGCGTGTCAGGAGGACCACTGATCAAACAGTCCCACTCAAACATATTGTTTTCGTTAGCAGGGCCAGCCACAATCCCAGGAGGCGATTCCTTAATTAGCTGCTGGTATTCCTTCAACAATCTTTTCTGAGCCGTTTTAGACATTGGAAGAAATTACTAATGACCGTTGTTTTCGCTGTTGTTTGATTTTGCTTGTTGCTGGAACGACAAACAAAATTCCACAACCCATTAAATACATTGAAAAAAGATGCTGAGTATGCTGAGTAAGTCCATCTGCCAAATGTTAGGCTAAATGTGTTTTTAACCAACAGGTATTGTCAAGGAAAAAGAATGAAAGAGAGAAAGCATTACTTATTGTTACTTTCGAACCTTTAAACTCGAACATCTGTGGTAATATCCGGGTAATATTGAAATTTTCAACTGTCAATTCATTAATTCGATGAGTTTCTTATGGCGAAGATAATGTATTAAAAGAAGAGATCTGGGCTGGATTGAGGATTATTCGCTAGTGCAGACAGTCGTAGCAAGAGTATTATCAACCAGACTTCGGTGTGAGTGCGTGTGTGTGATTTGCTGGTTTGCCTGTTGCTAAATTACTGCTGAATTTGGGGTGGGTTGAGTTAAAAACGATTATTAATCTGTTGTTATAAATTGCTGTTTGGAAGGGATGATTATCTATCAGGACGACAAATACGCATGTGTGTCTTGCATCAGGGGTCACAGATCTTCGACATGTAGACACACTGGGAGGATGCTGGTAAAAGTACGGACGAGAGGCAGGCCTACAGCTTGCAAGACTAGAAAAGTTATAATGGTAGACAAAGATTCGGAAGTGAAAGTGGGTCAAGATTGCGATGGCCTTGAGAAGAACTTCGGATTATCGTCGAGCAGTTCTAATAGCAGCTCTAACTGTGTTTCTAAGGCGCATGGGGAGAATGGGGGTGTGTCGGAAGCACCTTATGTGAGTGAGTCTATCACGAGTGAAGAAGATAGATCTTGCGCAGATATGAATGCTCATCCGATTTTATTCTTGAATGTTAAGAAGAAGCAAAATGCAGTTTTTATTGATGGGAAACTGAATATAATCGTGGATGAAAGTGCAAAAAAAAGTACAGACGTGAAAACAGAACACAGTGCAGAAAGTGAGAGTCCAGTTGCGTCTTCTCAAGAAGATGAAACGGCCGTCAAATACATGTTAGAGAAAGACTTTATTACGAAATACGTCAAGACTAAAACTGATAGGTCATCATCAACTGAGGGGGTGAAGAATGCAAAATCCAAAAAACCAATATGTTTATGCGGTTGTAAAGGGAAGGGGGATGCAATTAAAGCCTTTCACGCTTCAAAAAATAAAACAGCAGCATCGAAGGATTCAAATATCGATTTGAGAAATTCAGAAGTCAATAATATCGCAAAGATAGATGAAGGTCATCCCACGGTAGATCTGAACAATAACCTGGATAAGATAATTCATATTAATGAAAGTGTAGAAGCTCAACTTAATGGATATGATATTAATTCTAATGCTGAACCGGTTTCAGATAATGATCAGTATCGAACCAATTTTAATGATCCTTTAAAAGATAGTACGGATCTTTTCAATTATGTCAACTACGACACTAATGATGATGATAGTAATAATAATAATATAATAATGAGTGACATTGTAAATGATTCACATTTCATGGTTGAACTGTTAACTCACAAAGGTTTGTATCTAAGTTCTACTTGTTCATGTGAAGATGGTAATTGTCCATGTTCCAATTGTTTGATCCATAGGAATGAAGTAGAACTAAATGAATATATTCAACAAAGTGGAATTCCACTAAGTGAAGTTGGAGAAGCTCAAATTTTAAATACAACTGTTGACGATTGTAGTTTAAAGGATTGTAAATGTACGCCAGAAAATTGTGAATGTACTTCCTGCACTGTACATTTAGAGGAAATAATTTCTTTTGATAAGATTATCTTTAATGGTATAACACATTTCCCATTTAGACGAAAAACAAAAATTCTATTCAAAAATAAGGTTATCCCATCAAAATATTGGTGGGATTATATTAAAATACAGTTACCACTTCAATCCTTATCAGAATCAGGTACAATAGATATTATTAAATGGTTTGAAGGTCTCGTAAATCTCTATAGTTTTAAATTAGAAGATTATGATCCGGCTAACCATGGCAGTAGCGTTCAAAACATCGGCTATCTATAATTATTAAACACGGGAATTTTTAAGATACACTTTCTAAATCAATGAAGTATATGATACAATACATTAATTTTTTTTTTGGAAAAAAGATTAGAAAATGAATATAGTCCAGCCCATATTGTTACAATACTATGAATTCAAGAAATTGATATATTATGAAAACTTGTAATTAAGTAAAAAAGTGGAAAAAAGCACCAAAGAACTCTCTACTATCACAACAGTTGTGATATTAGAGGACTAAACTTCGTTGACACTGCTTTTATATAAAATAATTGGTATCACTAACAAACTATATAACAGTTAATTACTAAATACATTATTATCATTCATATCATTAAAGCGCGTCAAATTTTTATATATAGTTGAATCGCGAAATAATGTTATATTGAAAAAAGAGAAGACGATATTTAAAATATATTTAAAATCAATTGTTTACTATACACAAATAATGTAATTATCTCAACTTACTTAACGTCTTGGATTATTTTTGATTTAAGTAGAAGCAACGAACGAAAAGATTTAGGATTCCTACCGAGAACAATGTTCAGACAACCGAAGAAGAAACTTGCTTCTAGACGTAACTTTGATTTTAATAGTTCTAATGATGAACACTCCGGTCAACTAATATTAAATTCAACTGCATCAACCACTGAAGAGGAAAAAAAACTTTATGATAAAATATATGATGGAAAAATATCGTTTTATGAACTGCCTCCTCAAGGTGAGATTACTTTGCATCAATTTGAAACTTGGGCTATTGATAGATTGAAAATATTGCTAGAAATTGAATCATGCATATCAAGAAATAAAAGTTTAAAAGAAATAGAGAATATTATTAAGCCACAATTTCAAAAGTTGTTGCCATTTAACACAGACAACTTTGAAGACAGAAAAAAAGACTACTATTCTCATTATATACTTAGGTTATGTTTTTGTCGTTCTAAAGAGCTTCGTGACAAATTCATTAGATCAGAGGTTCTTTTATTTAAAATTAGATACGAAATGCTGACCATATCTGATAAGAGTAAGTTTGTGAAATCTTTAGACTTACCACTTTTGCAATATATTTCTGATGAGGAAAAGTCCAAATTTTCTAAAGAGTTATACAACACTATCGCACCGTCTTTACAATTCCAATTAAATATTACAGACGATCAACAGAAAAAGCAATTCTTCCAGCAGGAAAGATTTATCAAATTGCCTTTCGAGAATGTCATTGATCTTGTTGGTAGTCGTCAGGTATTTTTGAGAGAAGGTTATGCTTATATCCCTCAGTTTCAACAATTAAATTTATTAACTAGTGAATTCTCTAAGAATTTGTTAGAAGATTTGATTAAAACATATCAGTACTTACCTAGATTGAATGAAGATGATAGATTGGTTCCAATCTTGCAACATCTGTCATCTGGTTATACAATATCTGATTTTAAAAGCGATAATTTTAATTCCGCTGAAAACCAAAATAACGATATCAATCATAGAAATGTTAAAAGTGATGAAATACAAAAACACTTCCCATTGTGTGCCAAAAATTTAATGTACGGTCTAAATGAGCATCATCATTTAAGATATAATGGTCGTCAACAATTAAGTTTTTTCTTAAAAGGTATCGGTCTATCGTGTGATGAGGCAATGCAATTTTGGACCGAATCTTTTGCAGGACATGTCACAATAGATAAATTTAATAAGGAATACAGATATAATTTTAGGCACAATTACGGTCTTGAAGGTAATAGAATTAATTATAAACCATGGGATTGTAGAACAATTATGTCCAAACCAAGGCCAGCACGAGGTGAGTATCACGGGTGTCCGTATAGAGATTGGAATTCTGACAGATTGACATTAGAACTGAAAAAGATGAACATTTCACAGCAAAACATTGTCAGTGTATTAGACTCATGCTCTAAAAATGAATTCACAGTTGCTTGCACAAAAGTTTTTGAAGCTACACATAGCGGGAATGAGACAGGCCTGGATAATGTTGATGAAATGACCCATATATCACACCCAAACTTATATTTCGAAAGATCAAGAAAATGGTATGAGAAACGGGAACAGAAGCAGGAAATCACTAGTAAGTAGATAATTGAAATATATAATTACAATATAAGAAATAAATATATTTACGTTAAAAATTGTAGATTATGCTTGATAAATGTATATATCTTCAAATATTTGGTAAACCCTAACATCATAGGAAATGAATTTATGTTTTCATTTGTTATCTTGTATTTTATTTTTTTTGCAGCCTCAGAGGTAACAAGTTTTGCAGTAACTAATTATTAAATAAAACACAGCTAAGAATTAACCAAAGAGAGGGTAATCTAATAATGCTGTACCACGTGATGACACTGATATCGAAATATGCAATTTTATTGACTCATTCTGCAGGTACATAAGGATTGTAGTAACAACTTCCGTACAAAGTTGAACATATACGTACACAATTTCGCCGGCCACGGGATTGCGGATTTGTTAAAACCCTTTACAGGTTTTCAAGTTTTCCGTATTATTTCTTACAGTTTCCAGTCCATAGTTGCTGGTGAATTGGAAAACAGATATCAGAGAATTAGAGTATGTGGCAGAAAAACCCCTCAGTTGTAAGTAGAGATCTGTTCATGTGGGGTTCTAAGATTGCTTTACCAAAGCCCAATTTTTTTTCTTTTTGACCCAATCCACGGAAAACACTTTCTGAGACAGCTCCGCACAAAATATTATGCATATCAGATACCGGTATAGTCTCACAATAGGAAAAGTAACAACAGCCAACAACATTTTCGAACCGAGTGGTAAAATAGTGACGTAATACTCCCGATCCTTGTCCCGGGGTCTAGAATTCTGGAACGTTGTGGCGGTCTAGTTTCAAATTGTAAGGCATACTCTACCGACGAAACGGAAAACAGACGAACTACAAAACCGCGAACATAAGCTATCGTGTGTTTTGGCTATATATAGAAAGAAAAAAATTCTTTTCTATTGACCAAGAAATGAATTTTATTAACAGGAGGGATTACAGCAAAAAAAAATTTACTAAATTTATGTTTTCTTCCGAAAATTGTCCGGCAGCTATTCTATGAAAAATTCGAAATTTCTTTGTATCATTATGTTAATTTGCCTTCGTGATGTAAAGCAAAAATAATATTTGCACAATTATATAATACATACTCGAGAGAGTTACTGACTATTTTTTAACAGACAATTTCGTCAGTGCTGTATACTGATTTTTGTTTTTTTTTTATTTTTCAGTTTTAAAGATTTTCTCGGAAGTTAAACTTCAGCCTTTATTACAACAGCGCATAGAACTTGCAAAAATTTAATTTGGCCAGCGCATCCCGCAGGAACAGAATTGAAAATAAAAATATGGGACTTTTGCCGTGGAACTATATATCCTTCTCCTTGAAATAAGAAGCGACGCGGAAAAAAAGAGGGGGTTTTTGATAACTAACCAAATGTATGAAAACCCCCCTGCCGAATGTTTGAAAGTGTTTTTAATCAGTGACGTCCAGTAAAAATCATAATGCCACAATGATTGCTGGCATATGATTTTTGAATAATCCTAATTTTCTGTAGAGAGATATAACTGGGATTCTTGTTCGAACTGGAAAGCTGGAAAAGAAATAAATAGCAGTGATAGGCAAACGCAAGAAAATTAAAAAAAGAGTAAAAAATGTGTACGGTACTTGCCTCATGAGAGAAAAAAGAAGTGATGCAAGAAAAATTTCTGCTATAGAGAGAGGACTGCAGGAAGGTGATTAATTTGAAATGGGATCATTATGAATTTTCGGTGGGTGAAATTTGACGGCATTGTAAAGGACATTCACCGTACACATCACTATTTAAGTATACGTTCAAGAGTTTACTCAGATAAACGTGCACCAATGTTGCAGGCAAAACCTTGCCGATTACAAAAAAAATACCTAGATTACTAGAACATTATAAAGTTTTTTAAGATTCTTGATTGACTAATTGTTTACATTTAAAAATTGGTTGTTTGGGTAGTAGGGTCACTGTAACGTGGTCGGAAATTTCAATTGTATTTACTTATTAGTTTGTTTGCAAGAATAAAATGATGCAATAGTAGATAAATATTCAAAAAACATATCTAGGTATTCATGCAGGAATCATTTTCATAAAACGCGGGAGTCCGAAATTCATCATCCTTTTAATGATAGTTTAATTAAACAATTTTCTTTTTATTTCGTTTCTTTATTAATATGTTGAAATTATAAACCATTATACCCAGTGATGTAATGAATATGAAATTAAGCCTGAATATAAAAACAATCCTTCCCTTTCTTTACACTTAACAATAAGAAATATTAATGCACTGTAGAACTTCCTTATTTAAAAATATGAAACCTTAAGATATGTCCCAAATAAGCGAATAAATATTGTAAATCATGATTGTTGCTGATCAGTTATACTTAAGACAATGAAATTCTGAAAATTAATGCACTCAACGTATTTTAAATATTCAATATCTTCTCCATCTATTCAATATCAGCGGATATATAGCAAGCAACCCTCAAATAATATCATAGTTACCATACGATATTATCTCATTTCGTAAATAATCTCCCCGATTTTAGAAGATCGGTGCGCCTGTAAAATAAGTTAGAAAAACAACGTTACGAAAAGTTAATTCGAAATTTAACTCTAGATAATAAAGAAGAGAAAAAATCTTACTTATAATATTTCGGAAATTAAACTTCCTTATTCTTTCCTTCTTATGTTTCATTGTCGGAAAGAAAATATCTCAAGAAAAACTTGCATAGAAAGTATAAACATGTTTTTTTACATTTTATCACATCATTGATTTCATCATAATTTAATTAATTAACCTTGAAATGAAAGTTGGTAATAAATCTAAGAGAACTTATCTTATTATTTAAAAAAACAATTTAAAATTATACACTAAATAAAAAAAACTTTCAATTAGTAGAAGTTTTCGTAAGGATATTTCTTAAAGTATTGCAGCGATTGAATAGAGAAACAAAAAAAATTATCCATAGAAGATGAAGTATTTACAGTAGAAACAGTCAAACATGCATAGTCCAAACCTTTCAACAATCAATTTAGACTGTTCTCCTTGTATTGACTTTACTTTTTTTTTTTTATTATATTTATTTAATTTTTCGAAAATTACTAATTCTTAGAATGGAAATTTTTTCACTACCACTTTGAAATTTTTAATTCCTTATTCGCTTATTTTTTTTCAAGGTACATTATCTTTAAAGTTGTCATATTCAACTTGAGATATATAGGGAAAATAATATATAATAAGACCTATGACATACAACTTCCCTCATCGAACGTTATTATAGGCGTTAATAAGAGTTCTCACGGTTAAACACTTGCTGAAAGGGGCGAGCAGCTGTTTACTGGTGCAAAACAATATTTATGCAGCCCAATTTAATTGCTATTCTCTTACAAAACAAAAATACAAGATCGAATGAACGCAATTTTAATAAAAATAAAGTATATATCCATATAAACTATCTTAGCCAGACGCCAACTGGAATAAAAAATGTGTTTACTAACTTTCCTCTTATATTAGAGGGCAAGATCCACTGAATTTACAAAAGAAACCACACTTTATAGTTCACTACTAATATATTTCCTTTGGTTGACGATCTAAAGGGGAAAGGAAACTAATAAAATAGAAATCCGATCTGATCTCACTCCAAAGTAAAAAAAGAAATAATAAAATGTAGCTTCTTTTAATTTAAAATTTTAACTTTCCCAAGTGCTTTCTTAGAGACAGTACACGTCTCCCTCATTTTTCATGTACTATTTTTTTATTGTAATTTTTTCAATGTTTTAGCTTTCTGTTTCTTTCCTACAGATATTTTACATGTGTGTTGTAAATAATATATACTTCAGAGAGAAAAAAATATTATTCCTACGGCTTAATTTTAGAGTTTCCATTGTTTCAGTGTTATGGATGTTAGCAATTGACTGATATTTAGTAAAAACAAGGAGAGGGATAGTGCTGGGATAAAATTTCCGAAAAAAAAATATCAATGATCTTTTTTACTCATTATTTTCTCTTATTCGCCAGGTTCCGTTCGGCCTCAATTAAGGCTCATTATTTTGTTAACAACTTATTGCACAAGGCATGTATGCCAATGACTGGATAAGGATACTGGAAACTCGACCAGAAGGGAAATAGGGAGCGGAGCAGTAGGCAACTTTTAAGAAGAATAAATAGAAAAATTTAGGTATTTCGAAGATCAGAGAATATCCTGAGAACCATGCATACCTTCTTCTTCTCAGAGGCAAACGAAAAGAAAGAAACAATTTATTAACTGGTCCTTTAGATATTTCTTTTTCCTAATGCGGATTATTTTACCGTCTGACAATTTTATGGGCTATTCATTTCAATTCATTATTTTATTATTATTTATAACTTTTTGGCCCTATAATTAAATTATATAACATTTACGATTTTGATTTATATTGCTATACCTGTATGGCTATCTATCTAATACTTTTGAGTTTTGTACGCTCTTTTATTAATATCTTTTTTTGTTATGTTATATTTATTTTTTTTTTTAATTTCGAAAAAAAAATTTATATGTTAATTTACCGTATGTTTATTTTTTATATACACAAATGATTTAAGAACTAAAAACACTAATATATATAATTATTACATTTATAATTTAACTTTATTGAAACCATTGACATGTCTATATTTTTGTCAAAGGAAGGTAAAAAAAAATTTATTTGTCACCACTTATGACTATGTAAACAGAAAAACCATATATATGTTTATTTAGTTGTGCGTTTTTATATTATTTTATATATTCTTATTCTTCTTCTTATTATATATATATGAATATTCACATATATTGTATGAATAGCAATGTACACAATTGTATTATAAATACATACACAAATATATATATATATATTTATATCTCTATCTAATTATCTGTTATTATAATTATTCTATAATTGTTTAGTATTGCCTAGATATCTTTTTCTTAATGATTTTTTAAGTGTTGTTGCTTTTGTAATTCCGTCATATCATTTATTGTCATTGGTATTTTAATAAATCGGTCAATTGCCAGTGTGTTATTAAAATATTATTTTTTAATTTTTACTTTGATTTTTACTTTTAATTGGATTTTATTTTTTTTATTTGAATTTCTAATTAAAATAAAACTTGATATCAACTGGCTATATTATTTTATTATTATTATTTTATCAATATTTTCATTTTTAAAAATAGATATTTAAACTAAAGGAAATAACTACAATAGGACGCCTGCTAGCAACATAGCCAAAAGAGAAATAAGAGCAGGAGTAGTTATTAGAAAAGATTATAAATAATAATATCGAAAAGTTATTATTTTTGTATTAGTTTATTTATGCTAAAGGCTATCTATATTTTACAATTATATTAAGTTTCTTTTTTTATTTTGTCTTCCTTCCAACATTTAGTTTATTTACTACATTTTTTCTGTGTGTGCGTTTATATATTCGTTTTAAGAATTTTAAATGCAACAAACAAATCTTAACAACGTCGACAATAACATCATTGATGATAACGAGAGTGGTAATCAGATGAGAAGATTCATATCACATCCACCGCAAAGGCAATTAAATCAGTACAATTCAGTATTGACACCCAATCCTATAAACCAGCATGTTGTTGTGAATAGAATAAACAATCAGCCAATATAGCAATTAACGCAAGAGTTGTCATATCCTCCACAGACAGGGAGTAATCAACTTTTGCAATCTCATCAACGACCGCACTCTAATCAGAAGGGTCATAGTTTACCATCTTTAAATATGACTTTCGATTCAAAACACAATACTTTTACTAATAATGACGTTTCTAATATTGTTTCTCGTAATGTATCGTTTCCTAAAATAAGTGAGAAAAATATTTCGGGTCCCAATAACTATCATTATCCTGGGTTTTCTCAAAATGGAAATACTCTCATCAATAGCAATATTATTAGTAATGATGTTAATACTAATATGAATATGACCTATATCGAACCTCCTGCAAATAATAATTTTGTAATTAATAATGTTACTAACGCTAATAATATCAATGCTAGCACCAATACTATAGAAATAAACAATTTTAACAACACAAACCTAATATTACCCAACTCAATGGCACCAAATATAGAACATCAATATACAATACCACAAGTAACGACAATATTATGGAAAGACGAAAGTACAATATGCTATCAAGTAATAGCCAATGGCGTTCTAGTACTTCGCAGGGTCGATAACAACATGATTAATGGTACCAAACTTTTGAATGTTACAGGAATGACAAGAGGAAGGAGAGATAGGATGCTAAGGTCAGAGAAGATTCGACATGTTGTCAAGTTCGGTTTAATGCATTCAAAAGGTGTATGGATTCCATTAGAGCGAGCAAGATATTTAGCCCAAAAGGAAAATATATCAGAACTTTTATATCCACTACTTTCTGATGATTTACCAGAGATCATTAAGAGATTCGAATTGAATCAAGGCCAGCCAGTGAATACAGTACATAATTTTCCATTATCCTATACAATGAGTACTAGTCGAAGCAATAGTCCTGTACAAAACATGAGTGCTACAGATTACATAAGAGCGCCACCATATGAGTATCAACATCCGCAAACATATTCACAGCATCCACAGTTGCAACCAGGCATATCAAATTTAAGGCACCCAAATCCCCAGTTACAACAAATTCCTCAACAATATCCCCAACAGGTACCACAGTTCAATCCCCAAATAGAATATCAACAAAATTCACCACCCATTGTAATACTACCTCACCTACCCAAGATCACGGCTAATGATGATCACATGAATGCTGGCATTAATACCTATCATAATGCTCCTCCTAACCATCCCAATGAATACAAAAATAGGTAAATATCGCTTAAGAATCTTATCAGGAAATTCCTGTTATTGATAAAAATGATTACATCAGAATTGCATTTTGGTAAATGAGTGTACATAATAAGAAAAATAACCAAACATAGACACACACATGTATTTTTATATCATAATTTGACAAAGTTTAAAACAATAATATTACGTTATTATTTAAGCCATTTTATGACAAATGTCCTTTTTCGGCATGTCATACATATTACATAAAATGAATACATTCTTCATTTAAAAACGCAGCCTTGTTCATAACATAACGTCGACAGTAACGTTATCTTCTCCATAAAATTAAACTAAAAGTATTCTTATATATATATAGGCTTATTATAATACTTAATCAGTTATAATAATGAACTTTTGCTACCATAGTAGTAAAAATTAAATGAAATATCATCTTAACCATTTGTTTATACTGTAAACATTCTCCTATTCCAAAATCGGTTATATTACCCTGCTTTTAAAGAAAAATTATTCTCATTTATGACAATTCATACAAAAAAAGGTGACAATTTATCGCCGAAGGCAACGGATGAAAAAAAAACTTATCCGAAAAAGAAAACTAGAAATTATGTACGGGTAAAATGTTGTTGTATTGGAGGAATGTGAAACTATGGTAATATCTAATAGCACGAAAACACTTCACAAAAAATCGGAAACTACAAAAATTTACCCGCAATTTATAACGTTACCAATTGAATGATGAATAATATAGGGACGGGAAATTTCCGTATTAGCGTGCCGACAGTGTAAGAGAACATTGACAGTTCAATTAATATCTGCTTGTATTGCACACGCATATATATATAAATAGAAGATTTATGGCGTATAAAGAGTTTGCCAATTGTGAAAATTATTTGACAAAGCAATGGAATGTCCAATAATTTGTCCTGTTAACCAGATCTTTGTGTGATTGGGCATTGAAACTCCATTCTACTGTTCTGAAGTTGAATGTAAATCACTCACACTAACCTATATACGCTTTCCTACAAGCTTCAGCATTGGCAAGCGCCGAAAATGGTTTGTTTCTGTGAAGATACTGATCATTTGTTACGTGTGGGAGGACATAGCGAAAGGAACATTGTCTCATAAGAAATGCTTACTGGGAAACAGGAAGATCGTAGAAAAAACAAAGCAAAAAATAAGACATTCCTTATTTCAAGCAAGCATGGATAGATTCTATGTCCTTACTACACCTAACGTCGGTGGCTCTGATTTTCCATCCCCTCCATTCTATTCTCCTTCTATTTCCTTCCTATTCTTGCGAATTCTTCTCACCATTAAAGATATGTGACCTCGACTCGAAACGGGAAATGAAACCAAATAAAGATTACCCGGATATCAAATCACCATTCCTTTCCGATCAGCCAAGTATTTCGCTCAACTCTCTCTCCGTCTATCCCTGTTGTCGTTTGCGGCGCACTCCGCCCCCATCGTTTAGAGCAGACCCAATCCACTCCCCAAGAAAAACTGCATCGTCGTTTAGACACCCAATATTTTTTGTTCTACGAGAAGACACCACAAACAAGCAAAACGGAAGGGCATATGGCGCATCTTCAGATTTCTATCCGCGCCGACTGTCGTTTTGTTGAAACCCGAAAAATTCGCCAACCACACACCCTGTAACACCGACCGTTACAATGCTTTCCTTGGTCATCCACGAAATCACCGGATTCGAAACTGAAAAAGAAAAGTGTTTATATCGGTGCATCCGAGACACTCTAGTGCGAACAATTACCCTTTTTCGCGCACACATTTCCCTGTCTGGTGCTACCCATACAAACCCACGCATCAACCCACCACTGCGCGTGCTTCCTGAGCATTTTTTAATCTCTCAATTCGTTTCGTCCCACAGCGCATCTCCTGCACATGTTTCTCTTTCTCGTATCGGTCACCGCCATCCGCTCGTGGCATTCTCTCTTCACCTCATTTTTCTCTTCAAACCTTCACGTGACACAAGGACTGAAAATTTTTATAAGAATATCGACAACTTTTACAGCGTTATTACCTTCGTACACGCAGCATCACACTATGCTTCGTTTTTCCTCCATGAATTACTCGCAAGCATCTATGTCTCTAACTAACCACACATCGAACATTGTATGGCATAATAAGTAACACAACATAGGATAATTCGCTTACATTTCAAGCACTTACTCTACTCTGTAAAAGTGTCAGTTTCAGTCGATAAAAATCTGTCGTTTGGGCGGTGTCTGACCTTCTAGCGATACTCTTTGTGTTGCAATATTTTTGTGTAACTTTCTTGTCTACGACCAGCATCGCTACTCTATACCGCAGTAGGCGAACCGCTCGAGGTTAGACACTTCCAAGATCGATCCTGTCTCATCTCTTAGCAGACGCTTTTTTATCGTCTTTAGGCTTTTTAATTTTTTTTCCCACTGGCTAAAGGTGCCCCGGTCCATATACTTTGTCTCTCTGTCTCAGTAGTAAAATTGAAGATAGCGTAATCTTGTTTCCGTGTTTCATCGGTTTTTAATCTTTATCTTATTGCTGAAATTTTCATTCATCTCGATAAATCCATTAAAAAGTTTTCTCTTGCGTTTAACTATACTGCAAAATTTACACATTTTCAGTAGACTGAAACAAAGAATTACAAAAATAAACACATTCATATATATATGCATGTTTTATTTCGATTGCATTAGAGAATTATCTTTCGATCTCTCGCTTTCTGTTTCTGTGTCTTGTTTAGTGTTAGGTTTTTATGTATATTTGCACTTATATACAAATACATAAAGGCAAGGCTAATTGCAATCATATATACATACTACTATATTAATCATGGCTGAAGTCATCATTAACAATGTTGCTAAAAATGCAACTGAATCAGTCATATCAGAACAATCTTTCTTGGGTTCCATCCAAGACATGTCGTATTGGAAAATGTTTTTCACCTTTATTTCGATTATCTTAGTGTGGGATCAAGTCTCATACCAAATCAAGAAAGGTTCAATTGCTGGTCCAAGATTCAAATTTTACCCAATTATTGGTCCTTTCTTAGAATCCTTAGACCCAAAATTTGAAGAATACAAAGCTAAATGGGATTCCGGTGAATTGTCCTGTGTCTCAATCTTCCACAAATTCGTCGTCATTGCCTCCACCAGAGATTTATCAAGAAAGATTTTACAAGCTCCAAAGTTTGTCAAGCCTTGTGTTGTTGATGTTGCTGTTAAGATTTTAAGACCATCAAACTGGGTTTTCTTGGATGGTAAAGCTCATACCGATTACAGAAGATCGTTAAATGGTCTATTTACCAAGGCTGCTCTAGCTAAATATCTACCAAGTCAAGAAAAAATTATGGACAGATATATTGAGAAATTTGTTGAATATTCAAAGGAAACTGATTATGAGCCTCGTGTTTTTTTCCATGAAATGAGAGAAATTCTATGTGCTTTATCTTTAGGTTCTTTTTGTGGTGACTACATTACTGAAGATCAAGTTAGAAAGATTGCTGATGATTATTATTTAGTTACTGCTGCATTGGAATTGGTTAACTTCCCAATCATTTTACCTTTCACAAAAACCTGGTACGGTAAGAGAACCGCCGATGCTGCTATGAAGATTTTTGAAAACTGTGCTCAAATGTCAAAGGATTACATTGCTAAAGGTGGTGAACCAAAGTGTGTCATGGATGCTTGGTGTAAATTAATGCACGATGCTAAGAACAAGAACGATGAAGATTCAAGATTATTCCACAGAGAATTCTCCAATAAAGAAATTTCTGAAGCTGTTTTCACTTTCTTATTCGCCTCTCAAGATGCTTCTTCTTCATTAGCTTGTTGGTTATTCCAAATTGTTGCTGATCGTCCAGATGTTTTACAAAAGGTTAGAGAAGAACAATTAGCTGTTAGAAACAATGACATGAACACTGAATTGACTATTGATTTAATTGAAAAAATGACATACACAAACATGGTTATTAAGGAAACTTTACGTTACAGACCACCAGTCTTAATGGTTCCATATGTTGTCAAGAATAATTTTCCAGTCACTCCAAACTATACTGCTCCAAAGGGTGCTATGTTAATTTCTACTTTGTATCCATCTTTACATGATCCAGAAGTTTATGATGACCCAGAAGAATTTATTCCAGAAAGATGGGTTGAAGGTTCAAAGGCTAATGAAAACAAAAAGAATTGGTTAGTCTTCGGCTGTGGTCCACACGTCTGTTTAGGTCAAACATATGTTTTGATCACTTTTGCTGCATTATTAGGTAAATTTGCCTTATACACTGATTTTAAACACAAGGTCACTCCTTTAAGTGAAAAAATTAAGGTTTTCGCTACTATCTTCCCTAAGGATGACTTATTCATGACTTTCAAGAAGAGAGATCCAATCACTGGTGAAATCACTGAATGAAGTAAAAATACTTTCTAAATCTCAGCCTAATGATAAACTTAACATCCTTTTTTCATATAATATACTCTGATATATCATCATCTATTTAATGTTCGTGCTTTATATATAAGCATGTTAATTTATTTATATCTCATCTATTCAATACAAGAAACTTATAAATTGTAGCTAATATCCACTTTTATTTAATAAGTCAAGTTAACTTTACTTCCTATTTGCTGATTTTTTACAAGGACTATGACATATACTTTAAAAATCAGACTGACGTGCAAATAAATATTTAGAGAGTTAATTTCATGAATTTTAATTTAATAAAATTTCAAAAATAAAAAAGTAGCTCAAGAATTGTCATCATATTTAATAAGTTAATGTCATAATAAAAAATATTACGTTTAAACAACGAAAGAATTCATAATTTTAAATTGTTTGAACTCAAAAAATTCAATATTATTAAACAAAATAATTGAGAATGTATCAGCGCCACGCCCTGTCACAGGCAGAATATCATCAATGCTTCTCATTAAACAGTTGAGAAGCGCAGTTGACCGTCGTGAAAATGTGGAAATCATCATAAACATTCATAATTAATAATGTGAGCACATGATTAAATTAATGAAAACAATTCAACTAAAGTGTGTTTCAATAATTATGTCATATTTCAAAATCTTAACTTTTTACAAAAAAGCCAGAAACCAGTTTATAATTTTTAACTTCAAAAAAAAATCAGACATGTTTAGTATATCTGACATTCAAAATTCAGACATATGCTTGTCTTAAAATTGAGTAAACAGCTTCATCGTATTTTTTTTTGTTTCTGTTAAAATCAACTAGTTCCGTCACTGAAATCACAATAATAAGATAGAAGGAAGACAGGGACATCAACTGATATCAATTGTTAACATTTAACAACCTGTAGATTTTAATAATTCCATTATCAAAATTGTTGTCATATATTATAATAAAATAATCCTAGAACGTAATTCATTTGATTAGGAAAAAATAGAGTTAGAAAATATCAAATAATTGTATTATCTAAAATATTCAGAAATGCATGAATGGAAAAATTAAATAGTTGTGTCTTCACGAAAGTGGTCAGACTCGTCATCTATAAGAAATCATCATAATAATTTTTAGACTTATATGCTAATATTTCTATCTCCCAAAATCAAAAAAATATCGAATTACGTGATTAGAACATTGACATACCAATCGAAATAAAAAAATCATTTCCAGCTAACTGTAATTAAACTTATTATTCCACTAATTAAAAAGTATAATAATCCTAATAGCTAAATTTTCCCTTATCCCTAAAGAAAAAAAATAATACAAAATAAAAATAGAGTAGTAAAGTGAATCAGTAACGTGGGGTTTCTAAGCCCACTGAAAGCGGTGTCACTCATATGCAAAAAAATTATTTTATAATTATAATCAGTGCCCAGTGCTGTGACTCGTCATCTTCACTCATCGTCAATTTTATTAATATTATTTTCTCAAAAAGAAATTAAAGAAAAAATTACTCGAACTTAATAAAGAAAAATTTATAACCTTATAAGTATTTTCCATTATTATTTTTAAAAAACTAATAGCTTACTATCTTTTTTCTTAAACCTTTTAATACAAATTTTTAAAAAAAAATCCATTAAAAAGAGATCAGAAGTAGTGCAAAAACGTATCAACATATACTCGTTCAGCCAGTAATTCCAGCTTTTGTTTTTGTTGTAATCATCATTTTAAAAAATAATAGTAGCTTTATGTACATATATAATTATGTGGAAGCATAAACAAAATGAACTATATTAATACACCTGTATTAATTTCATTTTCAAATTCCATTTTCTTCAATTTTTCTTATAGCAAAAAAATTATAATATAAACAAAACCTCAGTTTGCATAAAGCATGATCAGTTTTCTAATCATTAAAGTTCAGAAACTCTAGTTTGTATGTTTTTATCATGGTCATCAACGGAAAATTTATAATATAATTTTTTTCCGTCAAATACAAAGAAGAAAACAAAAAATATAAAACAGAAAAGAATAGTTTATTCCATTTTACTCCCTCACACTTATTGTTACTGTTTTCATTTAATAAGAATGAATCAAAAAGCGTAATGTTTAAAAATTGGGAGTACCTTAACTCTTACACTAAAAGTATTCATGAAAAACATTTTTTTCTGGATAAAAATTGCTTCACCTTTTATATCTTTTCAAATTGAAAATTTTTTTCTCATTTTTCGCCGCCATCATTATACACGATACCAAGTTTTTGCAAATATTCATTTAGGGCATACTTAGTGAATCGTCATAATAATGTATATTCCGCACAGTAGTGACACACATATACTTATATAATTTACATTATAATTGATGATCAACTAGATTAGTCGGAGCTTACTCAGATCTCTTTAATATTTGTATACCAACCCTGCACAGACTGCTCAGCTGATCTAGCTCATATAAGTTCCCATCTATTCAATGGTTATGTAAATTACTTTATGTGTTTTTGTAGAAAGTTCTTGTGCCTTTAGGTCACGTGATTGGAACGTGCTCAGCGATGGATGAATTCGATTATTTTTCCTACAGATGGCTAGCTCAACTGGTTTATATCTCTGTATTATGACTAAAGAACAACAAAATATTTTGTGTGCCTGCTTATAAAACATGCTTCTTCTATATACAGGCGTATATATGTTTATCAATCTGTTTGACAATATTACTATTAAAATAGTTTAACATATTTATGTTTATAATTTTATTATCATAAAATAACCATATTTCTTTCCATCGTTAGAATAATAATAATATTATATTTTTAATTTAGTGTAATCGCATAAGTTGGTGAGCTTGAAGCAATATTATCCATATTTGAGATCTGTATATAACACGAAGCAGTTTACAGAATTGAAAAATTTTCTATTTCTTTCAGTTCTCATTTCTACATTTTTTACTACCACCATTATCAATAAGATTTTTAAATCAGACTGGCGCACTAAATTAATGACTAGTTACACGGCTACTAAAAATAGACAGTATAACAATAGTAGGGAAAATTTAATTAGTGTGGAAGAATCATTAATTAATGGAAGTGGTTATAAGTTAAAGTTGAAAATCAATAAGTTGAAAAATGGAGAATTTTCCATGTTTAAGACTTCCAATTTAATCATTCAATTTTTAATACAATGCATAACGGTTTATATTGCATATGGAAACCCTCATGTGACAATATTAGATTCACATTTATTAGATATCTTTATTAATGTGTTATTTGTTTATCTAATAACGATCATTTTGTCTTACAATAAAAATAATTTGAATTTCGATATGATTTATCTGATTTATATGTCATTTATGATATCGGTAGTGTCCTATAATAATAATGCGACGGATTTCAAAAACTCAATATCTAAGGTGGTGATTAATTTATTGCTAACTTTCAACATTATGGATTGTTCTTATTTAGTTAAGTTTCTGATACAGTCTTACATGTTTTTTCACGTGCATAGTGCCGAAAATCTACACTTCGAGTTTGCTTTTAATAAGTTGTTATATTTATTCGGGGCAAGTTTAATGAATTCAATTTGTAGCAAAGCATTCGCAAAAATAGGTGGATTGAAAAGTTTAGATATAGTTGATTGCAATATATTCAGCCTATTATTAACCAATGTGCTGTATTTAAATAGAGTTGATGAAAATTCGTCCATACCATATATGGTTTTATCGGAGGGTATTTTAGCTTTTTTAACTGTTGTTCTCATCAACTATTTTATAGATACAATGCTATTTCGCTCATGCAATCCATATATGAGATCTTTCATTTGCTTGGGTAATGTTTTAATATTATTACCGTTTTTGGTAAAGCATTCTTTGATAATTGATAATCGGGATCCATTAGAGTGGCTTATAACTTTTATTTTGGAATCATATGCACGTCAGATTATAATTGGCATATGGCTAATATCTTTACTCATTTTGGTTCCTTCTGTTATGATAATAAAAGACAAAATTTCATTAAATACCTCTAGAAAAGTATGGCATTTTTTAATTATATTATTAATTGTATATCCATTCAAAATTCAGGAGTTATTTGTAAAAATTGCGTTATCTGGAGCAATTATTCTATTTATAATCGTGGAGTACATAAGGTATATGAAGTTCGAACCCATTGGAAATTATTTGGATATACGGCTAAGATCGTTTGCTGACTATAGAGATGAAAATGGTTCTTTAATCATATCCTATTTATATTTAATCATCGGTGTATCAACTCCATTATTAATTGCAGGCTCGCCTGCTGGGTTGGTAGGTTTAGGTGTCGGTGACGCTTTAGCGTCTATTGTGGGCAAGAGATGGGGAAAGTTAAAGTGGTCAAGTACTAACAAGACTATTGAAGGTACATTAGCGTTCATTAGTAGTACCGCTCTAGTTGCTTTCGTTTTAAAGCAATATTTAGGGTATTACCAAGACATTACTATAAAAAACTTATTCATTATATCTACCCTTGCCGGTGTATTAGAAGGTAATAGTGTCCTAAATGATAATATTCTAATTCCTTCATTTATGTTATTATCAGAGGAACTATTCAAAAATTTATGAATGAAAATCATAAAAATTTATAAACTAATGTATAGTTACGATAAAATAATTTAATTGACTAATTTGTAATACTTTTAAGCAGAGAAAAGGCATTGTTATTTTATGGAGAATGCTTTCATTAAAAAATATAGTCACTCTAAAAAGTAAAGAACTCCGATACGGGGAGTCGAACCCCGGTCTCCACGGTGAAAGCGTGATGTGATAGCCGTTACACTATATCGGATTATCATCTGATAGAAAATTTGTTTTAACATAAGTATATTCAGAGGTGAGAATATCAGGTGATATTTAAGTTTTTGATATTTTTTGAATATTATTGTAATTTGACAATATCTTTTTGCCTGAAAAAAAGTATAAAATTATGATTAAATCTTAGAGTAATAAATTTACATGTTCCACTTTAAGGGTGCACGTCAACCGTTTACATTAAATATCGTGTTAAATCACTCTCTAATAGCCTAAAATTAATAATCGTTATTATTAATTTTGTTGAAATATTGAAAAAAATAACTACCAAGTCTTCACAAGACATTTTGTATAATTACGATGGACTATATAAAAAAGGCTATTTGGGGACCTGATCAAAAAGAACAGCAACGAATAATCAAAGGTATATTAAGAAAAAACAATCGTTGTATAGATAAATCATTACGAGAACTATCTGTATTACAAGCCAAAACACAACAAATAATAAAAAGGTCCGCAAAGAAAAATGATATAAGAGCAGTTAAAATTTATGCAAAAGAATTATACCAAATAAACAAGCAATATAGTAGAATGTACACTTCTAAAGCTCAATTAGAATCAGTTGGAATGAAAATAGATGAAGCTTTTAAAATGAACATATTATCTAATCAAATGGCTCAAAGTGCTGGTCTGATGAGGGAGGTAAATCAACTAGTTCGATTACCTCAATTACAAGGGACAATGATCGAATTAGAAAAGGAACTAATGAAATCGGGCTTAATAAGTGAAATGATTGATGATACCATGGAATTAGCAGGAGAGACTGAAGAGGAATTAGATGAAGAAATCAATGAAGAGGTTAATAAAATAGTTGAACAATATACAAATGAAAAATTCAGCAAGGTTCAAGAAACACCGGAAACTGTTCTTAAAGTTACAGAAAATCGACAAGAATTAGAGGTTTCGGAGGAACAAATTGATGGAGAAGCAGATAATATGATCAAAGAAATGAGAGAAAGAATTAAGGCATTACAGAGTTAATTTTAGAGAACGAAGAATAAAGAACTAACCCAAGCATATAATATATAATAGCATATCAATATTTATTAAATGAAATGCTTATGCTATTTATAATAAATTATTTAAATTTATAATTCTATTTCCCAAGAATAATATTTACTTTTAAACCATGAATGCATATTCGTCATCATTTAATATCTTATACCTAACCCATGGAAACGCTTGATATTTCAAAAGATCTTCTTCTATTTTTAAATATTCAACCTTTAAACCACTACAAGTAGAGTACGGTATTTCAAATTGCATAAAAACATATTGATTTTTCTTTTTTAGTGCAATAGTTTCTTCATCCTCCTTATCATGCATTTCTTCATACAATTCTTCTAATTTTGGCCCCTTTCTTAATGGAGGTGGATTCATAGAAGTTTTTAATTCTTCCTGTAATCTATCATATTCTTCTTGATTAAAGAGTATAAATTCTGCTGCCATACTTGTCTCATTTTCTCCATGCCCACCTTTTAAGGTTCCAATTTCCCATATTAAGAAATCTTCAGAGATGTTATACAATACCTTTCCAATATCACTTTTAAATCTGGGTTGTTTTGATAAATCAATTTTATAATCATTGAAGAGTTGTAACAAAGGAATTTTTATGACCATAGTGGAAGTTGAATTTTGCCTTTTAAAATGGGACTCTATTTTTAGTGATACCTGTACTTTAAATTTTTTAAAATTTGGTTTAATTTCGAATGATGTTAAATTTATAACGGGTGGATCTTTCACATGTCTTCTAAGTTCATATTGACAAAGGATAAACTCTCCATCCGGTGGTATGAATTCTATTTCCTTTTTGTTCACAAAATCTTTATCATTCAAATCGCTAGCCTCAGTCAAATCTTTATCGAGATTCTTAATATTAATTGAGTTTAGTGATACACACTGATGAAATTTTGCATTGTCAAGAAATTGTTTATCATCTTGTAATATCTTGTTTAATGCAATTCTTAAAGTGGGCATCCCTGATAAATAACTTTTACATTTAATTTGACCATGAATTAAATTTTTTCTAATGGTTTTGGTTTTAAAATCCATTAAGTATTGGACATTTTCGATTATATCCAGAAAAAACTCGTTCTTTGCATAGTAAATCCCTTTTGTTCTCCAAGATACAGCCATTGTAGTCGTTCTTGCAATATGGCTATTTATATATGTCTCATCCTCATTATTTTCAAAATCCTCCTCTTCATCCTCTTTGGCCTTTCCATCTTTTGCTGCAAACCCTTTCCATAAATTGGTTAAATTATTTGCAGATGGCATATAAGATCCTAGAGATACGGCATTTTTTTTTGAATATCCATTTTCTGCATCGCTATCGTCAGGTTCATCTTCACTATCATCGTTATTATTCATTGGATGGTTAATTTTGACTCTAATGTAATCACGAATAATACTTGGATCCGTCATCTGAATCATGCCAAAGTCTATACTTTCATCAATAAGCTCAGTAACTAATAGTACATTATCCATTATCAAAATTTTGGTTAGCAATTCTTTTTTAAAATAATTCTTAATCAGAAAATACAATTGATCTAAATAAAATAATACCATCATCAGATTCGTATATTTATCATCCATACAGTGGATAGCAGCAACAAACCATAGTGAATCCCTCTTGACGTAGACAAAATGCCACTCCAACACTGTAATAATTGGAGGTGATACCTCAGTCCATGTGTCCTTGAAAGTTTTTATGATGCCGGCTAGGTTTCGTACAGGTTTTGTATTTTTTGATATTAAAGGCTCCAACAGTTCATCTAAAATAAATAGACAGGAAGACATAATTAAAAAGAACGCAAGTAGAAGGTTCAATCCATCAATTGGTCCGTACTCTGGATAACTAATTTGCCAATAGTTAAGCAGAACTGTTACTTTGTCAAAGAATATGCAAGCACTCTTTTACAAGATGGATATATTTTATTATATACTTTTCTTTTCCAAATTTTTTTATATGCGCTTAAATCGATTATTATGTGCATATTGCGAAAAGGATTCGAATATACATAACAATCAAATGAAGCATAACAGACAGTATTAAAATATACAAATCCACTGTTGCTCTCCTGCACAGCAAACACCCAAATTGCTAGCCCAATATCCAAACCATAGTTGGGGATACAAGAACATGTACAATAAGATACTAAGAACGAAACCTATTCCCCTAACTCGTAACGAATTGGCCAGCAAGTTACTACAGCTGCCCAAATGGCGAGCATGCGACGGCTACTTGATAAGGCAGACAATCGAGGTTAGAGATTTTGAAACATGTCACTCACTATTAACAAACATAGCGATGCGAGCGCATTTATGGGGCCATCATCCACAAATTACTATGAACTACAATAAGCTGGATCTCAAATTGACAACGCACGACATCGGAACGCAGATCAGTGATATCGATATCAAATTAGCAGAAAGGATCGATAAGTACGTAACCATGTACACTAAACAAGGCTAACCAGCAGCATCACTTACAACATATGTATAGCGTACTCTACCTCTGCCCTTAAGTGTCTACATATGACAGTATTTCAACTTTGGTGAGGCAGCTGCAACGAACCCTAAATGCTAGAGAACCCTAAAATACCAACCCTATCGGGGTTTCCGTATTTAGCGAGCTGAATCGATCAAAAAGACAAATATGTCATCACTTGTAACGACACAGTAAAGGAGAAAAAAAGGCTTCAAATAATTTCATCTCTCATTTAAGACAACATTATTTAGTGGCAATTGGAGGCAAAAAGGCCAACTAAGGAACAAAGTGTTGCAGATTAGTATTGCCTGTACTTTATAGAAGAAGAAAAACTTAATAAAAGACATTCAGGTGTTGAAGACATTCTATATTAGGTCCAACAATTAATCAGACTCCTTTAACTTGTCGACTTGTTTGCGTCTGCTCTGAAAAAGGCTCAGGTATTTATTAGGTTAGAAGAGGATAGTTGGCTATTTGCAATTATTTTCTTTATCGGTATTAACAAGCCATTGACGCATTTTGTTTTTCGATATTGTATTTCACTTTGTTGTAGTTTGCAGTTTGGTTATCTGAGACACAAAGCAAGAGGAAGTGATAGTAGTTAAAGACAGGAAACACACAGGCTTTGAGTTGCTATTCTGATTCTTAAGGTTTGAATTGTGTCTACATTTTTGGTTTTGCCCTCCCATCCTTTCCATTTATACAGTTTGCGAACATCGAATATCTAAGACTCATACAATAGTGCAATTACAAAGATGTTATTGTTATATTTTTTAACGTTAGTCAGTTCTCTGGTTGGTATTTCGGGTGCCAACAAAGTCAAGCTAAATGAACATGCATACAGAGTGTGTTCTGGTATGTATGCGAAAGAAGATTACGGCGGTAAAGTGGATCCATTTATTTCATTTAATCTAAAAGCCATCAGCGAATTACAGGAGGAAGATCCGGGCTTGGTTGTGGCCATCTTCGATTTCCAAGATTTTGAGCACTTAGGTGTCCAATTACCAGACGATGAATACTACTATATTTGTGATGATTACGCTATTGATATGAAACTATGTAATTCTACTAATAAAAATCAATTTATCATCCAAGATGTGGTATATGATGCATACTCAGGAAAAAATAGAACAATAGTGCATCAGATTATGAATTTTTCTCAAAACACACTAGGTTTACATGAAACGAAATACCCAATTATCAAAACAGGATATTACTGTGTAACTGCATTTACATATAGTTCATCGACCAAATTTGACGCTATTGTCAATTTTAGAAATGCTTTTGGCCATTTACCAGCTGCTGAAATTAACAAATTACCTCTCTATGGTTTATTAAGCGTCTGCTATGTTATAGCTATGTCTTTGTATTCATTTTCATTCTGGAAGCATAAACATGAAATTTTACCTTTACAAAGATACCTATTAGCTTTCTTTGGATTTCTAACGTTAGAATCGATATTCACATGGGCATACTATGATATTAAAAACGAGAAAGGGTTAACTGCAGGTGTGACTGTGTATATGGTCTTTTTATCGATTTTAACAGCAGGTAAAGTAACATTTTCATTCTTCTTGTTGCTAATTATTGGTTTAGGGTATGGTATAGTTTTCCCAAAATTAAATAAAACTTTAATGAGAAGATGCCAATTTTTTGCAATTTTTACGTTTGCTTTAACTACTGCAAATTTCATTCAAAATTATTTGTCTGACCCAGAAAGCACGTCTCCTCTCATCTTAATTACATTTATCCCAATGGGTATTTCATTTTTTGTTTTTTACTATATGGTGTTGAGATCTATGACCAATACAATTGTTTATCTAAAGGACCAAAGACAAGTTGTAAAGTTGACAATGTATAAAAAATTGATTGCAATCATTTATTTATCCCTAATGTTAGTGTTAGTTGGTACTGTTTTTTCTTCGCTCTTCTTTATTGGTCATAACACGATCGATATGATTGAGCAACATTGGAGAACTAAGTTTTTCTATACTGATTTTTGGCCAACCCTTGTTTACTTTGGTGTGTTTGTTACACTAGCATTTATTTGGAGACCAACCTCTACCTCATACATGTTAGCATCATCTCAACAGTTACCAACTGATCCAAGTAACGTTGCAGACTTTGATTTAGATGATCTTCAATCATTAGGAGAGGTTATTGAATCACCAATAAATAGTGGAAACCCTGATGAACTTGATCTGGATTTCACTGATGATGAGGAACAAAATGATCATACAAAAACCAACACTTCTGAAAATCACGTAGCAAAAAATACTGACTCTCAAAAATAGGAATATGTAACATAATAAATACAAGTTGTGCAATGTATATAATATAAAAGAACGTAAATTTAAATCTAATATGAATATTTTATTATCTATGACTTTTGGATGCAATTAAAAAAAGATTGAATTTTTGAAAGCAAAAAATAAACCAATGATTTCGCCCAGGATCGAACTGGGGACGTTCTGCGTGTTAAGCAGATGCCATAACCAACTAGACCACGAAACCAATTAATTTATGATATGCTTACAAAACAATAATTATATCACAAATATAGAAGGGCGTCTGAAAAACGTAATTAAAAACAGTTATAACTAACACTAAATATTAAAAGATCTCAAGTCTACTTCCATATAATTAACAGTATTGGTACATACATATATATCTGTTGTTTTTCGTTCATAAAGCGACACAATTGATAGAGTTTCTCTTTTGCATATCTACAGAGAAAAATGTAGAGTAGCTTATTTCTAGTTCAAGAAATGGCCCATTGGGGTGAATAACGAATGGAGAGCAGATAAGAGGCAAATAAAGGTTACCAATAACTAACAATATTATTAGGGTTTGCCAAGACTGGCTTTTGCTAATGAATTTTATATTGAATTACGCATCAAATTTTGTAAATTAATAATTCTACCTAGTTAATTCCCATTGCTGTAGCATTATAAAATTAAATGAACATTTTATTTTTTATTGTTTTTTTCAACAATTATCACTAACAAACACATCTATTTACAGGGCTTTAAATATTTAGTTAATTACGTACAAGTGTCGGTTCAAATGTTATTTTTCAATTTTAGACGCCAAATTTTTCATTTTTTAATAACGAGAACTATGTTTGAAAAATTTTTAGTATAAAAAGCCATCGATTTCAAAAATTCGAACATCAAAAATTCACTACTCTTTAAAGTTGACAATGTTTGATAATAAGCTTTTTATTTAATTCTTAATATTTAAAATAATAAGAAACAATGGTAACAACTATCAATTTTTTTATTTTCATTCAGTAGAATGATTGAGATAAATTGATTAAAGTGTTGTGAAATTTCACTTTATTTCCAAAGTCGATAATCAAAAATTAATCTACTTTAATCTATGTTTATGATGAGAAAATGTCCTTGTGACAATGCTATAAACCCAGCTCTTCGATCTTAAATAATTTTTTATTTTTTGAAAGGAGAAGAGATTTAATCTCTGACACATACAGTTAAAGATATTTCTTCTTGTAACGTAACCTTTTGGATGAAAGATGAAATGGTACCCTATCGATCACTAAACATTAATAATTATTTAATTGACTTATTTTTTAGAAGCAGAGGCTTTGAATAACGCAATATCATCATTCTGCATTATATAATTCTTACCCACTCGTTTTATTAAACCTTTGGTTTTCAAATAGGATTCATTAATAGTTTCACCAGGAGCTTGTTCTAGATCTCGTAATGCGATAATTTCAGCATTTAAGAATGTTTCACATAAATCAGAATGTATAGCACCAGCAGCTTCGTTTGCAGGAGTATTCTCTCTTATTAGCCATTCTCTGACCTCTTTAGGTCCACAGGTATAATAGCTGATCAATCTTAATATGTTTTTTGTATTTTGTATGATAGATGGGATCGCATGTTCTATATTATCAATCTTAATTTTTTTTCCAGTTATTTTTTCCAAATCATACTCTGTCACTAAATCAGAGATATATGCTTTAAATCCTTTTAAATCATCGTTATTTCTAAATTCATTGTACTTGGTTTCAAAATGACCACTAAAGGGTAAAATTATGTCTTGAGGAGAATTTTGTTTCAACCAAGCACGGACATATTGCAGGCTCTTCACCTTTGTATCATCCAGTTGGGATAAAATATATTCATGTGGGTTTATATTTAGTAAAATAATACTTGGTTTAGCAGTTAAGAAATTGTATCTATTCAAAATTGAATTTTCAAATGATGTCCATTTTTTTTCTATTTGTGTGATTTTCTTACCTTCATATAGTTGTTCTTGTAAATTTTCCAAGAATACTTTCTCCCCTTCCAACAATTGAAAGTTTTCCTTATTATTGGAATGAGAGCTTGACTTATTCTTGAATTTTTTTGAGAGCCGTTCCAAACCATTCTCCAAGTATTCCAAATCTTTCAGAATCAATTCATCATTGACCAGCGCAAGATCCCTTATCGAGTCTACTGTTTCTTCCAAATGTATAATCTCCTCGTCTTCAAATCCCCGAACCACATGCAAGATAGCATCTACATTCCTTATATCGTTCAAGAACTTATTGCCCAGGCCTTTTCCGTTCGATGCACCTCTTGTCAAGCCAGCAATGTCGAATAATGTGAGTGTCGAATTGATATACTTTTGTGAGCTATATTTTTTCTGGAGATACATTAATTTGCTATTTGGCAAGACAATTCTATAATCCAATGGATCTATTGTGGCAAATGGGTAATTTGCAGGGTTGCTCAGATGAGAGTTGGTAATTGCTTGGAAAAGCGTCGACTTGCCAACGTTTGCAAGCCCGACAATGCCACACCGTAAATTCGACGTTTGCCTTCCTAACAGAGACATGACTGCTGTGTGTGCCTATATCGCTGATATCTCTATGTTTGTATCTACGTGTCTGTATTGCTACTACGATGTCTATATATAGATATATGCGTGAACATTTATATATATTAATGTATGGCCCCATACTAAACCGCCCATGCGCGATGTCGCGGTCATGTGACACGCAATTATTCCTGTGCTCTACGCAGGGAATTGTAATGCTCACCCAAAGTGTAGCTATGTTTGTAGTAAACAACGTGTATGCTTGGCATGTCTTGCACGTTGCTCGAGCCCTCTTGCTGGTTATATTTTTGAAACTGAGCGCTCTTCGAAGCTAAATCGTTCGTGAGAACGTTGATTGTGACGTTTAGTGCTTTGGACAGCGCAAGCAACTCCAGTTCCCCACCCCACTGTGCCGTGGTGCGCATCGCCTCCAAGTACTCATCCATGTCATTGAGTTCACCTGTCCGTTCGTCAAACATAAACGGTACGAAGTCGTCTTTGTTGCTCTCAATGTAGTCGCAAGCTAGAGATCTCAAGAGCTGGACGGAGTCAGTGGCACCGGGAGCTGCAAGAGCATGCTCTTGCAGCTGATCAAGAACCGACGCAAAGAGACAATGGCCGTCCGGTTTGATGTCCTGCTCTTTGAAACGATGCGCAGGGTCATTCAAGAATGCGTCCACTAGTGCCTGCTCCTGTGCTTGCAGATCTGGCATAGCCACAGCTTCTGCTCTCGCTTCATCCTTCATTTTCTCGATCTCCGCTTGTCTTTTCGCCAGACGCTCTTTCTGTCTATTTCTCCGCTTCTTCTGAGACGGCTCCTGTGGAGCCGTCTCCACAACGGCGTTACTCCCGCCCAGGTCTAGCTGGGCCAGCAGCATCTCCGGGGTAACTTCCTCCTCATCGGCCCTCTCCCCTTCTGCATCGGGTTCTCCTCCACTTTGGAATTGTCTCATCTCCGCCGCTTGTCTCTCACGCAGCTGCGTCTCCAGCCCAGCGCACCGCTCCGTCAATTGCCGCCTGTTCGATTTCTTCATCCCGGACTTTATCGACTTGATCTGGTTTTCCAGATCCTTTTGCTCTTTTTTGTGCCTCTTCAACAACGTGTCGTAGTCCTCTCCACCCATTATCTTAGTTTTGTTCAATGTTTGGGCTGCTGGCGCGCGCTTCTCGCAATCTCCACAGTCCCTGTCTCTGCGTTCCGGATGCCTGTCCGGATCCCCAATATCAGCCCAATTCTTATACGTCTCCACTTTGCCTTCCAAGCACTCATGGCCACCAACAGAAACTATGTTCTCCAACAACAGTAACTGCGTTATCTTTCGCTTTCCACCTGCTCATCGGATTAACAGAAAATTTATTTTCTGTTAATCCGAATCGCGGCCGGTAACCCGGCCGGCCATACCTTTACCGATGCGGAACAAGCGGCCAGAAAAAAATGCATTTTCCCGTCCAAAAGTGTGGGGTAAAACGGGCGGCCCCTTGTATTTGTCCCTGGTGCCGTGCCCCAGGACGCCAATTGAATTGCCATTGGCCGGAACGAATTCTTGCCCGCGCTACTGCTCGTGCTGTGCGTGCCAGCACGGAAACAGACACGGACACAATTGCGTCGTCTGCCCAGACAGGTAGACGTTTCTCCAGGTTACGGTGGGGCCACGGCCGTGACCCCCAGCGCAGGCGTGCCGCCAAGCTGCAAAGCAAACGCAAATGTACAGGCTTTACGGCTTTACGGCTTTACATATACTGCGTTTTGTATAATAATGCATACAGCCACATATACAGTTTCAGCACTCTCAAGCGTAACCGGGAAATTGGCTTTGCAGCAAGGTCGGCTCTCCAGTGCTTTACGATTGTTAATAGATAAATTGGTTCCACACTTGCAGCTGTCTTAACAGTTTCTGTGTTCCCAACGCAATAACTAATCATATATAAGCGTTTTACTATTTTCGTGTTCGGCTAAACTATTTGTTCCGACATTTTCAAAATTTGGTAAAATTGAAAAGTAGAAATCAACAGAAAACCAAGACAGGAAATATATCCAAAGTGCTTGCCGTCTCCATATAAATTAATATACATATATTAATTTATATATGCACTGTTGTGAAATTTTAGGTAAGTTTGTTTACAGATGCAATCTGACGCTAAGAGGAAGAGTAGCTTAGACCAACAAGAGAGCGAGATCAAAGAACGCGCAGCTCTAGACACAAATCTTCAGCAGGCCCCGTCATCTGCACCATCGGATGCTATTGAACAAGATATGAGTCCACAGAGGAAGAAACTAAAAAAGGCAAGTAGAGCCTGTGACCAATGCCGTAAGCGGAAGATTAAGTGTGATTACGACAATGCGTCAACCATTTGCAACAATTGTAACAAGAACGACGATAAATGTACCTTCAACAGGGTCCAATTGAAAAGGGGCCCTTCAAAGGGGTATACGAAACAGCAGAATAAGGCAACAGAAGTCCAGAAGTTGGCCTCTCACAATCCTGGTGTTGGGACCGCTGCTCCATTACCACAACCTTCTGCTCCCTCTTCTTCTGCTTCTGCTCCTTTGCAACAGCCGGCTTCTTCAACAAAACAGTATTCACAAAGTCAGAATCCAGTTCCATTGCCTCCCATTTCACAGTATTTCCCAACTCCAAACCCAACAGCAGATGCTACAAAAAACGAACAGCCTTTCTGGAAAGTCCCGTACCATGAATTCAATAATACTTCTTCGGTAAGTAATCAAAACCAGGACAGCTCTACGAATTCCGTCGATTTGAATTTTCAAAACACATTGAGTCATGCAGCCACAAATGACATGCTTTCAAGCGATAATGAAAGCGTTACTACACAGAATAATAATGTAGCAGCCTTCAGGAGCAGATCTTCTTCGATTCCTCCTTTTGTAAAATACAAACCAACAACACCAATTAATATTAATGGGCTAACAAATTCTCCAAATTATGTTAACCAGTCTCTTTATTCTGCGTATTCACAATTTTCACAATTGCCAAATACTCAAAATGGGAATAATAATTTTACCAATAATAATTTGCCAATTCTTACGCATAATTTTTTGACTTCTCATAATGGAGCTCTCCCGTTAATGCATTCAAACTATAATAATTATAGATCAAAATCAAGAAGTGGTTCTTTTTCTATCGTTAGCGATGCAATGTCTACGCCTTTTATACCTAAGGAAAGAAAAAGAAGTAATTCAACAAAGTCAACCCCTTCTGTGTCAACAGCAAGATACAGTATCAATAACATTATCACTATCGACAATAATATACATCCAATAGATGCAATAAATAATACATCAAATATAAATCATTCAAGCCAAAAACTGGACAAAAATCTCATTTTATCGTCTACTGCTTCTTCTCCAAAATCAAACCAATCAAACGATCCGCTAAATCAACAGTCGAACATTTACCAAAGTGATTCAAAGAATAATATTACAAATAGTAACGGTGATATGAATACTTTCAATTTTTCAGATCCAAATTCAAAAGCAGAGAATGATACAATGATAATGAATTTTGGAAAAATTAATGATATAGATTTGATTAATTCATATTATGAATTCATTCACTTGAATTTTCCTCTGATACCTATAAATAAAAGAACATTAACAAATGATATTTTGTTGATAAATAATAGCCATTCTATGAGCAGTAACATAGTTAAATGGTTTAGAAATTCATTAGAACTATTAGTGAGAGTAGCATTAAAAAAATCAAATAATCAATTGAACGTAATTCAGGTAGATAAGAAAGATATTAGAAACAATATTTCGAAACTTGAAAATAATATCAATGGAACTACGGATGATGACAACTATGAAGTTTATATCAATACCATTAACAAAATATTTCAAGAGTTGATGTTACTTTATCCTACAGTTAGATGTAATAAAGAATTGATTGATTCAAGAATAAAAATTATATTCTTGTTAACTTTTCTAGTGCTTAACTATATTCAAATTTTAATTGGGAAGAAAAATACATTCTTACTTTCAAATACGGTCACAGTTTTTAATGATTCAAGTGTACCTTCAAGCTTACTATGTGGAGATTGCTTACTAGACTTTAATGAGTATAAGATTATGTATAAGAGATTATATCTTATATTAATAATTTTTGATTCGATTCAATCCATTTCTTACGGTACTCCCGCTTTGATTACCATACCTGTCGATGAATTGTCATTCATTCGATTATTTGACATTAAAGCATCCATGAAAATAAAAAAAATTGATAACTATTCTGAAGAAGTTTTAGAAAAATGGGTAGTTGAAGAAAATTCAATTAAATTAAATTGTATCATGAAAGGTTTTCGTTTGCCAATGATTTTAATAAAGTTATCTCATAATAGGTTATACAAAGTAAAACAAGAGTGCATAATTAAATATATCGATGATATTAAAAGATATAATGATTTTGGAATAATTCAGGAGGGACCAAATGAATTAATTTATTTATCTGAATTATTTGGGAAATTATTATTGATTAAACAACAACTGCTAATATTCCTATTTTCCATTATTGATTTGGATGAAAATAAAATTAGCTTTTTAAAATTAGATGATTTCAAAGAATTGAGTGATATACTATGTTCCATGATCTCGACAATTTTAATGATCCTTACATTGATAATGAGGTTAAATCCAACAAATTGTATTGATTATAATTTTAAACCTCCAACACATATCCAGCCACGCAATGATGATTCTATTACAATGAATCAAAACGGTAACAATTCAACTGACCAAATAGTTCAAAATACAGACGATGGCCCTAATGGTAATGTAATATCGAAAGAAAAATTTGAAAATGGTACGACCAATGGTGATTTTTATAGAAAACTATTAGGGTTTAATAATGATAGTAATAATATTCTAACGGATGTGAAAGATATAGCAAGGGGGTGTATTACTCCGTATTTCATAATAATTTGGAATGAAATGTGTAACCTTCATGAGTTGATCAAGGAGTTACCAACTTCTTTAATTGGTATAATCATCGAAGCCACCATTCATTCACAAATGAGCCCAGAAGATAATCCAGAGTTGGAGAAAAAACACAAACCAACTAATATTATGGATGGCAATTCTGATCTTTTATCCGACGAGGCCAAGACCAATATTAAAGCACGTAATATAGTTGTTAAGTTATCCAACTCAATGAATGAAGTAGTACAAATTACCAGTCTATTGGGCTTAATCAACCCCAATTCTGGTAATTCTAATTACAGGGATACAAAGGGTGACAATAATTTCAGCGGACCTTGTGCGAGCACCGAAACAAATATCAAGAACGCAGGTCAAAGCTCCCAACGCATGTCTAATGAGCATAGGGGATCCAGAGATAGATTTGCAGGGGACAGCATATTCGAGAAAATGTACTGTAATCTTTTAAAGTTGAAAGCTGACAGATTAGCACAGGACTATAGCCCATCCGAGCAAAACAAACTCAAGATAGATAATGGATTGACTATAGCCAAGGGCTCCAAAACCACGACAGCAGCCCTTCAAGGTGTTGTCCATATCGCATGGAAACTCTTGGATGATTCGGAATTAGGATGGCTGTGACGGCACTTACCCTCCAACTCCCACATGCCCAAATATGTAAGTGTATTTATATTTGTAGTAGTACCAAGCTTTAAAAATTGACTTGATCGTACATCGTATATATCTATACGTAGAAAATATGACTAAATATTAGCAAGAACCTTGCATCACTTGTAACGGTCCCTTAGCCAATCAAACGATGCGCGTACCGGAGCCATCAACTGAGGATCTCTTTAGGTGAACAAAAATCAGATGTTGAGCCACACCATTAGACTGTTGCACAACAGTCTCAACTCCTATTACACTGGGTTGCCAAAAAGAAGCGGGGATGGAAATTGAAGAAATCCTAAGCTCTTTACAGCATCATTACCACAGACAACAATGGTTTGCAGCAAGCACACTTCATTATGTTTGCAATTCGAGTATTCTGAGCTCCCTCTAAATCTGCAACATCAACATCCGTTCACCACACGCGTTGGCGGATCATGTTTAGAAAACATTTTCCGTTTTTACTACGAATACAAGAAGACCACCGGCATAGACCTCATGGTTATTTCTTTATGTAGTGGTATTGACGATTCAAGAATCAAAATGTTGTAACACTCATATAATGTCTATAGGAAATAAACAACAACAACTAGAACTAGACATAGCTGCTTGGTAAGTCAATCTCCATCACTTTATAGCAAGATCTTTCCACACTTGCAAGACCCATTTTTGTAGTTCTTGATATTAAAATTAGTTGCGCGTTAAATCTTCCTTTTCTAGCTTTTGTTGCTCTCTTTGTTTTTATCCTCTTTTCTATAACATTAATATCTGTATTTATTTATCTTGTTCACTTACAATTAAATATATTTAACTATAAATATATTGTTGTTTAGGTTGCATTTACGGTGTCGTTGTATGGGAAGTTTTTAAATTATATATAGATTAGTTATATCAATTTAATTGCACCGCCATCATACTCAAGATATAACAAAAAAACAGTAACCACAATGTCTACCGGTAAGAGACACACGAAGACTCAATCCAGTTATGCTTTTGAAAGTAGCACTTCCAATGTCGCTGCTTCTCAAATGAGAAATGCTTTAAATAAATTAGATGATACTATGCCAAATGATAACCCTGCTAGTGCAAGATTCCAAAATGAGTTAGACTCTTTCTTCACTTTGTTTAGAAGGTATTTGATAGAGAAAAATTCTAAAAATAAATTGGATTGGGATAGAATTAAGTCTCCAAACCCAGAGGAAGTTGTGGAGTACAAAATTATCGAGCAACAACCAGAAAACGTATCTAATTTATCTAAGTTAGCTGTTATGAAATTAAATGGTGGTTTGGGTACTTCAATGGGTTGTGTTGGTCCAAAATCTGTTATTGAGGTCAGAGATGGTAACACTTTCTTGGATTTATCTGTAAGACAGATTGAGTATTTGAATAGACAGTATGACAGCGACGTCCCAC
The DNA here is from genome assembly GCA_003705985.2 of Tetrapisispora namnaoensis. NCBI lineage: Eukaryota > Fungi > Ascomycota > Saccharomycetes > Saccharomycetales > Saccharomycetaceae > Tetrapisispora > Tetrapisispora namnaoensis. The sequence goes on along the minus strand of PPKD02000001.1, from coordinate 936,519 downwards.
TTTTATTGATGAACTCCTTCAATACGGATAAGGACACTGAGCATTTGATTAAAAAGTATTCTTCGAATAGAATCAGAATCAAATCTTTTAACCAATCCAGATTCCCAAGAGTCTTTAAGGACTCTTTATTACCAGTTCCAAACGATGTTAACGACTCTTTGGATTCTTGGTATCCTCCAGGTCATGGTGATTTGTTTGAATCACTATATGCTAGTGGTGAATTGGATGCTTTAATTGCTCAAGGTAAAGAAATCTTATTTGTTTCGAATGGTGACAATTTAGGTGCTACCGTTGATTTGAAAATATTAAATCATATGATCGAAACAAATGCAGAATATATAATGGAATTGACTGATAAGACTAGAGCTGATGTCAAAGGTGGTACTTTGATTTCGTATGACGATCAAGTTAGATTATTAGAAGTTGCTCAAGTTCCAAAAGAACACATTGATGATTTCAAGAATATTAGAAAATTCAAAAATTTCAATACTAATAACTTATGGATTAATGTAAAGGCTATTAAAAGATTAGTCGAACAGAACTCGCTAGAACTAGAAATAATTCCAAATGAAAAAACAATTACCAGAAATGGCCATGAGGTTAATGTTATTCAGTTGGAAACTGCATGTGGTGCCGCTATTAGATATTTTAACGGTGCTCATGGTGTTGTTGTTCCAAGATCAAGATTTTTGCCAGTCAAGACTTGTTCCGATTTGCTAATGGTGAAATCGGATTTATTCTACTTGGAACATGGTGCTTTAAAAATTGATCCTTCTAGATTTGGTCCAAATCCATTGATTAAATTAGGTTCACACTTTAAAAAAGTTAACAACTTTAATCAAAGAATTTCTCACATTCCAAAGTTATTAGAATTAGATCATCTTACAATTACTGGTAACGTTTTCTTAGGTAAAAACGTTACATTAAAAGGTACTGTCATAATTGTTTGTTCAGATGGACAAAAGATTGATATTCCAAATGGTTCGGTTCTGGAAAATGTTGTCATTACTGGTAACTTACAAATCTTAGAACACTGATCCAATCACTGAAACAAAAATATATATATATATCAAGCTTAGAGTTCTAAATTATTTTTTTTCAATCAGTTTCCAATATTTAGTAAGATCAGAAAAACATTAAAAGAGTATTTCATTAATGTCACATTGTTTTGAAGAATATGCTATTTTCCTTTTTAAATTGTATCGATTATATAAACAAATTCACAATGTATTGTAATACCTGCAATTTAATATCCATATACATTTGTACTAGCTATTTACTTAAAATAAAAGAACAAACTAAAGATAAATACTAGACAAGCTCATGTACCATATATTATTCAACTTAATATTTAGCATTCATTAAAAAGATAATTTAACTATTATTAATCTTCTATATTCATCATTTCTTTCATATCGTTCGATCCGTCCTCTTGAATTTTCTCAGGGTTAAATATTAAAAATGTTCGAGCTTTATCATACTTCTATATATTTATATTTAAAACAGGGATATGGAGGTATAACTTTATATAAGTCTTTCTGCAAATAATATTAATTTAAGTTAACTGGCTATAAGTCACAAAAGTGTAAGGTTTCGATCATGGAGATTGATGGCAATACTCTAATCTTTATAATCTTTATATTGTATATTTTTTATTCTACACCGAATAATGAGGGAATAACGTCAGAATATGGATATAATCAGTTGTCTTTATTAAAAAATCAATTTAGTATTGAATACAACAATTTCATGAATTTAACATATGACACAAACTTTAAAAATATAACAGGATTTAAGTTAAGTTATGCAGATGCTGCTAAAGATCCTAATATTAATGCTACCTACCCATTAAATGGAAAAGACTATGACGCTTGGCAATCCAATGAAAAATATATGCTATTACCTGAAAGCATAATACATATACTAAACAATCAAGTTTGGCCTAGATCAGATTCTGATTTATCGAACATATTTCCTATGAACATTTCAACAAAGATGTATGGTACTATTATTAATGATATGAATAATAATACAAACAATTTAACTAGGATTCCAATGCCAATGCCAAAATTTTACGACCAGGCAGAACATTTGGGAGATGTAACTCCTCCAATTGGTGATAGATACCCAAAAAATGATGAATATGCCTATTTTTACAAAGAAAATGTTACATTTGACCAAGGTGAAGTGACTATTGTATTAGAGCACATGGATAAACTTTCTTCTGATTTAAAAAACGATAAAGATAAATACTTTAATAGCCAAAGTGATAAATGGAAACTCTTGAGAACCACTGTCACTTTCAATAGCGTTGATGAAAAAGAAGTAAGAGTTATTCATGGTAAAGCAATTTATGATGTTCAAAGGGGAAGAATAGTTTCTCTAACTCAGAGTGCCAAATTTCATTCTATATTTGCTTTTCCTCATTACAGCAATATAGGAACTACAAATAAAGAAGTGATTTTTAATGAGGTTAAACAACTTATAACCGAATATTATAATGCAGTTGATTTTGTTAATGCTATTAAACCAAATGATTTTGAAGAATGGAAGAATAATGGCGAAAATTCCTGTGAATATATGATATTTCTGCAATTAGAACCATGGAATCAATACACAAAAGACCAACTAAAACTCATAGATCATGAATTAAAGTGGCCAACGGGGCTACCAGTAAATGTATCATCAATACCCCCAATAGTGATTGAATCAGGATTAATATATTCACCAGATTGTGGTTTACAATTTCATTTAGATAAGACAGAAGGCGTAAGAGAAGAAATTCTGGTAGAAAAGATGAGAATTTTATTAATATTGGTGTTTTGTTTGGAATCTTTACAAATCTATTTGTTTTTGAAACAATTGCAATTCACCAATACACCTTCAAGTATTAATAAGGTATCATTTTACACTTTGTTTATCTTGCAAATGGTAGACAGTGTAACTGCAATAGCCGTTCTTATAATGATGTTTATCATGCCCTCATTATATGTACTTTGCATGATGTGCTTACTTTTAAGTTTTTCTATTACCTATATGTTTGAAATTCGTTATATGCTTATAGTAAGCTCCTCACAAGCTAATGAGCAAAATGTAGGCATCATGGTTCTATTGAGACGTGTAATACGAAATGAAGATGAAGTAAGACCAGTCATTACAGATAATACATCACCTTTGGATAATTGGCTGTTAGGAAGAATTTATCTTTCACTATTGGTATTCGTGAATATTGTCCCAATTTCAAGTTTATGGCCAAAAAAAATAAGAATAATAATGGAGTATATTTTAGTTTTTGCTGTAAATTCATATTGGGTTCCACAAATTTTTAGGAATACGATAAAGGGAATACAGCCTAGATCGGTGAGAGCAAATCAGAATATATTAATGCAGAGGCAAAATGGAATGCCGCTACTATGGAAATATGTTATTGGAACTTCCGCAATTAGACTAATTCAAGTTTTGTATTTTTTTGCATGCCCTTCAAATTTAGGGAGACATCGTACTGATTATAAATTTTGCATTATTATAGCATTATGGTTGCTCATTCAAATATTATTCTTATATTCACAAGATTATTTTGGTTCCCGTTGGTTTTTGCCGAGGCACATTATTCCTGAGGGATATTCCTATCATAAGCCAGTTTTATCTCAAGAACTACTTGAACATGGTGCATCAGAAGATCATTCAGTTGATTGTGCTATCTGTATGTCAAAAGTTCCAGTTTATGTGAAAGATATTCCTGACACCCATTCTATAGATCAACAATCTTATATGGTAACCCCGTGTAATCACATATTCCATACTGCTTGTTTAGAGAATTGGATGGGTTATAAACTACAATGTCCTGTCTGCAGGGCACCATTACCTCCATTGTAGCCGCAATTTCAAGAACAACATCATTATTAATAGTTATATATAACATATACTTTTGCATATTTAACTAAATATAGTTATATTCATTATTTTAATTCTTGATACATGAAAAAGTATTTAATTTAATAATATAAACAACATTCACATTTTAATATAAGAAATTGCATGATATTAAGATAATGACATCTTATTTTTTCTTTTTTTTATTCTTCTTCTTGGAAGATGTATTTGTATTCCCAGTTTGTTTGATTATTATAGCACCTTCCTTTTCTTCTTCAGTTGCATCTTTGAATTTATTTTGCGTATCTAAATAAAACATCAAGTCTTGCAGTTGCTCTTGTAAATTCTTATTTTCTTCTTCCAATTTTATTTTTTCCTTAGTCAAGTTATCAATACATTTCTCAGATTTATCTAAGTTTGCTTGAAATCCAGAAATTAACATATTATTAGTTTTAGTTTCAATTTTATACTCTTTTTCCTGTTCAGAAATTTGTGACCTAAGCTTTTTAATCTGATCTTTTAAATCATTTAGTTGTTTAGTTTCTGAATTTTTATCTGATGAATCTTTTAATCTCAGTTCATAATATTCTCTTTGTGATTCTAATTGTGATATAAGAACTTGGACATATTCTAAATGGTATTCTTTGTTTCTTAGAAAATCTGTGACTAAATTATCATTTTTATTTCTACTGCCACTATTATTTGAAGTTGTATCTATATTACCCACTTCTACTAGCTTTCCATCAACTTCATTTTGAACCAGCCTGTGAACATAATTGTCTCCTGCATAATCCCACACTCTTTGGGTTTTCATATCCATTGCAAAACAATGTGATGTTTTCTCAAAATGTTGTATAGCGTGCTTTGAATTATATCTACCACATCCAACATTTCCACAAATCAAACACATCCATAGATTTTCAACAGAATTGCATATTGAACATTTTGAGTTAGAGTTGTTCTGCTCTATCAATAATCTTCTTGAAATGTTTAGATTTGTATGCCTGCAAACTGGACACTTTGAATTTTTCCATTTATCTAGACATTGACAATGAAATGTGTGCGAGCATGGAATTGTGATCAAACCAGACACAGAAGTATCCATCTTTTCGAGACATACCGGACAAGTGGGCAATTCAAATTTACTACAGCTCTCTTCTTTGGTTGGAATTGAAGTGAAAGGGTCATCTAATAAATAAGGTAGAGAACTAATAGTATCCTCATTACTGTTTGAGTGAACATTAATAATTTTCTTTCTGTCAAATAATTGTTTTTTAAAAACTAATTCCTTAATTGCTACAATGTGGCATGTTTCTGGATCCATTTTACTAAATTTTTTTCCATTAAATTCTTTTAAAAATTCTTTGGAATAAAAGGATTCCTTAAACTTAATTAATATCATAAAATTAAATCCAAGTAGATCCTTACCATTTTGATAATGCTTCAAAATCCTAAAGTTTGAAACTTTATTATTAACAATATCATCTCCAATATAAAAATGAAGTAACTCGTGCAGTGTAAAATATGAAGGTACAAATAGCATACAAACCATGGTATCACCGCCGGGGATTATGACCAATTCTTCCTCATCTACTTCTGGTTCATGTTTCTCACCAATTCTATCGTCACTGTTATCATTGTTTTCACTGTCATTTTTAAACAATCGAATAACACCATAACCCAAATATTCAGATAAAATTAAATCCTCCTCCGATTCAACATTTTTATATTGTTGCAACATTCCAGCAGTGATGGCGCTTGTGCAATAAAGTTTACTAAATCTCCAGTCGCTTCCAAGTGCAGAATTCCTCTTCAAAAGTTCCTGATCCTTTGCGTAATTAATCACCAGGCTATAATTTGACATATGAGAAGATAAAATAGATTAACAATATGCAATGTAATAATATTACCAATATAAATATTATTATTGAATGAGTTGTTAACTTCCTCCTAGCGCTATCTTTTATCCTTTCTGCAAAAAATCTCTACAAACACGCTTTCTCCCATTAATAAACATTCGGTGTTGCTCAAATGCTGAGGATCGCTGGCTTAGCCTTCAGAGTTTAATATGTTCCAACCTTTATAATGGAGAAACATGTTTAAATATTCTCATATAGCCCTTAAATACTATTAAATTTTTTATATCGGAATTAGGGTTTATAAACCCTATTTATAATCTTGTAACCCTATTTATTTTCACACTAAAGTCGGTTCTCTATATCGATTACGTATATTCCTAGAATAATGCTGTCATTGTAAAATTGGGGCTTCCAGAATAATCATCTTTATATTCAAAACCTGCCAAACCATATTCTTAAGCAATATCAATATTTCTACTCAACTTAATTGCGTTTCAAGGCCTGCTGTATGTATACTTCTACTTTTGTTAGGTTCTACTCTAACTAACATTTTAAAATGCACAACAGCATTTCTTTTTTTGCGAGGTAAGGTCATCGAGAATTTGGAAAAAAACAATAGGCTGAAACTTTTTGAGAAGAGAGGAGGTATGCTATTAATTATAAATTTGTATATATGTGCATAAGTTATATTGCATTTTCCATAATTGTTACTACAGGTACGTATGTCAGTCATGCAATTTGCAATACTTATTCTAGGAGCAACTTTATGGGTAAAATTTGGAAGATCTGGCATTTGGAAAAAGATAATTTAGCGTGCATACTATTGACAGAATGGATTCACAATATAGTAGCCCAAATGATGCAGCGTTAGCAGTAGTTGCTACTGCTATGAAGAAAGCTAGACTAAAGCTTTATATATTGGTGCTTAATTCAATAGTGGGCGGCATATTGTTCAGTTCTGGTGGATTTTTGTATGTTGGCTTTAATGCCGAAAATCCAAAATTAGTAGAAGAAAACCCAGGTGTTGCTAGCTTTATAGGTGCTGCCTTTTTTGGTATTGGTTTATTCTATGTTGTCATTACTGGTTCAGATTTGTTTAACTCCAATATTCTATTTTTCTCTGTTGCGGTGGCAAGAGGGGCGGTAACAATCTATGATTTGATTATATCTTGGTTTATTAGCTGGCTTGGAAATATAGCTGGGAATTTATTTGCTGCGTATGTTTTTCTCTATCTATCAGGATCTGGCGCTACAAGTTTGTGGTCGCAGGGTTCTAAGCACATTTTAGAAACCAAAGCTTCATTTTCCTTCATACAAACTTTTTTGAAAGCTATTGCAGGTAATTTTTATGTTTGTTTGGCAGTTTACTTACAATTGATGGCCAAACCCATTCATGTTAGATATATAGTGATGTCGCTTCCGATTTTCACTTTCGTTTCGTTGGGATATACGCATGTAGTAGCCGATATGTCAATTTCTTATATTGGCTTGTTGAATGGTGCAGATATATCAGTAGGTAAATATATATGGAAGTTATTAATTCCAGCTACAATTGGAAATATCATAGGTGGATCAGCATTTGGGATAGTCATACCATACTTTTTACACATTGTTGTTGTTGAAATGGATAAAAAAGAATTGGATATTCCCGAGTATGAGGCTAGAGATGAACATCCAGAGTTAAATACAGATTCTAGAGTAGTCAGGATTAAAATTCCTGAATCTATTGATAGTATTACTGAAAAAGAATACTCTAAGTCGGTAACTCATAGAGACGATTTAAATCCTGAATATTCTAATTTACCAAGTTCAGGCAATTTAAGCAGCCATAGTGATTCCATTCATGAACAAAAATTTTATAATAACCCAAGAGAATTTAGACCATCATTGAGTCTTTCCAAAACTGAAACATATGCATCACACATTACATCACATTCAATGAAATCTAAAATAAGTAATCGGAGCATTGCATCTCCCCCAGGTGTTTTTCCAATACTGGGTATGGGTGAACCTTCAATAAGAGAGAGAAAAGTGCAAAATGGTAATTATAAACCTTCACATAACCCAAATGTATTAGAATATTCACACTCTTATTCATCAGAACAAAACAATGCACATTTGCCACCTGAATTTATGAATACCGATTATTTAGAAGCCTCCAAGACAATTGGAGCAAACGATCTTCAAGAAAACGAAAGTAAATACAAATACGATGTCATTCATGACAAGCCAGGGGCTGCTTTAGAAAGAGCAGTAACTAACGCAATCTCCAAATTAACCAGATCGCGTACTACTGAAAATGAATTGCCACAAACTAATCAAGATATTGATCTTTCCAATAACCAAGACTCACAAAACATGGACCCTCTCACTAGCCAAACATCTATTACTCGATCTGTTGAAAGCTATCTATCCAGTGTAAAATCGTCTGTTGATTGATATAAATATTTATTAGCAAAATCAATATCATAGTTGGTAAGAAAAGAATGAAAATATTGATAGCTGGACAAGTATTTAACTGTGTAGGCAAAATTATGGCCTACTTTTTTTCTTTACGAACTTGGTTCTGCATTCAAATATTTTTATAAAACATTACCCATAATCATTCCGATGATACATCCATGTATATTGTAGAAATATATGCCAGCAACTGCATTAACTCTATATAAGGATTTAAAATAATTCATTTAATTCATTTAATACATTAAAATATTTCATAGTATATTTATTTAAAATTAAATAACTTAGCGACACTTTCTAGCTTGTTATGTAATTTGTGACGCTATCATTCAGTATTCTTGTTACCCGACATTAAAGATAACCGTTGGGAACCAGTCGCGTAACGCCAATCAATATAAATAGTAAACAATGGGAACTTAAATAGTATTTTAATCATCGATCTTAGATAAATATGAATTAGTTTCTAATTAAACTAGAATATTAATTTGATGCTTCCAACAAACCAACTTTGGTGTATCGAAAGTGTATATAAAGACCAGTTTTTATTCAAGTCAAAAATATCTATCGATGCCCAAGAAGGTAAAGCTAAAATTTAAGAAGCCAATCATTTCCACGTCGGATAATATCATATCGACTGATGAACTGCTTGATCGTCTTACTATATTACATGAAGAATTATCAAGTTTAGTTCAAGATGATAGTGATCTAGAATCGGTTAATAGTTATTGCAATGATTTAGTAAACAGGAAATTGGTCAAACATAGAGATGCTGGTGTTCGTGCATTCGTTGCCTGTTGCTTAAGTGATATATTAAGAATATATGCACCTGACGCACCATATACTGATACACAGTTAACTGATGTATTTAAATTATTCCTTGCGCAGTTTGAAGAATTAGGTGAGGCTGACAATGGATATCACATTCAGCAAACATATATCATCACAAGGTTATTAGAATATAGATCGATTGTATTATTGACTGATTTGCCATCAGCCACTAAACTGCTTGAAAAATTATTTTCAATATTTTATGATAATTCTAAAGTTTATAATCCAAAATTATTCAAAGTTATTGGTGGTATTTTAGGTGAGGTTATATCAGAATATGAATCAGTTCCAACGTCAGTATTAAAAATCATCTTTAATAAATTTTTAACTTACAATCCATCATCAATTCCAAAAGGGTTGGGTACTTCAGCAAATTGTGGTTATGAGGTAACACTCATTCTTTGCGATTCTTACGGAAGCAGAATGACCAGATATTTTACAAAATATTACTCCGAAGTGTTATATGAGCTAACCAATGATGAAGACGGTTTTCATATTGATAAAAATGAAATAGTAAAAGTTTTAGACAAATTACACAAATTATTGATAAAAGTATGGGAAACGGTGCCAGATATGATTGCTCCTGTAATGGGATTTGTATATCACGAGTTATGCTCAGAAAAGGATATATTTAGGGAAAAATCGACAGAATTAGTGGGGACTTTATTATCCATTAAATCAGAAATTAATTTAGTAACCACTTATCAAGATGTTTTTAATGCATGGTTGTCAAAAATAGCTGACATAAGCGTCAATGTTAGAATGCAATGGGTGAAATCGATTCCAGATATCTTATCAGCTAGACATGATATTTCCGAGGAAATTACTAAGGGTATATCTAAAACACTAATAGATTCTGACAATGTAATTCGTAGGGAATCCATTTTACTTTTTGATAAATTGCCTATTGAAATAATTTGGGGAAATATTACAAATCCATCAATATATATGTCATTGCTACGTTTTGCAAGAGAAAAAAGTAAAGACGTAAGAGAAGTGTGTAACTTAACAATTGCAAAGTTATTTGAAAAATCAAGAAAGTCCATTCAAAGAACTGAAGATAATAAAGAAGTATGGGAGGTGATAGATAAAATCCCTTCTACAATATTCGATCTATATTATATTAATGATCCAAAAATTAATGAGCAGACTGATAGGATGCTTTTTGAGCACATATTTACACTTGATGTGAATGATAAGCAAAGGATAAATAGGCTTTTAGATATTGTTTCTACTTTAAATGGTAAATCTTTAACCTCTTTTTTTGCATTTAACAAAAGACAGTTACAAATATCATTGGCACTATCTAAATTTATTGAGTTTTCTAAAATAGTAAATGATAAAGATGGCGATTCTTCTATTATTACAGATGCTATTGTTAAATTACCCAAGACAATTAATTGGTTATCTTCGGGCTTGGCAGATATTAAATTGACAGAAACGGCTTTGAAGGCGGTTAGGGAATTAAATGATAAAAGGATATTTTATTTATTAGAGACTTGCATTAAACCTGATGTTAAATTTTCTACCTGGAATAATAGCTTTTCAGAATTGATGACGAAATTAAAGGATCCAAATTTATTAAGACATCGTGACATAAATTCAGCATCTCTCATTATACCAAGAGACATAGCCAGACAATTCAAAATTTTGCTCTATAGAGGCTCCTCTATCTTATTTAATTCTTCGAATATATCTTATTTGTTGTCTTCCAATGATATTCATAATATGGCACTAAAAAGACGTTTGTTAGATGAAATATCAAATTTGAATCCTCAGGTTCTTAAGGGACAAATTGAAACTTTAATTTCAGTGGTCAAATCAGAAGCTCCGACTGCTGATGATAATACGCCGTTATCTATCGAAGAAGCGTTAAAGACTTTGTATAAAATAGGTAAAACTATGGTAAATGATATTTCATTCGACGATACCTTTTTTTATACAAAACTGAAAGACTATACAAGCGATGTATCTCCTATGATAGCAAAATATGCTACAAAACTAATTTCATTATCACCAGATGCTGTTGGTACATTGAATGAATTGAAAATCTCGATCCTTCCATTAAATAAAAAGCATGAAAATTTTGCCTCAAGTATTATATGCTTATCAGAAATATTCAAGTTTTATCCACATATTTTAGATGAGAATTCAACTGATATTGTAGGATATTTAATTAAAGAAGTTTTATTATCAAACGATGGCATTGAAAATGAAACTGATTCAGATATTTGGATACCTGATGATGAGGTATTCTACAAGAAAAATACCATTTTAAATTTGAAATTATCATCTTTAAAGCTATTCACAAATAAATTAAGATCAATTGCAACAGACTCAAATCACGATGAAATAACCACTGCATTTATAAATAAAACCATGAAATTATTTTTTTACTTAATCGCTAGTGGTGGTGAATTAATTTCAGAATCTAATGAAGAAAAGAATGCAACACCAACAAATTATCAAACTAGACTGAGGTTATGCGCAGGATTACAGGTTTTGAAATGTGCAAAATTACCAGTATTAAATGATTTTATAAAGCCTACAGATATTATTAGACTAATAAATTTAGTTGAAGATGAATCTGTATTTGTTAGAAAAATATTTTTAGACACTTTAAAGGAGGATTTAGCTAATGAAGTAATATCTATAAAATTTTTACCATTAGTATTTTTTATTGCCTATGAACCTGATTTATCTGTGAAGGCAAGTACAAAAACCTGGATTAATTTCACATTTGGAAAGGAATCTTTTAAAAAAGGTACTTATTTTGAAAGGGCTTTGCCAAGATTAATCCATGCCATTGCTCATCATCCAGATATTGTTGAGAATTTTGATAAAGATGGGGATGAATATTTAAATAACTTAGCAACAGCCATTGATTATCTAATGTTCTATTTTGATTCTGTTGCAAATCAAGATAATTTTAATCTTTTATATTATCTGTCTGAAAGAGTTAAAAATTACCAAGATAAGATAGTAGATGATACTGATGAGGATACTGAAACTGAATCTAACATATATATGAGAAGTAAGAGGATGTATATTATTGGCGAATTGTCCCAAATGATTTTACTACAATTTAAAGAGAAGAAGGGATGGCAACATTCGGCTTATCCAGGTAAATTGAATTTACCAGGCGATTTATTCCAACCATTTAACACGACTAAAGAAGCACAGTCATCATTTAAGTCCTACATTAATGAGAAGCAAGCAAGTAGATTGTTAAGTAATGTAAAAGCAAAAGTCAATAGAGTAATCCATAGTTCTCAGACACAGAAACAACGCGCTCAGAAAAAGCTACTTGCAATGGAAAACCAACCTCCAATCAAACATAAGATTTCATCGAAAACGAAAAAAAGAACGTATAATGACGAAAATGAAAATAGTGAGAATGATGATAATAATGATTATGATGCTGATAGTGATGGAGCTTACAAGCCATCTACGAAGTTAAAAAGATCTCAGCCACATCATATAAGAAGGAAAAATTTGAGAGAAAGAAAAGAAATTGATTATAATGTAGACGATGATGATATTATTGATGAAACTTCGACTTCTATAACTAATATTATCTGAAGAATGGCTAAATGATATATAATTATGCAATTTACACTTTGTATTTACAACAATAAATTTGTGCAGGATATCTTTCTGAAGTAAAATCCTAAGAATTTTCAAAATTCAAAAATTTCAATACTTCATCCTTTGGCTTGGACTCTAATATTTGCTTGATAATGATTAATTTGTTTAATTCTGCATTGGAGTAGTTCACTTGATTCAATTCATCAGATGCAACGTTACATAGCTCTTTAAAGTTCCATAATTTTTTTAAATCTGTATTTCCTAGTTTAAAGTAAATTAATGATGAAATATCATCAATATTACATTGTGATTCACCTTTGATATGAATTTTTGTCTCGTCAATAGAATTGTTTATTAGTTTGTCGATCAATATTTCTTGAGATTTGAAAAAGTTAAATTTTTGTGCACTCTTTGCTCTTTGAATTTTGTCTAAGAAATCTAATTTTATCGAATTTTCATGCATTATTGGAACTGGAGGTAAGTTTTTATCATCATAATTATTATTGAATTGTATATTTTTCACCGGTTCGACAATTTCATCCAATTTAATTTCGACGTCACCATTATTTCTAAAACCAGATGATTGTATTGGTTCAACATATTGCTGGTTATGAGATAACCTCCTATACGTTTCAATATGTTTAAACTTATTTTGATATTCAGGCGTATGTAATGGGCATTTCCACTTATTACCTAAATTTTTTAATGATGCACGAGGAACATCTGGTAAACAGTTTAAATGCCAAGGAGTTTGACAGTAATCACATCTCATTATTAATCTTGATTCAGTTTCATAATTGTCCCAAGTTCCCATTTTCGTTTTGCCACAATGATAACAAATTAAAAACTCGCCTGTTTCAGGATCAATATGGATTTCTGGGGTATAGCTATCAAGTTTAGTGATGCTTTGCCCATAGGCCGTGCCAAATATTTGTCTTTCAGTTAATGGGGATTTTTCTTTATCATCTTGATATTGCCCTCTAGAGTTAGATTTGACATGTTCAAATGTGTCTTTGATGGAGTTCGGTAATTTAAATTGTTTTGAATTTTGGGCTTGAAGATTGAATAGTAACTTACCAAATAATTTATTATTTTCGGGTAAACTACCTAAGTATTCTCTTTCTGATTTTCTATATGCTGCAATTGTAGGATTTTTAGCCTTGAACAAACATTGAGGACATGACCAGTCACCTTCAGGTAAGTTATCAGGGTCAAGCGGAGGGTTTAAACATAAAAAGTGAAAAGAGCGGGGGCAAGTATCGCAACATAGAAAGGAGCCAGACTGCAGACATGTTGAACAAAAATCATCATTATCAATAGCTTCATTACTGTTATCATTTTTACTTTCTTCAATGGTAGAAATGGAACTTTGACCAAATAATTTGCTTTTTGATTCCTTTAATACAGTATCTTTTACTTTCGTAATAACATGAGCATTTGAATGGTGATTGATATGATGATTGATATCAGAATCATTTGCCTCATAATACTTATATAATGATTTTGATCTTTCATAGTTATGAATATCTTTTGGTTTATTGTGCGGTCTAAGTATGCTGGAGCTTGTAAGATTATCTGATTCTTTTGTTTTTAGCATTGATAAATATCTATTATTTTTTAAATCAAATTCTTTGTACTCTTCTGGTAGAATTATCTTTTTATAGTTCCAAAGTGAGTCTTTTCTTATTTTTTCTGTAGGAAATTGGGAGAGAGACAATCCCGTGGCACCATTTTTAGTATCATTAAGAATTTCTTCATCATTTATGTTCACTATATTACCATTTTGATCAGTTTCAATTAACTTAATATTTGAGATATTTTCGTTTTCATTACCATTTTTAGCCAAACTAGAATCGCTATGATTATTATTTTTGGTGTTAGAATGGCTGCTGTCAGACGTTATAATCTTCCTTTTCTTCAAATCATAATCTATATTCTTCGAGGATGTTCTCTTAGGTCTCTCTCTTCTTGAACTATTACTATCTGGAGTATTTCTATCAGAATCTGAAGTTTGTGTAGAGGTCGATTCCTTAGACGTTAAATCAGTGGAAGATGTTTTCTGTGATTGTTGACGTTGCATATTGTATGGAATAAAAAATGGGTGGTATCTTTTAATAAAGTAGGAATTTCTTCTAAATTTCAAAAACACTTTATATGTAATTAAATGATGAGTTGAAACAAAATATGGAAAAATTGAATTATATGGATTCGGATGTTAGTTCTAGCCAATTCTGTTGTAATCAATTTTCTTTCCCTTGATATCTGTGGCTTACAATGTTTATATATATTAATTGCTAAAAACCTTGCCGTTAAATATGAAGTGGCATGAAATTAAGGAATAAAGGTTCGAACAAATATTAAGTTATAACAGATTGGATGTTGATAGCGTCTGAGCAAGCCGGGATACGATTATCGCTCTTGAATACAAATATTTCTGGAGTAGAATTTACTTCAACTTTAAATTTCCAATCATATCATGACCTGAAGCTACAATTCATTTATTTGGTAGCAGTTCTTCTGAAAAAGGATGTTTCTAATATTCTTAAAGTTACTATTACGAATTTCATGGACCACGATATTCAATTTTTCGAGAATAATAGAGTTTCTACGCTTTAAAACGCGTTAGCGGTCATTCAATACGTTATCTCAAGCTATTCATCCGTAAAAAGTGATTTAAATTTTTTTAAGCACTAGCAGAGGATATGCATATATTCTCGGCGGCTAATTTCATAGAACAGTGTACAATATCAAATATGATACATCAGCAGTCAAGTAATCCAATCAAACTGTTTAGCAACCACATCTTTAAATGTAAACATCCATATAGTCATTTTGCTGACCTCAAGAAGTACATCTGTATCCCATTTTCCATATGCATATTCGCTAAGAAAGTTGAATCTTGAAACTCTCACTTATAAAAACGTTTAAGTAACTAAGTTTTGAAACCTCTAAATGGATGGATGGCTACAATTATTCCACTCCTTAAAAACGCTGAATGAATAATCTTACTTGTGACCATCTAAAACTGGGATAGTTATCCTGCCGATGAGCAATGTCATTATTGCAGATCATCAAATGCTACTCAGTTGTCCTACAGGACAACTGACTTAGTATGTATAAATAACACAAAATTAACTATAGTATTGCGTGTATCGTAATGAATTAATACACTGCATAGATTGACACAATGACTTGCAAAGTCTTATAACACTCTTAGCATGCTATGCTGAAAAAAATAATATCAAAATGCAACTGACATATAGAACCATGTCACCCTCATAATGGCAGTTGTAGTTATACACCTGTTTATCAATAAAAAAACTCTCAAGTCAATATATATATATATATATATAATCTTATAAGTATAATTTATAAGCTATTATTCATTTATATATTTGCTTTACCCGTATTTCTAAAGATCTCGGACACATCTTTTAAATTTAATAATAATTCTCGCCATCTCTTAATAAGAAACTAATAAGATATGCAGAATTATTGTCCATCGGTTGATTAATAAATGTTGGGATGATAACTTGTTAAAAACAGTTTAATTTCATATATCAAGAACAAATTATATTGAAGATGTGTTTCATTTCTTTTTATATTTTCAAATAAATGAAGAAATATATCTCAATTTTAAGAAAAGAAGGATATCTAAAAGTAAGATATGGATCCAGAATTGCAAGCATTAAGAGAGGCTCGATTAGCTGAATTGAAAAGAGGTACTAATGCAGCTTCGAACTCAGTTTCTGGCAATGGAACTGGTGAAAGTGCTGCTGTTGGTTCGGCTATTGCATCTTTCTTGGAGCCACAGGCTCTTGAGAGGCTGTCAAGAGTGTCTTTGGTTAGGCCGGAACGTGCTCAAGCTGTTGAGATGTACATAAAGCAGCTTCTTGGATCAGGCCAATTATCGCATAAAATTACTGAAGATGAAATTGTGCAGATATTAAATGGTATTGCTAGGGAGCAGAAAAAGAAGAATGATGTCAAAATTATTTTCAATAGAAGAGAGAAAAATTATGATAATAGTTTAAGAAGTAATGCTGTTACTGGTGATGATGATGATGATGATGATGATGATTTTTTCGATTAAATTAATTCGAGAAAATAGAATGCTTGTTTAAAGCAAATAATTTGGATGTTGCATGCCATGTATTTTTTCACCACGGAAACATAGAGAAAGATAATTTATTGATGAAAGGATGTATAACTTATTAAAAAAAAATACAATATTTGAGTAATTTTAAATAATAGATAAAAATTTAACATAAAGATTGTAGAGTTTCAGAATTAATAGGAGTTGATATATCATTAAAAAGAGTAAATATATGCTTAGCAAATAATTCTAATTTCAATTCATTGTCATTTGTTCGTGTGATGGGAAATAAGTAGTATCAACCTGATGACTGGTTATGAAAATTCTATTGATAGTATTATATAGTAGTCAAATTGTCCTTAGTTGGTAAGGATGCTTTTTGTTATATTACTCTGTTAAAGTTCTATTTTTTATTATTTCTTAGTTAGCCTTGCCATATTTGGATTGCCAATCATTTAGAGCAGTTCTGTAGGAAGATAAGTATTCAGCTTTTTCTGATTCGGTTAAGACTTTCCAAAGTTGAGCAATTTTTTGGGTAACTTCGATAGTAGATAAATTTGGATATTGGTTTATAATTTGAGGACGCTTTTCCTTACAGAACAAAATAAATGGACCAGCTGGACGTTTTGGAGGTAATGTCGCCTCATATTCAGCTTTCTTTTGTCTGTATAATTCAAATGATTTTTCATACTGTTGATAGTAAGGCTGTTTCTCAGCATCCCCCAAACTTTTCCATTGCTGACTCATTATCTTGACGATTTCTGTTGGTTTTTCATTTGGATTTTTGCTAACAAACAGACTTCTGTTATCCTTAACCCAAAGCATATAAGCAGATCCTGGACGGGTTGGGCCTAGCTTCTCTTTTTTAGTTTTCTTGACTAATTGAATAGGAGATGCTTGTAATTGGACAGTTGGAGTAATGCTGAATAATTTGGCATTAGTGGACATAAAAGTTCTCTTACCACCTTGTAAAAATTGTTTTGTTAAAATTGAGCTGTTCATAACGATATGGGAGGTCAAGCAAAGGTTAGTAGTCACCACTGGTATTTTTAAATTTTTGAGATTGAATTGCTCAAAATTGTTATTCTTAGAGTTATTAATATAAGAACTTAAAGTTGTGTACATATATATATATGTATGTATGAATCGAAGCTTATCAATTTATTTGTTTATTTATTTATTTATTTACTTAATTATTTTTGTTCTCAGTTACAAGAAGGATTTTACGGAGAAAATAAAACACACAAAGTGTATCATTAATGGTAGCGCCGTATATTTCCGTATATTTTTGCCAGTAAATAAGTGTCACATAATGGTTTCAGTTATACAGTTTATGACAATACAATTATAAAATTAAATATGACAAATTTATATCTTTATTTTATATAAGGAGAAAGCAAGTAAAGTTTTCTAATTGTTCCATGGCCGATTGAGATTCAATTCAAATCGCTTGGCCTTATATATTACAATTAATGGTTAAAGATATTTGGATTTTTTATAAAATAGCATTTTATTTATATCATATTATATTTATTTTGAAGTCAGTAAAAAACATTGTGTTGTGAAAATTGGACAAATAATTAAAATTATTTGGTCTGCCATAATTCTCTATGTGGGGGTTTACGTTTGTTGATTAATAGTTCTTTCATGCTCAATACATATGATGACTATAAATACAATGAGCTCTAATAATGGTAAAATTGATTTCTTTTTCAACCATATGCTAAGTCTATAAAGGTAAATAATACAAGTAATAATCAGGTTTTTTTAAAACTGATAATGAGGGCTGTTGGTCTAATACACTGTTTTTTCGCATGTTGTTTTGGCTTCGAGTATTCATACGACGTCCATAGTTTATAACTTTATCTCTTGGAGAATCTGGAGTTAACTTCATTCCAATTTTTTGATAAAATCTTACAGCATTTACATTATCCGAAAATACAGTTAACTCGATACCTATTATATCGTTATTAATTTTGTTGTGGACTTCCACAACACATTTTCTGAGGCAGTCGGTTATTAAAAGAGTTCCTAACCCATTATTCCTTACATCTGGAGTTAGTTGTATCTCATAGAGATAAATAACTGGATGAAATGCATCAACATCAGGTAGAAAGCCTGATTCTTTGGTTAATGTGAACGATAGATAAAAAAGAGCAGTGTTACCTTCATCTCCCAGGCAATATATTACGTATACAAGACCTTTCGTTTTCATTTCTTCCATTTTATTTTCCTTCCAAGGCCTTGTATTCCCATATAATTTTTTATTTTTGGCAACATATATATCACCCAAATTATTGTCCAAGATTTTTAAAATTTTGGTAAATGCCACTTCACATTCATGTTTATTTTTGGAGTAGGTTAAGTATTTTCCACTATATAACAGCTCAGAGTTATCTATCGTCTCCATTTCAGAATCTACAACTAGTATATTTTTGAATAGCTTGATTGAATCATTATTTAAACTTAATTCATCAGGAAAATGGGAATCTACAATTTTAACAAAATCTACAAGATTCTCCATCTTAAGCGGTGACAATATCCTTGAAATGTTATAGATATCAAAGTAAAATAAAAACTAATGATAAATTTCGTAAGAAGATAAACTTCATAGGTATTTCACTAGTCACTAGACAAACAACAGAAGTGTATTTCTGATAATATTAATGGAAGATAAGCAATTGCTATTCATGTACATTCCTCTAGAGCATAAAACTTATAGGCTTGTTTATTTTATAATTAAATTTTTAGTTTTGCTTTATTCTGTTATTAACCGAAATTTCATTACTATCAAAAATACGCGTATTTTTCTCAAATTTCAATGACCCTTAAAGGTATAAATAAAATGTAACTGATGACTGTAAATAATAAAATATCAAATACCCAAAAGTCAATTAAATACATTGTAGATTAAAACTAATTGAAAATCATAGATAAATATGCTGGAAATCAGGTGTTAATATCTTGACACATATATATACTTATATTGCTTGTTGCTAAACATTTCTATTTCGTCAAAGTAAGGCTTTCTAAACATAATTTATTCGTAAAAAACATTATTTGAGCTAAACTTAATGAATGTATATATTTTGAATATGATAAAAAACTGCAAGTTCTATAAAGTGAAAAAAATTAAGAGCATTATATCATTGACCTATGATTGTTGAGTATGAAATGACGGATTATAGTTAACCTTGTTCATAGGTCTGTATTTTGGTTCCCACATACGCTCTTTAACCCATTCTAGACAGTCATCAAAATCACGTGGAATATTGATACCACTTTCTTCTGCTCTTGCAGTTCCTTCTTTCAATGATTGCAATAAAACAGCAGTTGCGACTCTTGCGGAAGTGTCAGTGATAATTTCTAAAGGTGGTAATAAACCCGGTTTGGAATTGTTATCTTTTAGTGGTGATAATGAGGCCAATTCATCAACAGCAGCTGATATCATTTTATCTGAAATCGTAGAAGATTTAGCTAACATAGATCCTAAACCAATACCTGGAAAAGAGAAGCAATTATTATTTTCAGAAATTCTGTAACCATTCACAGGCTTAAATGGAGATCCCGTGGCAACTAGGGCTTCATTATTTGTCCAATTCATAATATCCTCAGGAACTGCTTCATGTAATTTTGTAGGATTAGATAATGGAAATACGATTGGTCTTGGATTATGTTTGTGCATTTCTTGAATACACTCTTTGGTAAAAGCACCAGCTTGAGTAGAACAACCAACAAGACATGTAGGTTGAATGTGTTTAATTAAGTTTTTTAATGAGGTAGTATCAATTCCAGCCCAATCCTTGTCAGGCTTGGCATAAATATGCTGAGCTGGGGAAGAAGTTGACTCATTGGAACGTAAAATCAAACCTTTTCTATTAATTAAATAGATATTTGATCTCGCTTCTTCTAATGATAAATTATGAGTGACCATATGACTTGCAATTTGATCAGCAATTCCAATACCAGCTGAGCCAGCACCATATATCAGAATCTTAGACTTTTTTAAATCCCTGTTCGTATGTTTTAGAGCAGCAATCAATGAGGCAGTAACAACTGCACCAGTGCCTTGAATGTCATCATTAAAGCATGGAAGTTTATTACGATACTTCTCTAATAGTCTTCTAGCATTCTTGACACCAAAATCTTCAAAATGTAAGATCGCATTAGGAAATTGTTTTTTAACTCCATTGATGAATGCATCTACTAATTTGTCATAACTTTCGTCTCTAACTCTTGGAAATTTGTTACCTGTATATAAGTCATTGTTTAGTAATTCTTGATTGTTGGTACCGACATCTAAACAAACAGGTAAAACACGACCAGGATGAATACCACCACATAAAGTCATTAATGCCATTTTTGATACGGAAATTCTAATACCGCCTACACCTTGATCGCCAATACCTAAGATACCTTCGGAATCTGTGACCACGATATAATCTATATCCTTAGCATCACCATAGCTTGCTAGATTCTCTTCCACTTTTTCTGGTTCCGTAATATTTAAGAATAAACCTTCTGGTCTTCTTAATCTATTTGAATATTTAGCAATTGCCTCACCTTCTGTTGGGGTGTAAATGATTGGCACTAATTCCCTAATATGTTTTTTTACCATAGCGAAGTATAAGACTTTATTTTGCATTCTTAAATTAGTCATAAAATCGTTTTTTTCCAATGGAGTTTTCAACTCACATAGTAATCTATAATTTCTTTCTAACTGCTCCTCAAGAGTATTCACTTTTGGAGGTAACAACCCTGATAATCCAAACTGCTCTCTTTCTTCTTTCGTGAAAGCAGTTCCCTTATTAAATAAAGGTGAATCTAATAAGTTGAAGCCATGTAAAGAGCATTCAATTGGGCCACCCACCTTTAATCTATCTTGACTAGCTGTCGTGGTTCTTTGTGTCTGAAATTTTTCTTCAAATAATGAATTTTTCTTTCCACTTAACTCAATATCATTTTGAGGTTCTGAAAGGTAAGAATTTTCTTTAACAGTTGAAGCCAATCTGATATTAGATCTTGAAATATACGAGGAACGGTTTGCCCTTAAAAAAGTGGCAGCTCTTGACCTAAGCATTTTTATTTTTGATAATAAGAATGTTTAAAGTGTATATTATTACCGCAATGATTATACTATGTTCATCAATTATTGATGAATTTAAAAAAAAATGTTACTGTAGCAGACATGATACAAAAAGACTTTACTTTAAGATTTCCATGATTAACTCATGAAGTCTTTAATTAAATAATCATATTTATGTGTGTATTTATATGACAATACAGCGTTTTAAAATTAGTCATTTCAAAACGATTCAATCAATAATTTGTTTCCTCTCACTCGTAATAGAAATCTATATATTAATGGCACCTGTAATAAAAATTATCTTACAGGCCTTTCTTGGCAAACGCGGATTAATTATAAAGATTCTAAGCTGAACTTGCACCATCAAAAATATTACACTGTATTTTTTTTACCAAGTGAGTCAGATTGATAAAGCAAACACAGTATACTAATCAAAGATCAATATTTCCTCTTTGGAAAAACAAAGTTTTCACATAGAGATTTCAATTGAACAACAATTGTAAATGTAGCTTCCCAAAATGACTAATACTGATAGAATAACAATGATATTAACGGAATGCAGTAAATTTTAGTTGAAAAATTCGAAATCTTTTTCACTCTGTACCAATGTTGTTATAAATATCTCTGCACTATATTCGTATCACATTCTTAGCCAGGTTTTTTGCGTCTAATATAACAAGCTAGAAGGAGCTTTAGAGAATCGTAGAAGTTTTCGAATATCTCTCTCAATGTTAACGGCAAGAACTGAATAACGCTAACAAAAACAAAAAATGGCAAAAAATCAGTAAAACTATTCAGCTAGTGGTAGCCCATTTGTTCAACCACTACTTTAGTTTTTCGTAAAATTAGCATACAAAACCTCAATTGTAGTTCAAGTAGCACAACGGTTTCTCTTCAGAAAACCTGTCGATGTTTAGGACTTCAAGAAAAAAATGAAATTCGAAAGACGTTGCACTTTTTTGTTGTTGTGTTTTTATGCAAAC
Source organism: Tetrapisispora namnaoensis (assembly GCA_003705985.2). Lineage (NCBI taxonomy): Eukaryota > Fungi > Ascomycota > Saccharomycetes > Saccharomycetales > Saccharomycetaceae > Tetrapisispora > Tetrapisispora namnaoensis. Next base: position 913,746 of record PPKD02000001.1, on the reverse strand, counting down.
ACTCTTTATATTTAATTGTATTCAAATACAGGCGTGTGTATGTGTTGTCAGGATATCCCATCGAACCCATCAAGGAAGAAGTTTATGATGTATCAAGTCAACATGTTGTTTCAGATAGATCGATGGGCTTTACCACAAGTCTCAATAGTCACTATTACAATTAATTATTTAAGAGCTATTCTTGAAATAAAATGATAGCACCCATAAATCTGGTGATATCTAGTAGCTCTACATCTGTAGCATATGTAATTACTGCACATAAAAGGTTAATTATTGTCCAAATGAATTCCTCTAAGAAGACATATTATATCGTTGTCTCTTGTCTAATTGTTTTAATATTATTATTCTTCCATTACGTCAGTCATGTGATTTTATTAAAAAATTTTATATGTTACTTGATATGAAATTATATCACACTATAATTTTTGCGATGAGCTAGAAGAAAATATAAACATTTTAAAGTTATTTATTCATTTGTTTTTAATTTTAAACCCATTGTTCCCTTAAGCTTGTGAAACTCTTTATATATTGTAACACTGATCTCGATAAGCATTGCCTTTGACTAGTGAAATTATACGAAAAAAAAGCAAAATGGGAAATAGAGACACTTGGAAAATTGTAACTGTTACAGCACTTGTTTCCATTGCAGCCTCTAAATGTGTCGGAATCGCTTGGGAGAAATATAATTTAAAGAAGCAGAGTTTCAAGTCAGAGAAGCAAATTGAAAAAATTCTCGACCCTAAGAAATATGACGATAGCTTATTCCGCGAACAATTAGCTCGTAATTATGCATTTTTGGGTGAGGAAGGTATGCAGCGTTTAAAAGACCAGTATTTTGTAGTTGTGGGTGCTGGTGGTGTGGGATCTTGGGTTGTTACAATGCTCGTTCGTTCAGGTTGTCAACGTATTAAAGTTATTGATTTTGATCAGGTCTCTTTAAGTTCTTTAAATAGACATAGTTGTGCAAACTTAAGTGATGTTGGTACTCCAAAAGTCGAATGTTTAAAAAATCATATGTTGAAAATTGCACCATGGTGTAAAATTGAAGCAGTCAATGAGCTTTGGACGATAGATAGTGCAGATAGATTGATCTTCGGAGATGGCAAACCTACGTTTGTCATTGATTGTATAGATAATATTGATACCAAGGTCGATTTATTGGAATATGTTTACAATCACAATATAGAATTGATTTCATCTGGTGGTGCATCAACCAAGAGTGATCCTACCCGTATTAATATCGCAGATATGACGTTAACTGAAGAAGATCCTCTTGCTAGGGCCGTTAGAAGAAGATTGAAAAAAAGAGGAATTGTAACAGGTATACCAGTTGTATTCAGTGCTGAAAAACCAGATCCACGGAAAGCCAAATTATTACCACTACCAGATGATGAATATAGAAAAGGTAAGGTTGACGAATTGAGCTCATTGAGAGATTTCCGTGTAAGAATTTTGCCTGTTCTAGGTACCATGCCTGGTATTTTTGGTTTAACTATTGCTACTTGGGTCTTGACCAAAGTTTCTGGTTATCCAATGGAACCTATAGAAGGTAAAAATAGAATTAAATTATATGATGGTATTTACCAATCTTTAGCGGGACAGATGACGAGAATCGGGATGCCAGACCAACGAGTCCCAATTGCCTTGAGAGAGGTTGGATACATTGTGGAGGAAATATTCAGAGGTAAGTCTCCTATAAGTGGATTTTCAACTCGTTTGACTCTTTCTAAATGGGATCCAAGTAAGCCTGTCTCTTTACAGAATGTTGTTTTATTAACAAAAGAAGAACAACAAGAACATGAGAAACGTGTTCTTAATGGTAACGAAAGAATCGAAGATGTATATTCCAGAGAGGCTGTTGACTTAGTTAACCAAAGATTTGCAGAAGAAAAATATTATTCTCAATTCAGATAAGTAACATTATATAAAAAGAAAAATATTTATATGCATAAATGATGTATTTATGAAAAGCATTTCAACTCTTAACTATTCTTTATCATAGTGCTGAATTTCGGTGCTTCTATAAAACGTTTCTTAAGAACTATTCATTAAAAAAATACTTAACTTTGATGTCTGAGAATAGTTCAAACTACTATACTTAAATGATGTTAGAGAGTGATTCCTGACAAAAATATCCGATATAAATTGTTTTAATCAAATTGAAAGCTTTGGACGAATTACTATGAAGTTTTATTTTGAAATAATAAAATCATAAAACTTTTAAATTAGAATACTGTTGCCAGGCTAAATGCAAGTTGAAACTATGTCAAAAAGGTTGTTAGTCATTATTTTAAAATCTTGTTGATTTTAAAAAATAAAAACATGAGTGTTCAGTAAAAAGTTAAACAGGCTCATCTTGTGCTAAATATTTTTTTTCCATTCTTTTCACTTTTACATAGTCAATCAAACTTTTGATGCTAATGTATAGACCTAATGTACCTACTACAACAGCTAAAAAGGGCAAAGATTTTTTCTCTTCTTGTACACCATGGCCTAGTGTCGAAGCGAAAGTATCTAATTTTTCACTTTGTTCGTCGATCTTTAAATTATCATAGTCATTTGGATTCGATATTTGAACTCGATCAGCCAAAGTTCCTTTCCCCACTTTTGAAGTTACATCATTGGGTATCATTGAATAGCTGTAGCCAATAAATGTCAAACCCAAGCCGAACCTTGAACCCTGTTTTGCAGCGTGAGAAGTATGTAATACATATGTAATTAAAAATCCAATAAATTGGAAACTCGTACTGACTATAATATTCCAAATCAGATTGGCAATATTACCCACGGGTAAGCCTTCAATACATATTTCGTCATAAAACATATTTGCACCATCTGTATTAGCACCGTAATAAGATGGAGACATATCGTTTGCAGCTTCGTTATACGTCGGTGGGAAATCTTCGTTGCCTTCTTCAATGACTTCTGGGTTGGGCTTAGCAGTTAAATTGCTAAAGACACCATCGTAGCTGGCACCATGTTGGTCGCTAATTTCAGTGGGCTTGTGAAATAATCTATCCAGAATGTTAAAATGTCTACCTAACATCGATAAGTATCGATTCGTCCTGTCGTGAACCCCAGCTGCTTGCAAATTTTGGTTATCAGCGCTTCTCACAGTGCCATTTGTATTCCCGTACTGCAGATCGTTCCCATTGGCGTCTTCGTTCACATTGGTATTAGAAGCGCTGCTGCCTTCTTGCAGGTCGAGAAGAACCTCTCTTTCCGCCTCTCTCTGTGTCATCGGAAGTTCATCATCCACATCCGATTGGCTTTCCATTTCCATTCCTATGTCGTTATTTAAATCATCTTGAGTATTTTCGTCCTCAGCTAGATTATTGTGTGCATGACTGATAATGCTCATTTCCGAATCCTCTGTTCAATTCCCAATCCTGTGCTACAATATCAAAAGCTCAAGCTTGAAACCCAACTAGCAACAATGCAACTGTTCTCGCTTACTCCTATCCTCACAAAACAGCCTTCAAATAACTCATTATCTGATTTCTTTACATGATTAATTTATATTATAAATTAGTATTATATATATATACTAAATTGTTAACGTAATATTACTAAAGGAAATCCAAGCTGCAAAAAACACACGCGGCTTCGAGATTCAAAAAAAGAATACCGCTGACAAATCCACTGAGGGGGGGACGGTTGTGTTTCTGCGATAGCTTACCCTTACGTGGAGCATCTGCTACGCCGATTGCTTGCAGATGCTCAGACAAGCAGCTAGTCTCAAACGCCCCAAATTAGCGTACAGAACTGCCCCTATGCTCCCTTATACGCGCGCACAACTGTGCACAAGTGTGCCTCCGCAAGCGTTTCTGATTGCGCTGCCAGTATTACCCAGACTCTCTTATAGTGGAGAGCTAGCTATATTTCTTCTGCGGGCGGCGTTACCGAGTTTATTTCATTTTTGCCGCTTCTGCCTTGCTCCTGTGCGGCCAGAACGGAAGCTCCCGTTCAAACCATGTTCGCAAAGTTTAAAAATATTCCTTGCAGCACAAACGATAGAGAGGACAAACGACGAGTATTGGAATCTCGACGGCCTGGGTGGTGATGTATAAAATGTCACAATATCATATTAAATTACACAAGTATATATGATTAGTTTGGGTGGGCGTAATCTTGGCTCCGGTTTACTTTCACTCGGTCCCATTTCTTAGTGGGGCAGCGCGATTTCGTCGAGGCCCATCGATGGCTATTTTTCTGTGTGGTTATCTTGGCTGGGGTTCTGTAATTCAGGCATCTGTGCTGTTTTGATTGGTTGCGGCTCGGTGTCGACCTTAGGCTCCGATTCCTTATCTATTGTATTGGATGGGCTACTGGAACCGACAGTCTCATTCGCAGCAGGGATATTGGAGTGCGATTGCAGGCTGGTAATGTCTGGGGATGGTTGTCCTTCGGTGGCTGAGTTGGACGGTCCGGCTTCCTGCTTGATATTTGATATAACTGATTTGGTAGCTATAGTGTTGTGGGGTAAAATTGTCGTTCTATTTGTAGCGTTAACTTGCAGTTTCAAGTTCTCCCGTTTAGGTAGAGTGATAGACACCAGTAACGACTTGCCTGGCATATGGTCAACAATGTAGCATGGGGGTGTCTTTGGTTGAGGTTTGTCAGATCTTGGCTTCGATGTTGTTGTCACTTTGAGTTCAAAAGACTCCACTGAAGGCCCTAAATCCAATGCGCCGGGCAAAACGGTACTCGGAATAGGTGTTCTGAAGGTTCTCAATGCGTCAGCGATATCAGGTAATAACACCTCGGTTGGAGTACCAGCTGATGTATTCATGGCAGCATTGGTTCCACCGATAGTCAACGGAGAACCACTATTAGCACCAATATTGGACGAGGAATTGTTTGTTATAACAACACCACGTCTGTTAAATCTTCCTTGTCTTCTCTTACGTCTTGAATCTCTATCTTTATCTTTATCTAATCTTTCAAGTTCGGCAGCAGAAATTGTCAATAAACTAGGTGTATATAACTTGGAGTCTGCGGAGGCCCTATATACATTATCAATAGTGATGACGGGCAAAATTCTGCTACGAATGTCGCCATCTTCAACCGTAGAGCCGTCAAACTTGTAACCTAATAAAACCAAATATTTGTGGTAGGCATGAACCTGTTCTCTAATTGAATGTGCAATTGCGGTTTGGAATTCGCCAGGTAGTTCTAACTCTGTGCACATACTATTCGCAAATTCTTCTGGGTCGTTATCTGGATTTGAAATATCCCATTCAATTTGATCGATTAGTTGACTTTGCCCTATAACAATATCAAATTTTATTTTCACACGCATATCGTCCCCACCAATTCTTTGCTCCTGTGTTTTTGTATAAGGATTTGGTTGGAAATCAAGGATTTGTTCCTTGATTGATTGAGAAATGACATCTGATATTTGAGGCAATAATTCTGGATCAAATCTATAATCCACCAACATGTTGTCAACGAAATCTTCAACATCAATTAAATTATCATTTTTATTCCATAGTAAAGTATCTCTCAAAGAAAACTTATCACGTTCATGATCAAATTCTAATCGAATTGGAATCAAATCTTCTGAAACCTCTGTTATGGCCTGTCTATATACGTCTAGCATCTTATTCGGTATGATTGGGCGATGGTCATCCTTTATACCAGATATGATTTTAGTTTTGGTATTGGTAGTACCATTACCATATCCTGCATATCCGTTACCCCAAATACTCGCAGTTAAAACATTTTGAGATGCCGATTTAATAGAAGCCATTCTAACTTCCTTGGAACCTTCATAATATTTTGAATTATGCCATAATTTAGCCATATATTCTTTATCACTGAATCCAAAAATGCTGAAAGGAGTATATCCATTTTGTTCTTTCAATTGGTTGATTCGATTAGATTTGTCTCTTTGTATTATTTGTTCATATAATAAAGTATCTGTTGTTGCTTCTATATCTGACCAATAACCTTGGTAAGGTATCATTGCTTCAGGTGGATTTTGTTTGATTATTTGAAAAGCAGGCAATTCTTTCTTTTGTGGAATTACATACGGTTGAGATTGGTTTACATGATGAAATTGATTAGGAGTGCCAGAACTTTTTCTCTTACTTTGTGATTGTTTTCGTTGAGAACCTAAATTAGAGTTTGTCTTTTGAAGTCCTTGTAGAGAATTATTTATTATGTTTTGTGGCCCTGGGCCTTGGTTTGCTTCTTTACCACCTTGTTGTACTAATTGCTGCTGTTGTTGAATCCTTTGTATTTGTTGTTGTAATTGTTCTTGAGCCATCGTAATTGCAGTAACAACTGATGGATTATTTTTTTGTATAGCCTGCTGTTTTAATGATGCCAAAACTTGTTGTTGCATAGGTAACGGTAACTGAGCGATTTGAGGAGGCAAATTAAAAGGCAGTTGAAGTCCATTTTGCATTCCTGAAGTTATTTCAGAAGGTCTTGTTTGTTGAACTTGTGAAGTTTTATTTTGCTTTCTTGTTGAATTAACTTGTTTAATGTTCTGTTTACCATCATTTTGCTGTGATTGAGTTTGCACTGGTTGTGATGATTGTTTGGATTGTTTAGACCTCTGTTGTTGTTGTAATAGTTGCTGTTGTTGTAGAATTTGCTGCTGTTTTTCTTTGTTTTGTTGGCTTTGTTGAACTTGCTGAATTCGATTCCTTAAAAGCTGTTGGTGACGTTGTTGTATTAATTGCAATTGTTGCGGTGTTAAGTTTTGCAGTATATGTGGTGGTACCTGTTGTATATTAAATGATGGTGTACCTATATTACTGAATGGGTTTGGCTGTTGGTTCATATTTTGCCTAACGCTGTTATTGCTGTTATTGCTGTTATTGTTACTATTCATAGCGTTATCCATCAAATTACCATAAAGCAAGAGAGGATTTCAACGTGCTTATGAGATACCTTACAAATCCTGAAAGAAAAAATAATTATATTTGTTTAACTTTATATACTTAAAATAGTAATATCAATAACATAATTATTATACAAACTTAATACATTCCATTAACTTTTAAAGTAATTACTTGATTATTTAATTTGTTGTTTGTTTTATTTAACGATGTTTTCATATTTCTAAAACATGAAAAAAATTGAAATTTAATAAAAAACTATTGAAGGTTTCTCTCTAAAGGGAAGTCTGATGTTAAGTTTTATTAAAACAAATTGTTCATGTTGATTTGTGGTCTATTGTTAAATAGATAATAAAAATATCTACAAATCACTATATTTTACTATATAATTGTATGTTAGTTATTTTGAAAGGATAGGATATTTAAACATTTACTTATTAAATTGTTTATAAATCTATAAAAGTACCATTAAAAGATAGCAATTTAATAGAAAAAAGTTCCAATGTACATTTCCTTTTATATCACTGATACGAACAATGTTTTAGTTTATGAATATGTTATGAACTCTGTTGCGCCAACTTTTGATGAAGTATGGTCTAAATTACAAAATATATACCCTGAGCTATCTAGTGACACTCAAAGTAAAATCGATAATTCATCTATTTTCTCAAACGATAAATATATCAATTGTAGAGTAGGTAAAGATTTGGATCTTTACAGGTATTGTTCTAAAGTTAATAAACTGTATTTTTGGTGCCTGGTATCAGGTAGAATTATGTCACAAGAGCAATTATATCCATTTGTTGTTATGGAAGAATTGGAACGAAGTTTGATGATTTATTTTGAAAAAGACCAATTAACAATAACTAAAATTGTAAATAATTATGATAGAATATCGCTAATATTATATTGGCTATTTGATGGTGGAGAGCCAGCAGTTGGAAAAAGATATGATAATTTGATCAGAGATAATATTCCAAAGAAATATGATTTATCAAAAGTGATCAATAATACAGCTCATAATATCCAAATTGCCTTTCAAAAATCACAACAACAGCAATCTAATTTTTCTTTCCAAGATAGGAATTTTGATGGTGATATTGCAGCTCCATGGAGATCGAGGCATATAGAACATACCAATAATGAACTCTATCTTGATTTAGTTGAATCTCTGCATGTAGTATTGGAAATAAATAAAAAGAAGAATTATCATTCAAAATCAACAATGAAGGTAATTGCAGGTAATATTGTTGGTAAAGCCTTAGTTAGAAGTCTTCTTAATGGTAATCCTATTGTTGAAATGAAAATGGAAACAGCAGGGAATGATTTAGGATCGCTGTTTTTGCATGAATGTGTACAAATAAAAGAAAGTAGCACTAGCGGTATTAATGATGACTTCAGCAATTTTAAATTATTTAAGTTTTTACCTGCTGATGGTAATTTTAAGCTATTTGATTATAGTATTGATCTAGATTCAGTGGATAAAGACAAAAATGGATTTACCACTGTTAGTAATAAGTTGGGTCTTATAACAGCCTCTTTTGAAGGTGGCATAGGAATGAAAAATGATGAATTTCAATTAACTTTAAATATCAGTAATTCAACTAAAGTTCCATTGATACAAAATCTTCAAATTGAACTAATATTTTCGCCGGAAATTAATAGTTTAGATGAAGATATAATGAACTCAAAGAAAACTGAAATTAATAGCAAGTTGATTAATGAGACAGAGATGGATTATTTATCAGATGAAAATTCCAAGTTACAAATTGAAGATTATAAAATTAAAATGTTACGGTCATCACATGGAAGATTTGAAAACACTCTTTCCCCTAATAAGTGCTTATGGATTTTTGATCCAGAAACAAATGTTGGAGTAACCTCAGTTTTGACAGGGTGTGTTGAATATAATACTAAAAGCATCAGTAAAAAAATGGGATTGAGTCATATACTGATAAATTATTCCTACAATGGAGAACTTGCGAGTGGTATGAAGATAAAATCATTGGAAATTTTATCAGGTCTCAAATCTGGTAAAGGAAAATCATTATTCAAAGGTGTTAAGTATTCCACAAATGTGGAAGAATTTAAACTAAGAAGTCGAAAGATTTAGAAGTGTTTAAACCTTTCAATGTGCATCATAAAGACAAAAGAAGCATAGTTTTGATTGAAATATTATTTATTCCTAAAGTCAATGCAAAGGAATTACGACACTTCAATTTTTGATTAGTAGAAACTTGACTCAGGAAATGAAGCTTATTAAATTAAGCAGTTATAGATCTAATTTGTTTTGTTTTTGTTTTTTCTCAAACTTTTTACTACATGTACAATAAATCAGACAGAGTAATTAAAAATAAATAAGCATTATGATTTTATTTATCATTTAAGATATATGGATTTATATAATGGAATATGAAAATGTGAATTAAAAATGTATAGAATTAATACAATAAAAACAGGTTAAAATAATATTAATAGCCAACAATAATTTATTTTTTCTTTTAGAAAAGAAAAGAGAGTTTTAGCATTTACTTGGGAATAAAACTCAAATTGCTTCAGTTATTATGTTGTTTATTTTAACTACAATGTTGATATTGATATTTTTATTTTCTATGTTCTGATTTTGATCTAATGTTGTCTGTCTTCTGGAGGAATTTCTTTATCCCAGTGCTTACCAAAGTAAGGGATCTTTTGATATAAAGTCTTTTGGAAAAGTGGCCAACCTTCAGTGAATACAGCAACACATCCAGCCCATGCACCACCCCAAAGAAGTAAATTTGGAGCGTAATTGAATAAATTCTTAGTACTTAATCTACCAAAATGTGGACTTTGTTTATAAACTAATTTAGAAACGTATGCGATCATTATAATGTAATTCTATATGACTATGGTGATTGAATTTTTGTGCTTTTAGTTTGTACAAATTGAATTTTATCTACGTTCTGATTATTAAAATTTAAATATGAGGTCTAAATATATATATATTTATATATATATATGTGTGTGTGTATATATATAACGCAGGTCTTGCATTATTTCTTATTAAGAAAACAGGGAGATTAAAATACCTAATGACAGAGCAGGACAGATGTAATTTATCGCCAATTAATTTTTTTCAACCTATCAGATTCTTCGGAGATGACGGATTAAGATTCTTCCTCTGAAAAATAAAAATAATTAAGTTCCCCAAGAAAATTATCGTATGCGTAATATTTTCATTTTGATGTTATGGTGAGGGTAACTAATTATATAGGTATGTGTATTATGACAATATTATTGTATCGAAATGACACAAAATAGGACGCAAAGTTGACTATATATTTCGCCAAATGACAGTAATTCAAGCCTGACATTAATGTTGAAATGCCCAATATTAAACAAATAGTCTGAGTTTAACAAAATAAATCAGTGTTATTCTTCATTTAATTCTTTAACCTGGGTAAACTTTTCTTTAAAATGCTTTAAAAATATCTCTTGAAAGCTAACTGAATTTGCTACAGTAATGATATCTCTTAAACATATAATTTAGTTAGAACAATATATGATAATGGTCGTTACTACACATATAAAAATATGAGAAAGTTTCAAACCGTTTTTATAGTCTTCAATTTAGAGTAACTTTTTTGATGTTTAGTTTTTCTTTTAATTTTTCTTAGTTTTTCTTCCCTAAAATAACTAATCATAAATTTTTATACCAAACATATTCGGCGGCTAAATAAGTTTAAATATTTATTTAAAAAATGTATCATATACATACATATATATATATATATTATGTTTAAATTATCTTAATCTAAATTATCAATTAGAACAAAAACACACCTAAAAAAACTAATTATTTTAAATATCAGGCCAATGAGTTTTCAAAGGAATTGTTTGGTTATATTGACATTTTTCTGTTGGGGGGAGGTTTTCTCCTTTGACCAACTAGACCTGCTAAAATGCTTGAATCAAGAAAATATTGAATTTGAATGGGAAATTCCATCGTTAACAAGTTATATTGTTGTATGTTTATTTAGTTATTAATTATTTATTTTGATTTCTTTATTAACAATTAATTTTATTTTATAGAACACACCAGAATTAGAATTATTCATATTACAAGATTTTAACAAAAGAGATGAAAAGTACAAATATTGCGTTCAAGTTAATGAATATAATTTAAATGATAATAATAATTGTGAATGTGTTAAATTTTTATATGAAAGTTATTTGAATTATTGTAATAAAGCGACAAATAATTTAGAATTATATATTGATAGTATCGATGATTTAGACGAGCTAGATGATTTAGAGAATGATGATTTAAATAATAAAAACCATAAGTTGAGTTACAGGATATTTGATGATATAAATGGAAATGCAGTTTTATATAGAAAACCTTTAAACTTTGAAATGAAAATCTATATAAATGAGCTTTTATCACTTATAGAAAAAAATTATCAAAAAAAACATAATTCTGAAAAGAAAAATTTCACATCCCTGAAACCATCATATACAAAAATATATAAAACAATCACTGAACCTTCGATATATTACCAGACTATTACAATTCTAACAAATGTTACATTACCCATAATTAAAACTATTGAAACGAAATTAAATTCAACATTAGTTGATTGCAGTTCAATCAATTCTCTTTGCTATACCATAAAACCAACTACATTGTGGAGTACTTTATTTTCAACTTCAGTGAAAACTGAAACGTTTAATAAAAAAATTATTATCAAATTCTTTACCACTGTTGAAGATACAGCAACCATCACTCATACCAAGACTTTTTACAGTTATTTTCGTTCCACTGCAACGGAGACAGAAATAGATGAAAACATAATTGTTAAATATAAAAATCAAATTTCAACCATAATTGAAACTATAGTTGAAGATGATTACACTACAATATTCGTGGGAAAAAAAACTAGTACTTATTATAATAAAATTTTGGAATTTACAACAACTACAATTACTGACACCTTTAAACAAAAATCTACGGCTATCGTAACGGTGACAAAAACGATCGGAGGGCCTATAAAAACTACTTACTCGTCTATATTCTCAACAACTACCGATGTTGACGTGAAAAAAACTGTTACTACACAGACCACAACTAAAATTAAAAAGAAAAAGCAAATAACTTTGACAACATCTTGGAAATCCTTAACTGTTACTCAATATACTACACAGCTTAGTACAGTTACAGTTACAGTTTAAATTTAGGGGAATGGAATTAAAATATTGAATTTCAACAATTTCGGCAGATTATTGGTATTAAAAAATTTAATTCTTTGATAGTCAATATTTAACATTTTCATAGGTAACTCTACCGTTTATATATAAAAATTATATTTTATATTATGAATGCAACCAATAAACTATCATATTAAATCATGAAAATCAGTCAGTTGTTCAAGTATACAAAGGACATACAAATTTTTTAAATTCTTCTGTTTATCAATTAACCATAAGTGCCGTTATTAATGGTATACTATAAGGAGTGGTTATAAGTTTAAGTTGATTCTACATTGTTAAAACTCTGTATTTATATATAAGATACGTATGTATAATTAAATTTTCAAATCTAGGTTTGTATAGCTCGTTGAACCAAAATAATTACCTTAACAATAATTACGAGACAATTCAATATACATTTTGCCTAATGATAATATATACTTTTAGATGATTTACACGATCAAATAAAATATCTACTTAAATTAATATTCAAACTAAACGCGTTCTGGGTTACGTTATGCTATGCTATCAAAAGTTTCCAGACGCCTGAGACACTATAGAACGAAGTTATAAAATTAATAATAACACCTAAAACATAAAATATGTTAAAGTTATAAAAATATGTAACTGTTTTTATCATGTGAAAAATTAATAATATTAAAATTTAAATAAATAAAATAATAAACTTTTTAAAATTATTTCAATATATATTTTAATATTCTAATAATTTTTTATATTGAATAAATTTTTAAATAATAAATATTATGCAGGATTTTGTTTCCGAACATAATTACTTTGTTACACCATGTTATATTATTAATTTAATTAAGGGTAATTTTTCGATCAATGAAAATAGTGTATATATATATAATTGCACGTGATTATGGATTATTCCACAACTATGACTTGATTTAAGTTCCCTAGACATTAAACCAATTCATAGTAGCCTTTATAGTGTACTAGTTTGTTATTTATACTCTATGGTAAAAATTCTATGTAACATTGAGAAATTATTGACTTCTATTTTGTTATAAATAGAGTATTAATTTTTAATCTTATAGTAACTTATCCAAAATTTTAACTAACATTATCTTCGTTTCTATTACTGACATCATTTTTCTTTCATATGTTCATTAGTGTAAAATTAAAGAAAATAAGGTCTCCCATCCTACACTCACAGATACGTATTTAGATTTCTATATATTATGGCAACTAATATTACTTGGCATCCAAATTTAACCTATGATGAAAGGAAGCAATGTAGAAACCAGGATGGCTGTACTATATGGTTAACAGGTTTAAGTGCTTCCGGTAAAAGTACAATTGCTTGTGCTTTAGAGCAAAAATTGCTGAACAAGAATTTATCAGCTTATAGATTAGATGGTGATAATATTAGATTTGGGTTGAATAAAGATTTAGGTTTTTCTGAGGAGGATCGAAATGAAAATATCCGTAGAATTAGTGAAGTTTCAAAATTATTTGCTGATGCGTGTACCATTTCAATTTCATCATTTATTTCACCATACAAAATTGATAGAAATAGAGCCAGGGAGTTACATAAGGAAGCTGGTTTAAAATTTATTGAAGTTTTTGTTGACGTTCCTTTGGAAGTTGCCGAAAAAAGAGATCCTAAGGGGTTATATAAAAAAGCAAGGGAAGGTGTTATCAAGGAATTTACCGGTATTTCTGCACCGTACGAAGCACCGGAATCTCCTGAATTGCACTTAAAGACCCATTTAAAATCAGTCGAAGAGTGTGCTGATGATATTTACAACTATTTAATTACAGAAATGATTATTCCAGCATAAAAAGTATACACTGCGAACTGAAAATCTTAAAAACAAATAGTACTTATTAATTATTGGTAAATTTTCAAAATAAAAATTACTTAGTGGTCGATCTCAGTGAAATGTTAAATACTTTTGTAAATATAATATTTAGTTGATAATAAATACATTGATTATTCGATACATGGTGATCAAATCGCTTTAATTTGATTTATAATATTATTATTCCCATCCTATAACATAAATATTACTGAAAGTTGACTAAAAATATATCGATTCGATTTATAATTATTACTTGAATATTTTTTTTTATTATGATATATGCTTGTTAAATTATGTAACACTACGAAAAACTTTAGTAATATATTACTAAATTTAAAAGAAATTGGAAAAATAATTGGAAAAATAATTGTAATGGAAATAATTTGAAAAACTTGCTCATTTAGGGACCGTTATTTTGAGTACCATGTAAAAATTTACTAAAGTTTAATTTCCAACCGAATTCACCATACCTTATTAATAATATCAGGGGTTAATTTTTTATTCATTTTTAATTCCATTTTGAATACTATAAAAAGTTCAATATGCAACCTGTTTAATTTAGGGGTCCAACAAATTGATTATTTTTTTACTTTTTAAATTATAAGAATGTAATTGAAAAATATTACGATCCGTAGTTTTAGACTATTTAATAAATAGTATATAGTAGGGTTTACTATTATGAATCACATCCTGTATATTTAATTTAACTACACAAACAAGAAAACAATAATTCAGCATGTCTAAGAGTTGGGCTTCAAAAACTGATGGGGCATTTAAGAGACAAGTTTCATCTTTCAGAGAAATGATTTGCCATGAGCATCCAATTTATAAACCAGCCAAAGGTAGATACTGGTTATATGTTTCATTGGCATGTCCCTGGGCACATAGAACTTTGATTACAAGAGCCTTAAAAGGTTTAATTCCAATAATTGGTGTTAGTATTGTCCATTGGCATATGGATGAAAAGGGATGGAGATTTTTAACTGCTGAGAACCAGGAAGTTCCTTTAGATATTAATAAGGCGTTCTCTCTCAATGGTGGTATTGAAACTTCAAACTCAGATGAATATACTCCAACAGGTCAAGTTGCCAATGATAGTGCAAGATTCATGATTGATGCAACAACTGAACCTCTTTATAATTATAGCAGATTAAGCGAATTATATTATAAAAGCAATCCTGATTATTCTGCTAGATTTACCGTTCCAGTTTTATGGGACAAAGAAACAGAAACTATTGTTAACAATGAAAGTGCAGAAATTTTAAGAATGTTTAATACTGGTGTTTTTGATGAATTTGTTGAAGATAAATCATCAATTATTGCAAAAGATTTATATCCTAAGCTGTTACAAAAAGACATCGATGAACTAAATTCATGGATATATGATAACATTAATAATGGTGTCTATAAAGCAGGTTTTGCAGAAAAACAATCTGTTTATGAAAAAGAAGTGACGAACGTTTTTTCTCACTTAGATAAGGTTGAAAACATATTAAAAGAAAATTACAATAACTTGGAGGCCAAATACGGTAAATCAGAAGTTTTAAATCATTTGAATGAATATTTCCTTTTAGGTAACACATTAACGGAAGCCGATATTAGATTATATACAACAATTGTGAGATTTGATCCAATTTATGTTCAACATTTTAAATGTAATTTTACAACAATCAGAAGTGGTTACCCATTTATTCATAAATGGCTGAGAAACTTATATTGGAACTATAATGCTTTCCGCTATACTACCGACTTTAACCATATTAAATTACATTATTCTCGTTCTCATCCGTTGGTGAACCCATTGGGTATTACCCCATTGGGACCTAAGCCTGATATTTTGAAGATAGGCGAATGATAATATTATAATGAATAATTTTCCTTATCAAATATTTTGTCTATGCTAAATAATACATATTTTCTTTATGCTTCCTAAGAATTTTACATATTACTGTTTAGTCATGATATATTTTTAGTTAGTTACAAAAGCATTTATAAACGCGTTATGTTCTAGTTGTATAAGCTAACTTATTAAACGCGTTTAGTCTAAAGCGACGATTAATAGACGTTTATAGAAAGAAAGAAATATCAAGATAATTAAACGTATTAGCTATTTAAAATAGTTCACCATATATATTACAAGATAGCCTAGATTTTATTCAGGTAATCAGTCGTAACAATTAGTTTTATAAGATTTACAGTAAAATTGATATCTATCTAATTTCTAATGGACCATACCAACATTGAATTAAATTTGAATCTTGGAAATAGCATTCTTTTTCATCAGCCTCATAATATAGCCAAAATTGAAATTGAAACTACTAACAGAGATGCTGAAGTTAGTAGTCAAAATTTAAATGATTTAAAGAAATTATCATTCAACAGTGTCAGTGGAACTAAAATAGAATTGAAACGAAAAGCAAAGGTGGATAATTCAATAAAACATAACTTCTTTGACAACGACAATTCAAAAATTTGGAAGGATGATGATACGTACGGAATTAACATCAACAAATTACTAGACAAAATAGAATCTGATAAACCTCCTGAAGAAGGGTCTGATATAATGAAAGAAAAAGAAGATAATGATTTGCAAGAAAAATTAGAGACATCCACTTTATGGGTTGAAAAATGGAAGCCTCAAAAATTTATTGATTTGGTAGGTAATGAATCTACAAATAGAAGAATTTTATTCTGGCTGAGACAATGGACTCCAGCTGTCTTTAAAGAAGCATTGCCAACAAAGCATAATTTTTTGAAAAATAAGGCAGAAAAAGACTATCATTCTACATCTTTTGAAGATCCATTTCACAGACCCTATAAGAAGGTTCTGTTAATACATGGTAGTCCTGGTATTGGTAAAACATCTGTAGCACATATAATTGCAAAGCAACAAGGTTATGCAATAAATGAAATCAATGCAAGTGATGAAAGATCTGGAGCATCCGTCAAAGAAAAAATCCACAACGATTTATTCTCAAATACTTTTGAAAATAAACCCATATGTTTAATTGCTGATGAAATTGACGGTTCCATTGAAAATGGATTTATTAAAGTAATATTAGATATTTTACGAAATGATAAAATAGCTACAAGTTATTATCTATCGAATTTAGATAAAATTAGTAGGAGAACAAATAAAAATGACAAGGAAGAATCAAAGATTAGGAAAAAACTGAAGCATTTATTAATGAGACCAATTATTTGTATTTGCAATAATTTATACTCATCCAGTTTGGAAAAACTCAGACCTTTATGTGAAATAATTTCTTTCAAGAAACCTACTGAAAAAGCCATATTGGAGAGACTAATTTATATTTTGGAAAAAGAATCTAATAATAAAAAAGAACAAAATATTGACATCGAGTTATTAAAGACTGTAATTGATTCCTCTCAAAATGATTTAAGGAATTGTATTAATAATTTACAATTTTTTTCTTTGGATAAAAATCTAAATGGAGAAACAGGAAATATATCGAAAGATTTCAAATCATCTTGGTTTAGGATTGTGAATGATATCTTTCAAAAAGATTCCCAACTCTCAAATAAGTTACAGATGAAAAATTTAATGAAAAAATTAGAAGTTCAAGGAAATTTAGACAAAGTTATAAATGGTTGTTTTTCTATTTATCTTCAAGTTAAATATACTGATAATGGGTTATTAAAACCATCAAAAATTTCCGATTGGTTATATTTTAATGATATTGTTGAGCATAGCTTATATGATTCGAGTATTAGTAATGGCGGAGAGCTACAACGATACAGTACTGCTGTGTCTTTGAAATTTTTTGATTTTTTCAGCGATATTGGAAATAAGAATGATGTAAGAATTAAAAGTCATGATTTTGAACTCAGACAATTAATTAAAAGTAATAACGATATAATCAACTTATTATTATCAAGAATAGGTACAAACAATCCATCATTATCAACTTTCGTCAATAAAAGATCACTAATATTCGAAATATTGCCAATTTTAGATTTATTACTTTCAAATGATTTATCTAGTATGCACAATACTACAACAAAAAATAAAATCTATGACAATCTGATCAGCACAATCAATGATTATCAACTATCGTTAAATAAAATATCTATCTCAAATATATTATCATTGAACACATTTTCAAATGATGACAATAACAAAGATAAGCAATTAAGCTCACTGGATATAAATAGGGAAATATTGGCAGTTGACCCACCAATAAATAAAATTGTATTATTTGATCAAAGAGCTGCTCTGAACGTTACAAACAAGAGACCATACACATTGAACTTACTGCTAGCAAAAGTTGAAGAGACAAAGGCAAAGAAGAGACATTTTGATATGGTAATGACCCAGGCATCTCATTTAAATGAGGCCAAAAATAAGAAGCAAAAACAAAGTAAGGATGTTGCCTCTACTTCTGACACTACCATTTCAAAATCCAATACTGTAGATTTTTTCAAGTCACAATATAATTTTATGAATAAAAACAATGAGAAAAGCGAGAAAAGTTCATCTAAGTCAAACGAAAGAGTGAGTAATGATGCTAATGACGCATTAGAGCAAAATATTCGTATATGGGTAAAATATAAAGAAGGTTTTTCAAATGCAGTCAGGAAGAATGTTAATTGGAACAGTTTTTGGGAATAGAGTCAGCATTAAAAACAATTTATTAGCATATTAATGAATTACATAATTTTATATAATTTATATGATGATACATGATTTTTGGTATTTTATCTATTCTTTGTTTTTTCTTCTGCATCATATAATAAAATAACACTTACAATATAATTCAATTTTTTCTTTTTTAAATAACAAACATTATTTTGAAAAGTAACCCCGATGCGATAAGTCTTTACATTTTATTTCTGTATAGTGATAATTTAATAAATCCATCTTATATATTTTAAGTACAAAAGTAAAAATTCTATCTCTCACACTTCTCTCAAGTAATATTTATTGCAATAGTTTCAAAAATAAAGGGTAAATCTCATTTTTTGTATAAATAAATATATTTATTCTAGATGGGGCAGAAAAGCAGCAAGCCACAAATAACTAAAACTGATAGAGCAGTTTTAGAGCTGAAAAGATCAAAGGATAACATTCATAAATTTACTAAAAGAACTGAACAATTGATTGAAGATGAACGTAAAAAACTGAAAGTTCTCATAAAGGAACACCCTGATAATTATAAACAGAATTCAAAAATACGTTTTTTATTAAAAAGAATTCATTACCAAGAAGATTTAGTACAGAAAGCTTCAGACCAATTAATAAATCTAGAAAATATGGTTTCAAATATAGAGTTTAAAATGGTGGAAAAACAATTCATAGATGGCATAAAGTCTGGTAATGAGATTTTAAAGAAAATGAATAGAGAATTCGGAGATGTAAATGAATTAATGGATGATGTACAGAATCAAATTGACTATCAAAATGAAATAGATAATGTCTTGTCAACTTCTATTATAGGAGTAACAAGTTATGAAGATGAAGTTGATAAAGAATTAGAATTATTAGAAAAGGAAATCAACCCTATTCCAATAGAAGTAGAAAAACTACCTTCTACCGCCAACTTACCAAACTTAAAAGAGAATATTATCAAAGAGCAAATGGTTGAAATACCAAATTCAGAAAGAGAAAGAATTGCCATTTTGGATACTTAAATAAATATATTAGCCAATGCCCAATTTATTTCTGAGGTGCCATCTTATCATAATGAATTATTACTGTTTAGAGTACCGGTTTGTATACCTTTTTAAGTTTGACAACAAAGTTAATTTTCAACTTTGTCTTTTAATTTTAAATGAAAATCATAAATAATCAATATTGCTTGCTCAATTAGAAAGAGTTTTATTTTTGGATTAATGTGAAAAGAAAATTTTATTTGGAATTGAAATCTAGATGAAAAAGTACAAATTTTGGATTATTACAAATGTCATTATAATCAGCATTTATTAAAATTTGTTGGAAATATGACTGATAGAAAAATGTCAGAGTTATTAAGAGGGTTAAATGGATATAAAAATGAACATTATTTACTACAGTCTTCATATGGAATGATTAGAAACTTTAATGAAACTTCTAAATGTAATGTTAAATATAAATTAATAGATAAGTCTATCTGACTATATAGATATTTTGTCGTTAAGGAGTGTGAAAGTGACCAACTGCTATTACACTACAGAGTAATGCATATATATACTTATTTGAGATTCTATCACTTTGTACACATATCAAATTGTATATTAAAAAAAAAATTCGATTTAGATGTTTATTTAAAAAATGATTTTTAGAGCCAAATTCTATAAATGACTCTCATATAACGTATATTGAGTTTATTGATTAAAGGTACCTTTCTTTGTAACTTTGCGTTTCTATTATAGTGAAATTTTTCTTTTTTTACATAATATACCTGTCCCTTGAGTAGATAAATAATCTTTTGTTACGTAACTAAGAAGTGTTTAAAGTGCTGTAAATTTTCACTATTTTTTTATATATATAATTATTTTATTTATTACACTGAGTTTATAATTGATACTAAAATTTTAGTTAAACAATATCATTTATGAAGAATTGTCATGTGTGTTCTTTTACTTATTGGTACTTAAACCAAGGAAATAAATTTTAATATAAATAAAGATCCAAGTATTATTTTACACAAAGTAAATACTAGAGTAAAAGTTTATATCAATTTACAAATATTATTAGTAACCATAAAATAAGCACACGAATATAACTAAGTCGGTTTCGTGGTCTAGTTGGTTATGGCATCTGCTTAACACGCAGAACGTCCCCAGTTCGATCCTGGGCGAAATCATTAGTTTTTTGGTTCATTCTTTTCATACTAAGAAATGAAATCTAAATAGCGATGAGCTCAAATTTATGCCTTTATTACCACAAGGTAAATGGCAAAAGTCTTTATTCTTAAAATAATTTGAACTTTACAACAATATTAGTTTTGATGGGGGTTAAAGTTTTCGAGCAATAATAGAGATGGATCACTAAATATATTCTTGATCAATAATTTTACAATATAATTTATTCTATGGAAACCAGCTGAACCCTGTAAATATAATAATATAAAATAAATTATTTTGCTTATAAAATATATGAAATGGAATTTGATGATTCGAGTGATTCCATTGAAATTTTGAAATCTGTATTTCCCACTCATAACATAGAAAGTATTAAAACTGCTTTAGACTGTAGTAACAATGATATTGAACTCGCATCGTCAATGCTACTTAGTGACAATGCAAATAATTTAGAAAGTATTAAATTTTTGGAAGATGAGAATGAAACTGAACTAGATAGATTATGCAAAATATTTCCAAACATTGATAAAGATTACATTGACAGATTATTAAAGGAAAGCGATGGCAAATACGATATTATACCTGAGCTACTAAATCTTGAACATGTCAATTCACAGAACATTCCAGATCAGAACAAGTTACAAGAAAGCATTAGAAAGGAACAAAACCAATCAAAATCACACAGTAAAATTGTATGGACTTCTAAGGATGAATTTATAAATAAAATCGTAGACTACACCTGCGTATCGAAAGAAGAAGCATCACATTTCTACTACAAAAATTCCTGTAATTTTATTTTGGCGATATTGGATATTATCCAAACAACATTAAAAACAGCTGAGGCAGCAAAAGCACAACCTTCAGATTATAAGGATATAAAATCAGAAGATCGAAGAAAAAGTAAGTTTAGTGGGAAAATTATGGGAGGAAAAGTACAAACTTACAATTCTCTTGCGCATCTTAAACAAAAACATAAAGATCATAATTGTTATTCGGTTTTGGATAATGACAATCAAGATAAAATGGATATAAGTAGTCCCATTTCTGAAGTTAGCATAATAGATGATAGTTTAATAGATGATTTAATAAGACATAATTCATCTATTACAAGTTTGAGTAGAGATATCATATATCAGTTTTTCATATTTTACAAGGGTGACATAGAGAAAACTGTACAATTATCTTTATTATTTATTCAAAATGGTTCTAATGATATCGACTATTTTAGGGAAAGAACAGAATATAGTTTTGGTTCAACGTTGAAATCAAGAAATTTAGAAAGTAAGAATTATACCAAAGTTTCCGAATCCAAAAAAAATGCGTCGCATCAATCATTTTCTCTAGCAAAGAAAGGATTTGCTACTACAGCTACCTTCAATTTAGCTAACGACATTATTAATAATTTATTTGAAGACTACAAATTGGATTTCCACGGGTTCTTACCAAATGAAGCAATAATTACACTACAATATTGCTTAAATGTATGGTGGAATAGTGAAATGGAAGAAAGAGAGACTTCTGTTCAAAAGTTGACAACTTCTAAAGCCTTAAATGTAAAACCTCTTACAGTAATAACAGGTAGGGGTATTCATAGTGCCAATGGTGTATCTAAAGTTAGAGCACATGTTAAAAAATATCTTACTAATCATGGATTTATCTTTTTGGAAGAAGCATCTTATTTTATTGTTGAAGGAAAAGCTAGTAATTTAACAAACAGAATTTAATTTCTTTTTATAAACATATTAATATATATATATATATATACGTTAATATAAGAACCTAAACGTCATAACTTATTAGTTTATATAAACCAGCTTTATTCAAAACGCCAAAAAATTCACGACAGCAAAAATGCACCTGAACCTTCTCTCATTGCTTGATCAATTCTTGACTTCAATATTTCTTTACTTGTATATTTTGGAAGTTTCAGATAATTTGCACAAGTCATGACACTTGGAAGGACTTGATCTGAAGTCAATCCATCATCTGGAATCTTCAAAACAACAGTGAGTTTAGGCTTCAGACATTTGAAACCACCAACTGGTAATTTGGGGGAACCCGTCAAAAATTGCAAAAATAATCTTCTTTCTTTTACATCAAAAGATTTTAAAATGTCTATTAAATCATTTATCGTTTGAGAATCAATAGTATATCCATGTTCTGCATTAACAGATAAATATAATGTACTTTCTGACCAGTCTTCTTCTCCTTTACCGAATTGTTCTGCTAATTCCTTTGGAGTCAAGATCAATAAGTTTTGATAGGGAAAGCATTCCGAAAAACCATTGATAAATGAATCTAGTTGTTGCTCAATTCCACTGTATAAAACCTGATCAATAACAGCGTAAATATAATCTTCAACATTCTTATTTGTCACTGGTATGTTCTTACCATTATTTACCAATTCAATGATTTCTTTACCAGGCAAAACAAAATTGAAATCTAAAGCTGCTATTTTTTCATTATTAGATTTGTTATCATAAAGGTATTTTAATGATTGAGATAAATCGGCATCTACCAATGACAAATAATGTAAAGAGTATAATATGTCTCTTTTTGGAATACTTTTAGTACAGCTACTTATTGCTCTGGAATGCAATAATTGAAAAAATATTTCGCGAAATCTAAAATCTACAATTCTTCCATCTAACATTGATTTTGCGATAAATTTACCCAATATTCTGAATAGTTCAATTGATTTATCTGTATCTGAACAGGTAATCAATGGTTTTGGAAACAACTCCTGTTCAACAAAACCAGTATCGTTACACTTCGTATAATTATCAGATAACCAAATATCTAGCGAAATATTTGAAAATAAATTTGACATATATGTGTAAAATTCCAAAGTTGGTCCCAAACCAGTACCTTCTTCATTTATATATTCTATCTCTAAAATGGAAGTATTAGATCCATATTTATCAATGATTTTCAAACCACTGATAAATAAATTATCACGAGATAATTTAACTTTCTTTTTTGTTAAAGTACCTAATTGCTGTAATGGGTTATCACTATTTTGTTCTTTCATTCTACCATTTCTTATCAACCATCTTTCTATTAGCCTTCCATAACCAAAGGAAGAACATTGAAGATAAAACATTCTAATGTCAAATGGAAACAAAAAAGGATAGTTCTTTGTTAATTGAACTACCCACATTGGCAAAACGCCACTAGCGACAATCAGAGGTTCATCTAACTGTCTGGATAACTTTGCACTTATTTTTGAGTTGATAAACAATTCTTTAGGCAAATTTGATACCTGTAAAATTTTTAAAAATTCTAATAAATATGCAACAGAAGAATCATCAAATTTAGATGGTACATTTTTACTTACATCACTTGAAAGTCTGGTTTCGTCATCTTCAACTTCTTCGTCTGATTTTTCATAATATATGGTTGGCATATCCAACCACATAGAATTCAAATTTGAGGAATCATGCGTTTCGGCCCAGAATTTATATAATGCACCAAACACTGTTTCATCTATATCAAGCTTTATATTGCCAATTGAAAATTTAAAATTAATATTTTTGAGATCTGTCACAAAATTTTCAGAGTCATTTCTTTCATTTTTAAATCCAGGAAGTAGTGATGTTAAAAACATTGATTGTGCTACTTTATGTTTCAAAAAATCATTTAACATTTTCAATGATGCAATACAATGTATGGATACTTTAACTGATCTTACATTAATAGGTATTTTGTCTTTTACAGCATCTGATTTATAATCAAGTTGAATTTTGACTTCTTTTGTGAGTGATGATACGCCGCCTTCATCACCTTGTAAACCACACTCTAATATTGGAATATCCTCTAACTTAGATAGTGCTGATTGCAAAATTGGTACCAGTTCTTCTAATTTAGACTCAAAAATTTCGATAAAGATTCTTTTAGCATTTAATTCTTCATTAGACAATAATTGTACTAGGATTTCAAGCAATCCTGACGTCGTAAGTTCATAACTAGATATAATATTTCCATGTTCAAACATAGTAGACTTCAATTTTGCCCAGATGTCAGCCCAGTCACTATTGTTATAAAGATGAACTTTTTGTGGTTCTAAGTCTTCCAAAATATTCCTAATGTGCAAAATATTGTCGTTTTTTAAAACTTCAACAGATTTTATTTTTTGGTATAAAATGTCAAGCATATTTAAAATTCTAGTTTTCATTTGTTTTGGAGATTCAAATCTGAAAATATCAAATCTGATTAATTTAGGCTTAACATAATCTGGAACATTCATATCATCATAACCATACTCAATATCACTTTCATCGCTATTCTCATTATCAACTAGATCGATTGAATCATTAAATTCATCTTTATTTTCTATATCCATTTCATTCGAGTTTTCTCCACTTAACTTTTCAAGTTTGTAATGTAAAGATTCAATATAGTCAAAGATACCTTCCTTTTTAATAGTTTCTATAAATATTGCTTCAAAATCTGAGAACAAAGCAATCAATATTGTTAGCAATTCTAGGGATATGTAAGTCTCTAACTTATTATGCAATGTATTTATATTAACTTCAAGCATTTTGAAAAAAGATGGTTCAAACAACAGTACAATTTTATCTTTTATTGAATCTGCAGTTGTCCCATTTAGCTGATAAACCGACCTTAAAAGAGCTAGTGCAGAATAAGATTTAATATTAGAATCGACGGCGTTAGTATAAATATCAATGAGAATTGGTATTAATTTTAGCAACATATCTTGTAGTTCATCATTTTTCAATTGACTAGTATCTATTTTATTATTTGGATGAGTTAAAGAATTACCAAGTTCCTCGGGAAGTGCAACTGCTAAAAATCTAGAAAGAGATATTAACAAATTATCAGGAACAAACATCAAAGTTTCACCAAATGACACATTGCTTTTTTTTTCACTTGAATTTTCTTTATTGTGTTGCGAGTTTTGATAGTTTTCAATGCATTTTAACACCATAGGAATAACTTTGTTGAAGTTTATAAAATCTAACAATATATCTTTAGATTTAATCACTAACATCGACAGTATGTCAGTACATTTAACCTTATTATCGACAGAGAATTCATACGAGGATATTAGGCCAACAATTTTATTGGCACTCTCTACTGTGAATAATTCATCAAAATTGAAATGTTTATTTAAGCTGGCACATATATTGCAGAAGACATTAATTAATTTTGTCATAATATTTTCATCATAATTTTGCAAAAAAATCGGTTGAATTAATGGCATAATCTCTTGAATTATTGGGAAATACTTAATTTCTAATTTACTACAAGCATTGACGATAATTGAAATTGCTTTCCTCTGAGCATGAATAGTAAAAAAATCATAAAATTGTATATATATTGATAAATTTCCTGCTTCCAAAATATCCAGGCAATGAACTCTTGAAATGTATTCTAAAGTTTCCAGTATCTGTTCTGCTAAATCAATGTAGCTGATTTCTTGAAGCTTTGATTGTAAAGTAACCACAATGTCGGCTTCTATAGCTATATCTATACAATCGGGATCAACTTCAAACAAGCTATGTAAACAACGACCGGCCATCAGTTGTAGTTCTAACTGATCCATTAGAAGTGGGTTTTTTAAAATGTTAGCCAAACTGTCAATTAAATGTTTGATAGGTAGGACTCTATCAATGACAATTTGGTTCATCATCAATAATTGTTCTGATAATTCCCTTAAACTTTCCATAGCAATATATGGATCTTCTTCAGCATTTTCAACATTTTCAACCAATGTTTTAAGTCTTTTGGTTCCTCCTGAACCCCCAGTTCCTGGTATATTTCCAGAGAATATATTACTTTGAAACATTGAAAATAAATCCTGAATATTCCCAGGGGCTTGCCTTGTACCAAAGGATTCTCTACCAGTATCAATATTGAGAGTGCTATTCGAATCCCCATTCGAATCACCTTGTCTCTCAACATTTCTTCTAAAAATACCATGACTATTCCCCATATTTCCGAGAAGTTCTTCAAAAACCATAGCTCCGTCTCTAAATGAAGGCATGCCTAGTTCACCTTCAACATCACTCTCAAGACCATAGCCATCCTCTCCATCTTCAACATCTTGGATACCATCATTATCATCATCATCATCATCACCATGAATCTCATCACCATCATAATACTCATCATAATCTATAGAACCTAAATCATTACTGTTAGAAATATGGTCATCGTCTTCGTTACCACTGTAGTCCCAAGTGTCGTCATTTCTATGAGCTTCACCAAAATCATTACTTTCGTGATTGCCTCCCATTTTTTACCTATTAACAGTATACTTTACTTAATATTAGTATCACTAAATCCTTAAAAAGTACTATTTATAGCTAATATAACAACCTCCTCACAGAACTTTTAGATAATAAAAGTTACAATAGAATATGAAAACTTTTAACTGGACAAATAAATTTAGACGCTTAACAAACCACTGATTGATCGAACTTTAAAAGATTATTCATACACATAAAATATATACATATATATAAATATGCTTATAAATATATACATATGCTTATAAATATAGGTTGCATTATCGGTATTTAATTTTGAAATTAAACTTATAAAATGTTAAGAGGAAAAAGTATTCGTAAGCCACTATTCTCAAAGACTAAAAGTCTAAAAAAAGGATATTATCCAATTCAAATTAAAACAATTTAAAAGCGATAAGGTCAAGACAATACTGATAAATGCGGAAAGACATTACTGAAACAAGTACGGGCTAATCGCAAAATGGTGATATCAATAAGATTCATTGCTAGTATGCTTACAATTCGACATATATATTTGGATATGGAAACACATACAAGTTTTAACGATAGGCATTGTTTAATATACAACTTTTAAAGCATCGATTATTGCTTTAACAAGTATTTAATTTGGTTTTTGCTTTAAAGGCAATGAACGGGTTTAAAACGGAAAAATATCCAAACTGAAAAAGCGAAAAAAAAATTTTCTTTCAAGTCATCTCATCTCATCTCATCTCTTCATAATTAATGGTTTTATGCTATTACTGTTATAAATTACAAGGCTTCATTAATACACATATATACACATACCTACGTTATAATGTGATATAGTACAATAATTTAAAATTAGTTATTCTTCGAATTAGGTTTGTTATTTTATATTTTAAATTGCATTTGTGCATGTTTTCGTGTGTTTGTTGTTAGACTAGAGATAAATAGAAATATACAAATAAATACAATTTGAAAATGCCTAGATCAAAACGTTCTAAGCTAGTTACTTTAGCTCAAACAGACAAAAAAGGTAGAGAAAATAAAGAAAGAATATTCGATGAGATTAGAGAGGCATTAGATATGTTTAGATTCTGTTGGGTTTTATATTTGGATGATGTTAGAACTCCAGTTTTACAAGAGATAAGAACAGCTTGGACTGGTTCAAAATTGATATTAGGTAAGAGAAAAGTGTTAGAAAAGGCTTTAGGTGAAAATAGAGAAAATGAATATAAAGAAAATATTTTCAAATTGAGTCAAGTATGCAAAGGTGTTACCGGTTTGTTATTTACTAACGAAGATGTTGAAACTACCAAGGCATATTTTGAATCTTATACTAGAATGGACTATTCGAGGCCAAATTCAAGAGCTCCAATCGATTTCACTATTCCAGAAGGTATTGTCTATTCTCGTGGTGGTGAAATTCCAGTAGAAGATGACGTTCCAATGGTACATTCATTAGAACCAACTTTAAGAAACAAATTTGAAATTCCGACAAAGATCAAGGCAGGTAAGATCACTCTAGAATCACCATACTTAGTTTGTGAAAAGGGTCAAAAGCTAGATGTCAGACAAGCTTTAATCTTGAAACAATTTGGTATTGCTGCCTCAGAATTCAAAGTAAAAGTAATTGCTTACTATGATAATGAATCTAGTACTGTCGAAACTGTTAACATCAATATGCAAGAAGACTAAATAATAGAAGAAGAAAAAAAGTATTAAATATAACCACATTTATATAGAAATATTTTTTTAATAACTGTAGATTACGTATTTCCTAACAATATAAACCATTTCATATAAAAAAGTTAAAAACAAACTAATTCTAGGCAGATTACGATTAAAATATAAGCAATACCTTATTACATATTAATATGAATACATATTACTAAATATATACAGTCATTGCAATTACCATCTTAATTTTCTTTTTTTGGGTCTGGTGATGATACTTTGCTGGTGTCAATTTCTTCATCTTCTGATGAGGAGTCACTTCTTTCATCCTTTTGAATGTCTTCTATGATTAGCCTGTATAATATTCTAAATATTAAAAACAACCAATACAAGTTAACTAGTTGTAAAGCAGCTATTAGAGTGAAGACGATTGGTAAGGAGATCCAACATTTATATTGTGAAGTGGCAAAATTTAATGTAAACGATCCAACAGTACGGAATTGTGTTAATACAGACCATAAAATTTTTAGGTTCACAAAATGACGTAAATAAACCCAAACAGCAATAAACACCATGAAAATTCCTGAGGTACATTCAAGTTCTAAATAGTTAGATAATTTGGATAGTGATAAAAATAAATCAGAAACATCCATTGTGATATAAATTGCTAAACCCATTCTTGTGAAGTGGAAGACATAAGATGACCAAATCAATAATAAAGTAACAATATGGTGAAAAATTAATTCATTATAATCCTTTCTTGGCTTTTCAAGTTGTAAAACTAATACACAAGCTTGTTGAGCCCAAAATGAAGCTTGTCCCAAATAGAAGAATTTGTATAGATATACATTATAAAAATTTGGGTAAGTCGCATACATTGTTTCAGTTTTAAACAACCACAAGTCTGAATGGTACATGATATAAATACCAAATGGACCTGAGGTACCATAATAAATGATAGAATACACTTGTTCCATAATTCTTTTGACTTTATGATTACTTTTAATTTTCAGTTTATTAACTGTAATTGGTTTAATAATAACGTCCATTAAGAATTCTCTTAAGAAAGTGAAAAAAATCATATGGAATGCAACGAAGGACAAATCTTTAATACCCTTACCATATTGATCTGTGTCTCCAACTTGATAGGAGATATTTACAAATTGATACAATGGATTAGATTCAGTCTTATTGCCTGAAGTGTAATATGCAGTATATACAGCAATCAAAATGAAAAAGGGAGTCAACCAAACATGTCTGTAATTGAGCTCCAAATATGAAAACCAGATCTTTTTGAGCAAACCTTTATCATTGTTGACTATGCTATTGTTTAGTTCTTTCAATCTCTCTTTTGAAGCCATTTTTTGTTCTTTAGTCAATTTCATTGTAGATATACTTGAAATCGTGTCACCTAAATTAATAGTACCAACCGATGAAGTTCTTCTACTTCTAGTTCTAACAATCGGCTTCAAATTCGTAGCTTCACTATTATCACTATAACCAGTCTTTTGGTCAACTGTCATGATTCCAATTTCTCTCTATCTTTTCTCAATTAATTTTAACCTTGTCCTCTACTTATCAATTGTTTAATCTTTGGAGTATTTCCCCTTATTCCATGCACATATACATATATATATCTTTGCTTACATATACAAATAAAAATATATGCATATGAGAATATAAATATATATCAAAAAAAAAGAAATACGATATATATATGTGTACAACAAAATATGAATGCCTTTTTTCCTTTCTGTATATACTAAAATATAGCCTTGACTAGATACACGTAATCAATACGAAGACTCAATTGCCTTAAAACCGTATTAAATAAATCTACAAGTCAACTTGTATGTTGTTTAGAACTTACAATATAAGATAGTAGACTAACGATATAAAATTTTTTTCAAGAAGAAAACAAATGTAAAAAAATTAGACGAACCTTCGAGGCATTTATTTCAATTAAGATTCGAAATTTTTAAGATTATATGACTGGACAAGTATATCTTGCAGGATGTAAATATTGAATTTGGTATCCAGCAGGAATAATTTTGAAATGCTTGGGCAAAATATTGTAATCTTTTATTAAAATGTGTCATGAAACCCATTATCCAATTTGCTTTATTGGGCAAGGGGGTTAAGAAGAACTATACCGTTGTTTAGTAAATGGGTTCCTTCCTCGCCAATTATTCTACTTGATTTGTAACGGACATATGCATATACATTATACATTATATATTATATATTTGGCTCAATCTTATTTGAAGTATCTTTATCGGTTTATCTTAATGTAAGACCCGATAACATTATATATGTATGTGTGTGTTTGCAACATTCTCCCACGCGTACATGCTAGATCGTCTTGGAATAAAAGAAAGAAGGGTTCTTGTAATGATTTCATTTTTGTTAGTTCGAGGTTTACGATTGTGCAAGTAAAATGATTCCGGCTTACTATTTTCTTGTTGTGAAGTCCTGTTGTTATTATATGGATGGGAGACAGATTGGGTTATCGTGAGTTGGAAGTGTTGCAGTTATGAGGCCTCTCTTTGGAATGAGTTAGTTTAGCAGCAATACACACCCATACACCGCACAATTAGTCTGAAACCGCCCTTTTAAAAATTAAAGGCTTAGTAGCAAAAAGGACTAATTTTATTTTATGTATTTCAAATGATCTGTTTGATAATAATATATGATAAACAGATACGGTTACGAGCTCTCTCACCCAAACCCTTTATATATATATATATATAGGTATACATCGTGATTAGTTAGGAGTTTTTTGTTAAATAGAACAGGGACAAACATAAGGAACCAATACCGTCTACATCGTTTTTTATACACACCATATATTTGACTAACAAGCATGAATATTAAGTTAAGAGAAAAAGTCAATAAAGCTACTTCTTCGTCCCTAAGGGAAGATAACTGGCAGTATATCTTGGATGTATGCGATGTAATTAGGAAAGATCCAGAGGACTATGGTAATCAAGCAATAGAATGCATTATTACGAATCTAAAACAAAATGATGCTAATGTCATAATGAGGACGTTATCACTAATTTTATCTATGGCCGAGAATTGCGGTTCAAGAATCAAACAAAAAATCGACAACAAGAGGATAGTAAGTGTACTGAATGATTTGATTGAAAATCCTAATGTTCACATTACTGTGAAATCTAAAATCATTGAAGTCGTAAGACAGTTGTCCAAAAGTTTTAAATCTGACCCTTCCTTGCGTTATATTAGTGATTTTTATAAGCAGACGAAGTCAAATAAAAAATATAGTTATTTGATTACCAATTCAAAGTCTCAACTTCACTCGAATACTAACAGTAAACACTTGGGTGACAATTCTTCGTCAAATAATGAAGATGAAGAATTTCAGAAAGCTCTACAATTGTCGTTAAGGGAATTTGAAGTTGAAAAAGAGAAAAAAGAGGCAACCTCATTAAGAACTGATAGTCTATCACAAGTGCAATCACCACCTTTCCAGCAAGAACAAGTGCAGAAAGAAGCCTATCATCCACAAAATGCTACTATTATTAGAAAAGTTAGGGCAATGTATGAACTTACCTCGCAGGAAGAAAATGAATTGTCTTTCAAAAAAGGAGACGTCATCACTGTCTTAGAAGAAGTTTATAGAGATTGGTGGAAGGGTATTTTACATGGGAGAATAGGTATTTTCCCATTGAACTATGTGACTCCTATAACAGAATTATCTGCAGAAGATTTGATGAAGGAAAATGAGCAAGAAAATAACATTTTGTCTCAAAAAAATAATATAGATCAGTTACAAACTATTTTGCAGAACAAGAAAATTAGTGGAAATTCAAGTCTACAGGATCAACAAGTTAACGATCTGTACGGCTCTGTTACACCTTTAAGACCACAGATTGCAAAAATGATTGGAAAATATTCACAGAAGAAAGATGACTTGACATCTTTGCGTCAAGTACTTGCCAACGCAGAAGCTGAATATAACAAATTATTAGATAGAGCCGCCAATGCTTACATTGTACCATCAATACCTCAAAACCAACAATTCACTACTGCATATAATAACAATATTAATGGTATTCCACCACAGCCAAATGTAACATATGCAAATATGCAACAACGTGTACTTCAACAACCATATAACAATTATCATCCTACGCAGCAACCAATACCATCACAGCCAATGCCATCACAGCCAATGCCGTCACAGCCAATGCCGTCACAGCAAATGCCGTCACAACCCCCGTATTCACAGTACCAAAATAATAAACCACCAACAAACAATACACAGCAAACAAATGTTATGCCATATCCAATTAGTAACCAACCAACAGGATTTTAAGGTTATGACTTGATTCTGGTTATTATCCAATTATTTAGGTCAACCCTTCAAACTTAACATATAATACATATTATATAGTTCAATGATACCGGTTTAAAAACAGAAAACTTAATATATGATAACCATTAATGCACATAAAATTATAATTACCAATAATGATTAATAAAATAACAATTATTTAAGATATTTTATTGATATATTAGTTGAGTGTCATGTATTTTATTAATGTCATTTCGATTATTTGTTCAGGGTAAAACTACACACCGAGATCTAAAAATTGATGTTAACCGATATTGTTAAAATTGAAATATAATTTCAATCATAATCCCTATTAATTAATACGTATTTACTTGAATTTTAAAGTCTTGAACCAGTTATCGTATTTTTTTTATGTTATAAATTTACTCAATAATTACAGCACTGATTACTTTTACAAAGTTTACTAAACCTAATTATCTAGCTTTCTTTTTTTTTGGATTAAAGATAAAATATATTCAAGAGAAAACTTTGTACTTTTTAGGAAATATGGCCTCTCAATTTGACTCAGTTATTGCTGACATCATTTCTGATGCACCAAGCGGGGAGATTACAGAGATATATGACGATTTAATTAAAATTGCTGGTGAAGCTGCTAAAGAATCTATATTGGAAGCTATTGAGCAGTATAACATAAGCAATTGTATCCCAATTAAAGTCGAAGATAGACTAATAATCATATCCGAATATAACAAGGATGGTGTAAAGTTCATTGATCCAGTTAATTCCATTTCATTTTCAGTCGATCATTTGAATCGTTCAGGTTTTGACGTTTCTTCAACTGATGTTACTTTAAATCCTGTTCAAGAAACAATTTATAAAGATTTAGGTGATTATACATCTTCTGACTTTTCTGGAGAAGTTGCATTCAGTGTTTATCCCATTTCGGGAGATGAAAATAAAACTTCAATCATTATTAGCAGCACTAAATTTAATCCTTCAAATTTTTGGAATGGTGAATGGAAATCCAAATATATTTACGACAGTTCCTCAAACAGTCTAGAAGGTGAAATTGATGTTGACGTTCATTATTATGAAGATGGTAACGTCAGTTTTAAATCAAATAAAAAAGTCAATCTTTCGAATGTTGATAATGTTGTATTATCATTAAAGGAGGTAGAAAATGACTTTGGACAAGAATTGGATTCATCATTTTCCGATTTGAATGAAAAGCAATTCAAATCCTTGAGAAGAAAATTACCAATCACTAGATCCAAAGTTAACTGGGGAAAGGCCATAGGTAATTATAGACTGGGTAGAGATGCAGCTCAAGGTGTTACAAATTAATCTCAGTAGACTGACTAAAAGCTAAACAAATAAAAAAATATATATATAATTTCATCTAAAGGGTTTGTAAAATACTAAGTAACAATCTAATGAAATAAGAAGATTATTCATCCAACAGAAATACGAGCTGTTGATAAGTCAAATTCCAGTTATGTAATTACCTTATAAAAATAAAAAATATCATTCATGCTCTTTATTAATTATTATTGTTATGCTTGGAAATATGCTATTTAAAATTTTAATCAACTAAAAGAATTTATATAAATTATATAATATGAAAAATGTCAGTAATGCTAAGCCAACCATCCTCCAAATATTATTACCTGATTGCATCGATCTAGTTAACCTTCCTGAGGTATTTTTCAAATTATTTAACATCGAATCAAAAGAGTTAGATAGCTGGTTGATCAAATTATTATCATTAATAGCTTGGTCACCGATTTCTTGATTAATATTTCTAAAAGTGGCCAGCTTATTAGCCAAACTCTCCAATTTTTGGTCGTTCTATACATATCATTATTCATATCATAGAAACAAAATAGTTAGTAAACAATCTTAGATTAATAAGTCTTTAGTTAATCTTATTAAATCATATTTTAAAAAGATAAATACAGAATAAATGAAGACAACTTTTCAATTAATCAAGACATACCCTTCCTTCTAGTTGTGAGTATTTTGATGATGACATTGTGCTAATTATTTTCGAAAATAGTAATCTCTTATAGTATAACACTCTGTGTTTGACGAATTACACTTAAATCAGTTTATTAACATCATGAAATATAAACAAATTTTATATACTAAACTGAATTAGAATTAAGTAACCTTGTTTTTATAAGAACTTAAAATATAAATACATGTACATACCGGGTAAGTTTCATAATTTGGCCGTTCTAATAGCAACGACACATATAAAAGTGACATAAACAGAGTATATTATATGACACGGTTACTGTTGAATATATATATTAGAACAAGTTAACGTAAAATGATACTGTTAAGCTTATAAGAATGTAATACAATGGACATAGAGTAAATTATTAAAACGATATTTATAGTCAGAGTAGATCTTGGTGTAAAAACGTTTGAATTTTCATTTAAAAAATCAATAAATGGCGTATTTTTTCATCACGATATATAAACATCATTACTAAACTATATCCCACTAATATTAGTTGTTTCTTCGGAGCGCCAAAAAGGTAAAATATATGCAAAATATTCATTTGAACGCATCCCAAACTTTGAACATCCACACCAGTTTATTATACCTATCTTGTTACAATGACTATTTCCGCTATATTGTCCTAAAATGACTGAAAAATTGTGGCATCACTATCATCCACTTCATTACTCAACTTAATTCAGTTTAAAAAGTGTTCGCACTTCACTTAAAATTCCATTATTGAGCATGGCGGTGCTCGAAAAGTTAAGTCCTAGATCGCAAATTATCTCATCATATTGTATAAAAGAGTAAACAATGAAACATAATAAATAATAACCTCACAAGAATTTCTCAATCCACTTTCAAGAAACAAAATATAAAGGTTAAAATAGTCAATGTAAAACGACCACTGTCGTTTTTAATAGTTATACAACTTGTTGTAGACTTTCATTCGAAGCTTACCCAAGTATAAGCCGTGAAAGCTATATATTGGAATGTTCTTTTCCCGAAGAGCACTAACAGTAAACTGTCTTTCTTAAAAAAGTTTTCAGGAAGCGGCCTTAAATACTGATGAATAACTCTATATAACATTTCTAACAATTCCTGTTTTCTTGATAGTAGAATATTATGGCTAATAGAAGTGTAAAACATCACACTTGAACAAACAAACAAAGAGCCAAAACTAAACATGGAATCTTACCACTGTGTGACTACTTTATATCTAAAAAACGCTATGTCAACAACATAACACCCATACATTACATAGAATAGGTAAAAGAGAATATTTTATTTCTATTTTTTTTTTGTTTTTTTTCTTCTCTTTAAACTTGCAAAAGGCTAGGCAGAAAAAAATCAAAAATGTTCCGTTTAGAAGGAGGTTTCTGCCTAGCTTTGTTCAAGTTTTCTAATTTTTCTTTCTATCGTCTCATGAAAATTTAGAGAGGATCTCATCGAAATTTTTCATCGTTTTCTGTCTATTCCGAAGGTTTAATATACAGAGGTTAATTTTTTACTTTGCACTATTGAAAGTTTCTAACAAAGAATAGTTTTTTGATTGCGTATGTCTCTCGCTCTAAAGAAAACTCAAGAGCTAGATCCTTAGGGAACACCAAAATTGATAATTACTATTATTTTTAGCGAAAATTAATTGCATATTTGAATTATATGTATTGATATATATATAAAACTTGTAGTATTTTAGTTGATTTCATATGGCCTTCTTTTTGACACTTTTAAGATAACCGTGCAAATAAAACAATTATAAAAATGTCCACCGATTCTATTGTTAAAGCTTCTAACTGGAGATTAGTCGAAGTTGGCCGTGTCGTTTTAGTCAAGACTGGCCCATCCGCTGGTAAATTAGCTGCCATCGTTGAAATCATTAACCAAAAGAGGGTATGTTTGAATTTATTTGTATAACCATTTGTTTCTCAGGATTTTGAATTAAATGAAGAATTGCCAAATAAATATAAAAGATGAAATAAAGCTTGTTGTAAAATTTATGGAACTAAGAAAGAGTATGTTGTGGGAAGACCATGATGTTTTAATCAGATTAGGCGTGGTAGGAGGTGTTTAAGTATTTGGAAAGTTTAATTTGAATTATTCTTTGAAGTTTTCGATATCATAAACATCAGTTGAGATTTATATCGATTAATAATACTAGCACGGTTTCTACCAAAGTTCAAATTTGATGCATGCTTCTATGACTGATTGATTTAATATTTTTCTTCAAAAGATAGTATTTCATATCTCTTATCATGCATAGGCAAGATAGACATAATTACAACACAGAGAAGTCATCATTTTATTATTTTATTGGATATTAGAGAAACATCATTGGTTTTATATTTTCTGAATAGCATAATTTACTAACAAATTATTATAAATTAAATTGCGAATATTTTTGTATTTTAATTTCTATTATTTTAACAGGTTTTAATTGACGGTCCAGAAACTGGTGTTCCAAGACAAGCCATTAACTTAGGTCACGTTGTTTTAACTCCATTAGCTTTCACTTTAACCAGAGGTGCCAGAACCGCTACCGTCTCTAAGAAATGGACTGCTGCTGGTGTCACTGAAAAGTGGGCTGCTTCCTCTTGGGCTAAGAAGATTGCTCAACGTGAAAGAAGAGCTACTTTAACTGATTTCGAAAGATTCCAAGTTATGGTTTTAAGAAAGCAAAAGAGATTTGCCGTTAAGAAGGCTTTAGCCAAGGCCTAAAGATAAGAATATTACTTAAATAATCATATTTAATCGGTTTTCTTTTTAATACTCATAAATCTTTCATATAATAAT
Source organism: Tetrapisispora namnaoensis (assembly GCA_003705985.2). Taxonomy (NCBI): domain Eukaryota; kingdom Fungi; phylum Ascomycota; class Saccharomycetes; order Saccharomycetales; family Saccharomycetaceae; genus Tetrapisispora; species Tetrapisispora namnaoensis. The sequence goes on along the minus strand of PPKD02000001.1, from coordinate 876,004 downwards.
ATAAAATCATTAACTTTTTAATAATTATTTTTTTGCTTGAACTGCTATCATGTAATTTACAAACCCGAATAATTGAAGTAGCATTTATGTAAGAGTGATTAATCAAATGGCATTCGAGATCTAGAATGTTGTCATTATCATCAATATCGCCAATAGAATCATTCATTCGGTTTTTATGAAACTTCTACTTGTAATTCTTACCCGCATATACTTACTTGAGCAATTATAAAATTAAATTATAGGAATATTTACTCATAATAAGGCCATTTAATTAATATTACTAAAGATAATACACCTTAGTCTATCTCATATACAGATATATATATATAGCTGTATTCACGGGGGTAATCATATCACTTAAAAATACCTGCTTTATCCATAAATACTGGAAAGTTATAAAAGCACTTTATAAACTTACAATTACTTGCAATGCCGCATACAGCTGAATTCATTAATTTCGATAATGCAAATAATAATGTCGAGATCACCTCGATCTTGTCTGGTGGTTACAACCACCCATTATTGAGGGAATGGCAAAATGAAAGACAATTGACTACTAATATGTTAATTTTTCCAATCTTTTTATCAGATATTGAAGATGATGAAACTGCAATCGATTCCTTACCAAACATAAAAAGATTTGGTACAAAAAAAATAGTACCATACTTGAAACCGTTAATTGAGAAAGGGTTAAGAAGCGTTATATTATTTGGTGTTCCATTGAAAGAAGGTGCCAAAGATGCATATGGAACGGCTGCCGATGATCCAAACGGCCCAGTCATCCAAGGTATTAAAATTTTAAAAGAAAATTTCCCTGATTTATACATCATTTGTGATGTATGTTTGTGTGAATATACATCTCACGGCCATTGTGGTATCCTAGATGATTCTGGTGCCATTGATATCAATCCAAGTGTTTCCAGATTAGCAGCAGTCGCCATAAATTATGCAAAAGCCGGTGCCAATTGTGTTGCACCATCCGATATGATTGACGGTAGAATTCAAATGATCAAGAGGGGCTTATTAAGTAATGGATTAGCAAACAAAACTTTTGTTTTATCATACTCTGCCAAGTTCAGCGGCAACCTATATGGCCCATTCAGAGATGCTGCCTGCTCCGCACCTTCTACTGGTGACCGTAAATGTTACCAATTACCATCTGGCGGTAGAGGATTAGCAAGAAGAGCACTGAAGAGGGATCTACAAGAGGGTGCAGACGGTATAATCGTCAAACCATCAACATTCTACCTAGATATCATGAGAGATGCTGCCGAAATCTGCCACGATTTGCCAATATGTGCATACCATGTTAGCGGTGAATTTGCCATGCTACATGCTGCCGCCGAAAAAAATGTGGTCGATTTAAAGACCATTGTGTTAGAGTCTCACCAAGGTTTCTTAAGAGCTGGTGCAAGACTAATCATTACATATTTCGCCCCAGAACTATTGGACTGGCTAAAGGAGTCCGCATAGCTCAAACACCCCGCACCAACTATCCATCTATATATCTAATAAGTACGATTGCCTTTTACAATGATTAATGTATATGACAAGTGAATAATGAACATCCTGATACTAGTTACACACCAGTATATACACTTCTTTTCATCTCGCATAGGGTTACCCAGACATACACACTTTTCAGAACTCCGGCTGTAAAAGTTAATGTAATGTTCTGTTATACGTGTGTGGCCGCACAACCGTCTCGGGAGCAACACAAAAGTACAAACGTAGATTGAGGCAATAATAGTTTAAGTGTCTTCTATCTTCTCGTTGGTCTTATCACATAAACAAGAAAAGTAATAAACTAAACACGACAAAGCCCAACTTTTCTGTTACTGCACCGTTTTCCGCCCAAGTAAAACTAACGAGGCGTTTGGATATCGTACGTGCACAAGACCTATAGCGTCCTTTTCTCAAAGAGAAAGTTGACCTGTTTCCTCAAAAGTAGCACATCATCAATACATCAATTCTTAATTAACTAAATATGACAATAGACCTAAACAGAAACAGCGCAAACGTAATCCTAACACCACGTATGTCGTTCTGTTTTTTGGCAAGAGGTGGTTTACTAAGTAACTTAACTACATTATAATTTACAGGAAGTACATAAGAGAATTTACTCTACAAGCAATGTCCTTTTTCCTTGTTTTTACTTCTTGCATTTTTCTTTCTCTCGAGACTTGGTAAAAGACTTGAAACTTTAAAAAATTTTCAGTGTGAAATTCGAATTCCAGCTTTAACAAATTACTGAACAGGTAACACAAAATATTACTACCAAACAACATGTTTTCAAGTTGCAGTTGAAAACTAATGTTAATTAGATATTTGTGGGATTGGGATGTGAATTGCAGTAGCAACTTTCAGCTAATTTATTATTATTATTAGAATACATATGGATTGGCTTCTTGCAAATTTATTTTGTATTGTATTGTATTGATTGCAATTGAATTTGAAATATGAAGTTAGAAGTTGGGATTAAAGTTAGAATTAAAATCAGAATTACTTTTATTTTTTTAGTTGAAGGAAAGGGAACGAAATAGTTTCTTCTTATTCTTGAATGGACTTTGGTATTGGCATGTGTCTGTATATATTCAGTACAATCCTCTTTCAATGTTTATATATATTATTGTTTATACTTCTTCTTATTACTACTGCTACTATTATTATTATTGTTCTTGTTTGGTTAGGATTAATTTTTCTTCCTTTCTGTTTGATTTTATGTGTTAAATGGTTTGACAATTATTTATTTGTTTTTTAATTATTTCACACCATTTAATATAATAAAACTTATTAACTTGTTAGCTTGTTAATATATTTGGTTAAGGTAGTTGGCTGTATCCAGATATTTTGTCTTTAGAACCAAACCAAACTCAAAACCAAACCCCCATATCCAAGTGATCATTTTGCAATAATAAAATGGATGCTGCTGTTGCTCAAGAAAAGGAATTTTTAGAATCATACCCTCAGGTCTGTGCTTCTGGTTCATTATCAGGTACTCCAGGTAACTTGACTGAAGAACAGCAAAGTGCATTGGAACAGTTAAGAGAGATTTTGCTTGCCAAGGAATACAAGTTAAGATTAGATGATTCAACGTTATTGAGATTTTTAAGAGCTAGAAAATTTGATGTCAACTTATCCTTAGAAATGTTTGAAAGCTGTGAGAAATGGAGAAAAGAATATGGTACAGATACCATCTTGAAAGATTTCCACTACGATGAAAAGCCAATTGTTGCAAAATACTATCCACAATATTATCACAAGACTGATAATGATGGTAGACCGGTTTATTTTGAAGAGTTAGGAGCTGTCAATTTACCAGAGATGTTGAAAATTACTACACAAGAAAGAATGTTGAAGAACTTAGTCTGGGAATATGAATCATTTGTTAAATACAGATTACCAGCTTCTTCAAGAGCCCACAAGTCTTTGGTTGAAACTTCTTGTACAGTTTTGGATTTAAAAGGTATTTCAATTTCTGCTGCGTACAATGTTATTTCTTATGTTAAGGAAGCCTCTGTAATTGGTCAAAACTATTACCCAGAAAGAATGGGTAAATTTTATATTATTAATGCTCCATTTGGTTTCTCTGCTGCATTTAAATTATTTAAGCCATTCTTAGACCCTGTTACTGTGTCCAAGATTTTCATTTTAGGTTCATCATATAAGAAAGAATTGTTGAAGCAAATTCCAGCAGAAAACCTCCCAGTTAAGTTCGGTGGTAAGTCTGAAGTCAGCGAAGCTGAAGGTGGCCTGTACTTATCCGACGTTGGCCCATGGAGAGATCCTGATTTTATTGGACCAGAAGGTGAGGCTCCACATGCATTTTCACTTAACCAAAATTAAAGGATGAATCCCATAAGTAATCACCTGAATAAATAAGAATACAATACAATATAATACAATCGAAAAAACGACAACAACAAGCAACGGAACAAAAAAGATAATAATTTAGAATGCATCTTTTTTTACTGCAAACTTGTTAATAAATTAATTTATTTCAAAGTAATAGCAATTCCATACGTAACCATATTTATAATAAATTATCTATAAAAAATTCACAAGCAATATTTCAATGTATTGATAATTACAATCAGGATAAAGTATAGAACCTGCGTTGTTGGATGGTTTTTTTTTGAGTTTGAACACATTCAAAATCTAACATTTGACTATTTAAGTACAACTAGAAACCCCCATCAAAATTTTTTCTATATTAATATTGGTGGTGAAGCACTTCAATTATCGTTGATTATAAATTGTTTTGAATTTATAATTCTTTAAGGTTGATATGCTTACGGGCTTTAAATGTTCTAAAACGGATATTTACACAACAAAAAGAAATAAAATTACACCAGGCTGCAGAGAAATCTTCGGAGAAGTGCTTAATGAAATTAAGACACATGTTTGTTTCGAAGTCTTCTCGACTTCAACAAGTGTCCACAATGTCATTTACATATATACGTACTCTTGGTTTACCTTTCTAGATCCGATTAGGCTCAGAATAGCAATTAAGATTTCAATTACAAATCTGCTTTTCCTCTTCTGAAACCATAATTGCAAAAAGACATTTCAACCTGGTGGCAGAAACTACCTAAATTGATGCTGTGTTCCTGCCAGCTAATCCTGTGTGTATGAGTTTGAGTGTAAAAATATTTAGTCCTCTTGGATAGTTTGGATGTAATTACAGTTATTACAGGGTTTTTCGAAATCTTATAGTACTTTGTTTGCCATTTTGGTCAGTCTCTGCGCAATGCAAATTCCGAATTTTTTGTTAAATTAGCCAAGAATCAATTTTAAAAATAGCTATTATATAGTATATTTTCAAGTTAACAAAATATAAATATAAGAGTATAAGTATTTGCATATATAAGGAAGATTTAAAATAAGCACATTAAATTGTCACATTGTGGAAACTCTGGAGTACCCTAACTGTTTAAATAGTGGTAAAGTCATGAAACAAGAAACTCTCCCGCCAAGTGTGGAGCAACCAGTTGTTACCGAATTTGAAAGTAAAGATGCTGTCTTTTGGTCTTTGGATTCGACAACCTGGAATGAAAATAATGCAATAAAAATAAACAGCAAAGGTCAGTTAATTATCAGTAATAATTCCAATTCAGTTTGCAACGTCTTGATTGACAATTTACAGGATAATACAATCAAGTTTTTGAAGCATAACACTGAAAGCTTAATTATTCAGGTGCAAGCAGTAAATAATGAGATAGTTTATTTAAAGGTATCCCAATCTCCTGTTTTGAATAATTTAGTCGATTGTCTCTTAGTTTGGTCATCTTTTAAAAATGTAGGAATATTTAATAAGTTGATTCATTGTCAAGAGACTCTATCAGCTGAAGAAACAATAATATACGAAAATATTGACCAAATCAATTGTTTACATAATAATTTAATTGAAAATGTGGGTATCAGAATCCGTGATAATGGACTTTTGGAAATATATTCAGTCAATAACGGAAATAATAGTAAATTTGAGTTATTACACTCAATTAATATCAATATAGTACTAGAATCACAAATTGATAGATTAACTGAACGGAATATTAATAAAATAGTGATATACCTCGATAAAAAAAAAGTTGTTTTGCAATTTTATTCTATGGTAGACTTTGAAACCGTCTGGAAACTTTTATACAAATTAACAACTAAAAATTACTATGCAAATAAGAATAATAACATAAGTAATTACTTAAAATTATCAAATTCATTCAAAATTAGTATCATAGAGGCGAAGTTAGACCCTCAAACATTTGATGAAAATTTCAGCTACTGGTGTTCTATAGAATTTCCAAAGGAAACACCTCTATATTTTAAAACTACTGCATTATCCAAAAATGATGTTTTAGATAACACTACGTTATTTTGGAGGGAGTCATTTTCTTGTGATAAATCCATAAATATAAATACATTTAAATTGAGTATCATGAAATTTAACAACGAAACACAAGATTGTAATACTATAGGATCCACTATGATACATTTAAACCAATTAGAAGATTTAAAGGGGATTCAAAGATTTCCAATAAAATCAGACAATTCAACACAAACTGAAGTTGGTAACATTTGTTTTGAAATAGAATATTTAAAAAAGAATTTTTTGCTCAATTCAATAACTCCATATCAAAATTTTGAAAACAATTTTAGAAATATTAACATGTCAGAATTTTTGTTATATATTAACACACATTTGGAAACTAAGACACACATTCATTTAAGTGAAGTTGCAATTCCTTTACTTGATGCCTTTCAATATGTAAATAAAGAAGATGTATGGCTAAAAATATTAATGAAGCATGAGATTAAAAATATAGTGGAAACATTGAAATCGAGCAATAATATAAATACAAGTCTTAATACTATTTTTAGAGGAAACAGTTTATTAACTATATCAATGGAATATTTCTTCAATAAAATAGGTAGAGGATATTTGGAAACCATTTTTAAAAATGTCATTGTAGATATAGTAAAAGCAGATGAAGTTATTGAACTTGATGAAAAAAGGTTAAAGACTAAATATCTAGGTAATATAAAAATCTCTATTGAAGAATTAATTTCCGATAATAAATTAAAACTTTTGTACTGGGTTGAAAAAATTTGGAAAAATATACATAATAATATTGGGAAATTGCCCTTAGGAATAAAAATGTCATTGAAAAATTTAAAAATCATTTTAGAAGAATATATGTCATCAACCATTGGAATAGACAAAAATACAATAGAAAAAACAATTTTGAACTCTATTTCAAGCTTTCTTTTTTTAAGATATCTGTGTCCAGTTTTGTTGAATCCAAACCTATTTGAAATCACTAATAAAATCCCTAATGAAAATTCTAGGAGAACATTAACATTAATCACCAAAGTTTTATTAAACTTTTCTACTTTAACACCTTTCAATAACAAAGAGCCTTGGCTGCTATGTATGAATGATTTTACTTACGAAAACACTGATGATCTTCGTAACTTTATTGATGATATTATGTGTGATTCTACTATAAAAGTGATAATTGAGGAAAATAAAACATCCAGGATCAATTATAACGGTCTTACCTCCCTGGATATAGAACAACTTAAATTGGTGGATACCATTTACAATTCTTTACCTTCAGATTTTTATACGATTGAAAAATTTTTTAAATACACTACGGTTATTAATTTACTAGTAGCGTTAAAGGCGAATGATGAACTTGATCCAGAAGCACAAATCCCAATTGTTAATTTAAGTATGAATTCAATTATACCAGATGATTCAATGAAATTGAATGATGAAAAATGTGAATTGACTAAGCCTTCATCTTCTGTAATAGAGACATATACAACAACAGATGGTGAGGGTTTAGAAGAATTAGGAGATATCATAGAAAACTACTCCAATTCAGATAATGAAGCTAATACTATGAGTAGCTTATTAAATAATGCGTCAATTATACACAAAAAAATAACATATTTATTGAATTTAAATTTACAATCAGAATACCCAAGCCGTTCCATTTCTAGATTGGATCCATATTTTATTAATTTAACAAATTCAACCTACATAAACGAAAATGATACATTACATATCGAAACTATTCCTGGAATAGAAATTAAATCACCTAACTATTTCCAGCTTCAACCTTTTGATGCTAAAAACATTTTTTTACATTCTAGCGACTTTATTAAAAATACCAACAATGTATTACATTCAGGTCCAAGAATTAGAGCTTCACGATTTTCAAGAATATTCTTGGGAGCTACCTCAAATCCACAAGATTCAGATAGTACGGCAAATAAAATTGGTAAGTGGTTACGTTGGGATAAACATTGATATTATATACTGTCATTTATTAGTGTATATTCATAGCATATAACCGAATTGTATTAATAATAATAATAATAATAATAATAATAATAATAATAATAATAATAATAATAATAATAATAATAATAATATATTTCACTCTTTTTCTTAGATTTTATTAAGTATTACTGAAAACCTAAAGTTGACATTTCAATATTCAAGTTATTAATTTCAGTTGAATCATATCTTGACCTAGCACCTTCATTCTCTTGTAGATTTCTTGATAGACTAGAATCAAGCTTGGAAAAATATTCCTCTTGTGTTTGTTGTTCATTATCGGCAGGAGGGTAAAAATTAGAGCCATAGTGATTATTATTAATATTGTTTGTCCATTCATTGCGTTGTCCGAAATTATTATTAAACATGGCAACTCCTGTATTATTACCACCAGCAAAAGATAGCAAACTTTGAGTATCAAATTCATTAAAAGAATTGAATTCACTCATATTAGCAGCCATATTAAAATCAAACTTATCTGGATTTTTTTTCTTTGGATAAGATCTGGTTAATTGAACTGTACATAATTGTAAATTATCCAATGAGCCTTCAACTAAACATCCCTTTTCTCTGAAATGAATCAAGAGGTGATTCCATAAGGCATTTCTAGATAAAGATCTTGGGTTACCTAATATAACCAAACCATACTTAGCACGTGTTAAACCAACATTTAGACGGCGTGGGTCACTTAAGAAACCAATTGCTTGTTGTTCGTTTGCACGCACACATGATAAAATAATATAGTCCTTTTCACGACCCTGAAAAGCATCTACAGAAGCTACTTCAACATTAATATATAATTCCTTGTCTAATGAACCGTTCATTTGCATGTACTGTAGTATATATGCCCTTTGACCTTCATATGGTGTAATAACACCAATTTGTTCAGGTTTCACACCATCTTTGAACAATTTGGTAATAATACGTTCACAGTTCATAGCTTCAATCCTATTTAAATAAGATGTACCATTTGCAGAGATTTCTTCTCTACCAAAATTTGCCCAAAACATCATGGGAATTTCATGAATTGGCCATGGGAATGAGCTTGCAGATATGGTTCTTTGCTCAATGGTAACACCATTCTGTAGACTACCTTCATAAAACATGTTACTTGGAAATTCACTTAAGTAAGGGTTCATACGATATTGAACTTCTAAACGAATTGGAATGTGACCTAGAGAAATTAATCTTTCAAATAGTGACTGTTTTAGACCAGCATCACCAGCTTTTCTTTCCAGTATAACAGGCCCTAATTGTTGATGGTCACCAACCAAAATAACCTGTTTAGCACCCTTTATAATAGGGATTAAACATTCTGGCTCGGAAGCTTGCGTACTTTCATCGATTAAAACAGTTCTAAATTTTGTATCCAATCTTTTATCACCTGCACCAACACAAGTGCAACATACTACATCAGCCTTCTTTAAAATTTCAGATTCCGTTTTTCTTACCAATTTAACAAATTTTTTGGTGTCACTAGCTGACAACTCCCCTACTTCCTCTTTCAGCTTCAGTAACTTTCTTAATTCACCTTTTGCAGCTCTAGCAACCAAATTATGTAAAGCCAAGTTAGAAACTGAACTTTCCACGTCTTCTCTACTCTTTGCAGTTAATCTTACAACCTTTAAACCTAAGTCACGTAATTTCATTGCCAAGTGATCAACAGCAACATTTGAAGGTGCACAAACTAGAATACGATCTTTATGAGACTTAGACAAATGGTATACAATAGTAGCTGAAGTAACTGTTTTACCAGTACCAGGTGGACCTTGTATTAAAGATAAAGGCTTTTGTAATACATTTGCAACTGCACTAGCTTGAGATGCATTTAATTGAGCAAAATGTGGAATTGATAATTCTTTTGGAATTGGCACGTCAAATGCAATATCTAGAACCTCATGTCCTAAAATTTTATAATATAGGTATCCAGAAATGGATTTTTTATCAACAGCAAACTTTTTTAATGCATCTTGCATTCGATCATAGGATGTACCTTTCCAAATAAATTCTGCAGTAAATCCAGTACCCAGATGAGTTGGGGGCGGAGTTTTGCTTGGTTTTAATTCCAATGAAAATTCATCCTTAAAACTATTAGGTAAATGTACTATATAACCTCTACCTTCCCACTCTGGGTGCTGCATGCCTGAATATCTTAAAATCATTTCATCACCAACTGCAACTTTCAATTCATTTGATTCAAAAGTCGATAAGGCGAAGGAAGCCATATGTCTATTATTAAGGGCTACCGACCACTCAATGGAGATATGTTCTAGGGCTTGTGATTCTTTTAATTGTCTATCATAATCTGCTTCAAGTTTTATTAATGGACCATATGACCTTTGATACTCGTATGCATCTTGGTATCTCAATAGAACAGAGGCAATTTCCTCTTGGCTTTCAGGTAAATCAATATCGTTAATAGTAGCATCTTTATTAAATCTCCATTTAGCCTCTAGCTTCGATATTTGAGAAGGTGTTATTAGCCTTGAAGTTAATTTTTCTTCTTCACTCGGTTCTTCTGCTACCCATGATAAAAATTGTCTGTTTTCAATAATAGGTTGCCATTGATCTGTATCCCAATTTACGTTTTTTGTCTGTGCACATGGAATACGACAAAGTAAAACCACTACCGCTTCACTTTTGGCTGAAACAAAGCCTAATAAAAAGACATTTTTACAACCACAGTTATAGCATTCTAAAATAGTATCTCCCAAATCAGAGTCTGGATGCAACGATACCACGTTATGATGCGATATGACTAAATGGTTGACAATGTGAGAACCGGATAATGATCCATTTTTAGAATTACAAAACCATTTTTTACAGGTATTACATTTTATAACTGAAGTTGGCGAATCAATACCACAATAGCCACACGCATGTTCAGCAGAACTTACCTGAACTTCATTATTAGCATCACCATCATAACCATTAGATACAAAGTCTTTTGTATTATCTTCCATTTCAAGTCCAGCATTTGGAGGCGAAGATAATTCGTTCTCGTCTTCAGAATCATTAAAAGTATTTTTTTCCGAAGAAGACTCACCTAAGTCTTGGGTATTCTCAGGTTGATATAAAACATTGGTTATATTTTCCATTTGAACTTTTGAAGTTATACCCAGCAGTGCCAATGAAACCCCAAAAAATATGAAAATTTTATTTTGGCAACTAATCACACAAAAAAGAAAGGGTAGGAGAAATTAAACTTAAAAATATAAACTAATTTTAGTTTCAATTGTCACCATCTACCGCTTATTCAGAATGATACCTTATAATCATTATATATCCCACGATTCAATAAAGCATTTAAATCTATATATTTAAAACTATTCTTTTATAATGATGATTAAGTTCTTTTGAAGAAGATTTTGTTTAAAAAATGGAAATTTCCAAAAGGCGGGTAAAGCTCATCGATCTCTAAAAAGACCTTTAGTTAATGTAACTATTTTATAAAAGAGAAGCACCATATCAAATTGAACTTTTGATAGATTAAGCAACTTATGGTATATGAAACTTGTTGAACGTATTTCTGATTAATATATTTTGTATTGAATGCTGGTTGGTGATTTATTTAGATGCAATTAAGGGTATGAATAAAATAAAATCTATTAGGGAAATTAACGAGAACGAATTAGCAAATGGGATTTTGGATACCTCTTTGTCATGGCATGATGAATATAGGGATCAGGCATATATATATATTGGAGGGTTGAATAAAGAACTGACAGAGCATGATGTTTTGACTATTTTTTCACAGTTTGGAGTTCCAACAGATATTAGACTAGTCAGAGACAAAGAAACTGGTGAATCTAAAGGCTTTGGGTATTTAAAGTATGAAGACCAACGATCGTGTATTTTAGCTATTGATAATCTAAACGGAAGCAAAATTGTAGGAAGAAATATTGTGGTAGACCACGTTTTTTATGAGTGTAAAGATGCAGATATGGAATACAGGAATGAAGTACAAGAAGAACTGAGTAAAAATGACAAGGTTGATAGCATTGGTTCTGACTTTAGATTAAGAGAAAATTGATATTCATTAGTGAAGTATAAAATATAGTTTTGGTAAACGGAATTTATATCCATGGCTTTTTGTCATTTTAATTTAGGTATAGAATTTAGAGTAGACAATAATATATAATTGATGAAGTGCTTATTATTGTTGTTGCAACTTTTATTAGATAATTCTTTCAACACTATTTACAGTATATATCTAGCCAATCAACTAAATCTTTGAAAACCGAGTCAAAGATTTCATCTGTTTCTAATGAAAGAATAGAATGTCTTGCATTATCATACAGTTGTAATTTTAAATTGTCGTTAGACTTCAAAAAATCGTAAATTCTTTGAGAACCCTTTGGATCATTGATTGTATCCTCCTTTCCGTGCTGAATGAATAGCGGAGATTTTATCTTTGATATACGATTATCTTTATTGGCATACAAAGCCTTTCCTCTTTCCAAAAAATCATATATTTGCCTGAATGAACCATACAGAGGTACACTCATCGGGTCGTTAGCCAAAAACTGTCTGTATCTAGGGTCTGAAGTGATACCTTCTAGATCCAGCCCAGTGTCGATCCTAACGTTTGGCAAGCATGTAGCTAACAATGAAGAGAAAAAAACTGTTATTTTACTTGGTGTAGAATGAGGATGTAATATAACTAATGGCCCAGACACTATAAAAGATTTGATATTATCTTTATATTTACCTGTACATGCATAATTCAAAACTATGCCACCACCCATGGAATGTCCCCATAAAAACAATGGAATACGTTTCTCTTTGCATTCTGCCAGATTTTTGGAGATAAAATGGTTTAGATCATTGAATGTGTATCTCTCATTGGTTAAACCTTTCAACTTACCAGGCGACGTTTCACCACTTCCTCTTTGGTCAAAGAAAAAGGATTCAAAGCCCTTTATCGACAGCCTATCCATCAGCCTGTAATAAATCTGGGTGTATTCACCAAAGCCATGGACAATTAAGACACGGGCCTTTGGGGCATTGAGTTGTCCATCCTCAGAATAAGATGGCCATAGCATAAAGGCAAATTTTGCACCATCGAATTGTTCAAATTCGACTTTGGGAATAGTGGTTTTTGGTTGATATGGATATTCTGACATATTTGCGTGATTAGACTTTATATGATTATTGTAGGAGGTAGATTGGTCTACCCAATACCATTAACTTTCAACCCTTATTTGAATTTATATTAATTAATTGTTTTGTTGCAAGATTTATTTTTTCTTCATTACATAACCATTAAATAATTTTTTATATTATTGGGAAACTGTTTTTCAAGACCTATACAATAAATAAATCATATGTAGACAATAAACATGTTTAAAATAAAAATTCAAGAATTGTCATTTATTATTCAATCTATATATTTTAAATATACTTATTTCTTCTTTTTGATAGTTATGCCTAAAGGATTGAATTTTTTAGTGTCTTTTTTCTTCTGTATTTTTATGACATTATTCTTTTTAAAAAAGTTTATATTTTCTATGTTATTTAGATCTATTTTTCTTTCTTCTGCCTCAGTATTCTTTTTTTCAGCAAAGGCATGCTCTGCTTTTCTTTCATATTCATGATCCATTACTCTATCATTTGATGTTTTATCTTTTTCTATGCTGATCTTTGAAGCTTGTCTCATTTTTGCGTATGAATTGATTTTCAAACGTTCTAATTCTTCATCATCTTGTTGTTGTTTTTGCAGTTGTGTAAGTTTTTGTTCTAGGAACTCCATTTTTTCTTCAGTGCCATCTTTTTTACCGTTTTTTTCTCTTTCTTCCTCCTTTTGAACTTTTAGTAATCTTTCTAATGCTTCGTCAACAGTCTCAGTATTATCCTCATTTTTATTATCCTCATCTTTTTTACTAAAAAAGTTCCTTTCTCCCCCGTATTCCATAATATAGTCTGATGTCTTCGGATCAGTTTTAAAACTAATAGAATTATTACAGGTAGGACATTTTATTTTTAATCGATATACCTTTATGGTATCCAAATATTTTTCCGGAAGAAGCTCTTTCTTACCGTTAAATTTCCGACTTTTTGGTATAAATTCCAAACATTTTAGACATTTTATGGAAAATGGAGTCATCAATCTAATAGTAACCTCATTTTTATTTTTATTCTTTAGTTTTTTGGACAGTTTACGAGCTAACTTCTCTGCCTCAAGAGGATTGTAATCCGGAGGGTAGTATTTATTAATAGCTTTTCTTTCAGACATCTTCCCACACCTTTTATATATCGATTAATTCGATTTCAATTTGGTTCCAGAAGTTTGACACATCATATTATCTACTCTGCTTTTTACCTGAAATTATACATAGGTTTATTACCTTCAAACTTATGTACATTATGTGTATGCAACTTTAAATTTTATCAAGTATTCTAGGTTTGCGATTTTAGCTCATCGCGCATTATACAAAAAAGACATAAATGCTTAGGAACATATATCATGACAGTGAGATTTAAAAATTATATTTATTAATTTTAAAAACTAATATAGTAACTATGTTATTATTTAAGTATCATTTTTAGATATAATTAAACTACTTAACAGCATAATTTTATTATTAAAAAGTTCAAAATTTGTAGTTAGTTTGTGGTGACTTTTTAGAGACTGGACTTATAAAAAGAAGAATGCAATTAAGGTAATGACAAAAGTGCTGGCACCTTTGACGATATCTGCTGCATTAGCGACTGAAATAGCATGGCTTGAATTTGATTTTGTTGAGATTGAAATACTGGAGCTAGGATGAATGGTTGTTAAGTGTGTAGTAGTGTTATGGAAAGAGGAAGAAGTTTGTTGCATGGATGTAGGAACTCCAGTTCTTGAAGCAGTGATAGTACTGTTCGAAGAGGATGTAACAGAAGATGAAACATTGGAAAGTTGGAATTCTGAAACAATAGTACCATTGGCATCTGCTGTTCTTAAGGCTACATAAACGGAATTCGAACCAGCTGAGTTTCCTACTCTAATTGGATAGGTGGTAGCATCTGGATTAATGTAAAAACCTGTAGAGCCTAGCAGTAAATGTCCTTCGGAGATCGAAAATCCATTGCTAGCTTTAGAATGATCAGTAGTGTATTGTAAAGTTCCAGCTTCAGAGACTGATAAGTATGCGCCGTTTGATAAATTTACATATCCATCTTTAGTTAGAACCGCATTTAATAGAGTTTCGCTACTAGTTGCCGAGCTGCTTGAGCTTGCGTAAAGAGTGTTATCAGAGGTATTTATATACACACTCAAATATTGGAATTGAGAACCAGAGGCTATAATGATAAGTCCGAAGCTATTTGAATTATTGACATCGTTTCCTGCACTAACGGAAACTACAGACAAGCTGGAAGAAGGCTGTTGACTTGACGCGGTGACATGGACATCTGGAGCAACAGCTGTATTAGTAGCTGTTGAAATGATAGCCTGAACGGATGCTGAGTTTGGAGAAAAAGTAGCGACTAATGAGCCGTCTGTGCCAGGACAGTTAACTAAAACAGCCAAGGCTGTTGGGTCCGTGGTGTAACCAATTCTGAACATATTAGCACCATCGTTTGGCAGAACATAAAAAGAAGCTTCACCATTGTAAAATAGACTCCCTGAACTAATTGAAAAATTCGTCGTGGCTTCAGAAACGTCAGTAGTGGTCTTTAAATTTTTATCGGCGTCAATATAGACATACGAACCGTCAGTCAATTTAATATAACCCAAATCAGTCACTACACCTTGGAACAAGGTTCCTGATGAACTCGAGCCGGATCCAGCTATAACTAACGTGCCTGAAGAAGCATAAACGACATCATTATTGAAAGAAGCACCTTCTCGCACGACTCTCAAAGAAAACACACTCGAGTCGGCTCTAACTAAATTAAATATTAAGGTAACAAATGCAAATAATAAAAAATGGGGCTCCATCTTTGACTTACTGTGATATTTTGATTTATTGTATTGGTTTACTCTGCCCTACATGTACTCCAACCACAAATATTAAAGACAAGAAGGTAAACAAGTTCAAATAAGGCTCCGTAAGGTCATTATATATGCAAATTTTTCTTAAGTTTCTTCAAGTCCAGAATATCGAACACCTAATCAAATTATCCCGCATGACAAACATTGTCCCTTAATGTCATTTAGTGCAACCAATTCATGAGAAGAATGACTGGAACCAGTACTGATAATTATCCTAAAGCTATAATTAGGAACTAAATTGAAATTATTATTGCAACAGAGATACTTTTGAGAATGTTTGCATAGTTAACCATGTGTCTTCAATTTTATCCTGCAAATTTTGCAACTAATTATAGATTCAGATGTCCCAAAACATAATTACCTAATTTAATTTTCCCATTTTATATTTCCTAATTGGAACGCAACGATTTTTCCCCCAAGATACTGCAAAATTACTAACAAACTATCTGAGAACAGAGGGTCAGGGGAAATGAAAATAAAAACCAATAAAGAAACCACAGAAAATGCCATAGGGTAGAGAGGGTCGTTTATGCATCCAAGATTTCCTACAGGATTACACAAGGAGGGACGGTATACGTCATAGTAAAGGTTCGAATTAGTGCAATATTTAGTAGCAATTATGAAAAGAACGAGGACAGGAACAGGCAACAAAGGCCATTAGGAGGAAACTATTTAGTGATGTATTGTTGTATGTTGGAAAACTTGCAAGAAATTAATAACTAATAACTAACAGAAATATAAATCATAAAATAGGTGTATATGCAGTCAAGTCGTTGGGAAATGAGTTGTTTTTCAGATAGGTCGACTTTAATTGAATGGGAGTTATCGAGGAAAAAATTGAGGGAAAATGTCTGTATCAGACAATTGTGACACTTATAAAAAAAATAGGCTAGTAATAAATAGAATAAAATGTGGTATAATTGTAATGCGCGTCTCGTCCCTGATAGCACCGTTTGAGAGAAATTCCGTGGAAGAAGTTGTTTTTGAGTTAAGTTCATGATGAGTACTGCTGCTTTTCATCGTGGTTTTAGTTTTAGTGGACGAATATTTTGTAACTGAACTTATCGTTGTTGCCGATGAGGATTTCGATATTGGTGCTGAGGTTGTTGTTGAGGGTAGTGTCGAGGATTTAACAGATATGAACTCAACAGAAGGCAAAGATTTTGTGCTATCAAAAGAAGGGCTATTTCCGCCTCCATACAATGAAGTATCTATTAAAATTGCGGTAGGGAGGTCAATGCTAGTTTCTGTCAAAGGAGGAGTAATATCTGGAGAGGCGTATTCGGTGCTTGAAGTTCCGGAGCCTGTTCCCGCCGTAGAGGCAGCTGCCACTATGCCATTATTAAGATAATCTGAAATTGTTGTGCCAGATGAGTTAACAGCTCTGATAACAACACCCATTTCATCTGAGGTGCTGACAGCACTGATTTTTAAATAGTTATTGTTGTTTTTGCTATCGATAACCAGACTATCTGAGGAACCAAATTGTAAATGTCCCTCATTTATAGAAAATCCAATGAGGGCGGAGTCTGAATCCCCTGTTAGTTTGAGAGTTTCATCATCGTTAATTCCCAAATATCCACCTTTAGAAACTTTAATAAATCCTTTATTTGTTACATATCCCGAAAAAAGACTTAAATTGTTTTGAGTAGCCGACGATGAAGATGCAACACGAAGTGTGTTATCAGTGCTGTTAATGTATACACTGTTATATTGGTATTGGGATCCAGATCTGATAATCATCATTTCGAACTCTGAAGATTCAGCACTAGATTCTGAAGACTCAGAACCTAAATAAGATGTTACTGATGTTGTGGCTGTTGCTGATGCCATCACCATTGCTGTTGTTTCAGCAGTATTTGTAGCAGTGACGTGAATATCGGGTGCAACATTAGAGTTAATAGCAGTGGAAATAATTGCTTGAACCGAAGCTGAATTGGGTTCAAAACTTGAGATTCTATTTCCATTAGTATCCAAACACTCAACTAATACGGTTTGTATTGAAAAATTAGTACTATAGCCGATTTTGAATGAATAAGATTGACCAGTTGGCTGAACATAAAAAGCTGCCTCACTATTATATGCTAGATAACCACTTCTTACTGAAAAATTGGTGGTAGCTTGACTAATTTCAGTTGTTGTCTTTAAATTTTTATCATCATCAATGTATATATACGAACCATCGGTTAGCTTGATATAACCAAGATCGGTTACCACACCTCTAAAAATAATTTTTGAAGGAGTGTCTTCATTGGTATCTATTATTAATGTATCTTCAGAAATGTAAATTTGAGCATCATTATATAGGGCATCCGTTCTAATAACAGATAGAGTAAATTGGTCACTATCAGATCTTACTATATTTAACAGAATACAAAACAGAAAAAATGGAATACCAAAATTTATCATTTGTTTTGCTTTAATTTTTTCCAGTTGAGCTAATAAGTTTCGAATGACCTTTTTGTGGGTTTCACTTAAGATACATCATTGAAAATCACATTATTGAAATAAACAGTTCGCATACACACACACACACACACATATATATATTAATCTGGAAATTGCGTGTAATGAAAGCTCATCTCTCTTTTACAAACTCCAGTTATGATGGAAAACATGCAACGGAGCTAAAATCCAGTACTTGCAGATGTTAAATCCTAAACATTCTGGTTCAGCGAATCCTAAGGAAGCTATGCAAATTTTAATATGCATCTACTACTGATTTATGACAAACTCAATTGCATTAGAGTAAGTAAATAATTTCAAAAACGTAGTAATTAAACAAACAATGATCTGGTTCGTCAAACTCAGAGTGCTTCGAATCTTACCATATTCCAAAAGAGGGCACAGTATATATCCGTAGAGTTAACTAATGACGTATTTTTTCTTAATTTTTTCGAAAACATTTTAACCAGAAAGAGAATAGCTTTCCTAAAATAGTTATATCAATCCCAATAAGGAAAGCGTAAATGCTTTGTATTTCCGATTATGTTGATCAAAGTTACCTGATTCTGAATAGCGACTTCCTAAATGGGAACAAAAGACAACAAATTGGGATCGTTGAATGTTTTTTTCACTTAATTAGTGAGTGAACAGTTACCTAACGAACATAGCTCTCAATGTAAAATCAAAGGGACACCATTTGGAGTTTTGGCTCTTACTACAAAAGTAAATAATGTTACCATTAGCTTTCTGCGTTCAGATTGGTGGAATAACCGTTCTTAAAACATCTCTAATAACAATTTCTTGAATAAATAGAGGGTTCTGTTTATCAACGACATCATTGACGATATGAAGTTTTTCAAGAAAATCATCTATCAACACTTTCTTACTACCGTATGATACGCTAACATCCATCGACGAATCTCGAATCAGGTTTAGATGAAATGGAAAATATACTAAAGCAGCTAGTCTAACATGTTCGGATAATATATACGGACTTGAAGTCGGCATCTTTTTTGTGCAGCCATTCGGATCTGATCTAGAAGCTGCCAATTGGGAAAGTCGAATTAATTTCGATAATAACAGTATATCTTCCAAAGAAGTGGGGTGTATACCACCTGCCTTCGGTTTGTATGCCAATGTATGCATTCTCAAATGAACAATAATATCCAACACGTACCTTTTTATTCTTGGTTCAACATAAACATTGGCAAGAGATTTTCTTTGTTCCATGCTAATCACAGAAAATTGTATATCATCATCTTCTCTATTTTGTAACTCATTAAACATTTTAATGTTCTCCACATTTCTAATCACGCAGGATATCCAGATTAAGTTTCTTAACCAATCCTGAATTTCAATTACTTTTTGAACTCTAGCCTTAGTATAATCGCAGTATATCATACCAATAAAAAGATGATTAGGGTTCGAAGCTTTCAAGTATTTTATTAATCTTGTTTGTTCATTGGATTCCAATTTGTTAATATCAGGAATGATACTTATTTTAACTTCTTTCTTGTTTTTCGGGGATATAATATCGAACTCTTCTAATATTTCAATAACAATGCTATCATAATCCTCAGTGATTTTTCTCTTCAAAATCTCACAGTTCTTAGTTAATAATGATTGATTAATGTTTTCTTGCTTCTCATTAAGAATACAGACAAAACTCTTACTTGAAATGATGCTGAATTGTAATATATTTCTAAACTCACTTAAATTCTTCACTTTATCATCCATAACGCAACTTCCCTATTAAAAGTAGTATAGGGAAAGTCCCAATTCATATCCTACAAGTTAAAGTTTCATTAAATTATGAAATGAATAATTTTGAATTATGAACATGAATATTAAAACCATTAACTCTTTGAACATTTATATCCTTTTCAACACCTCCCAAAATATTGAATATTAATCTTAATTTTCTAATCAAAATTTAAAGCTTTTCGTTATTCAGCGAAGTTTATGAAATAACATTTAATATTTACATATTGTAACCGTTAATTACCTCATAAAAAAAATAAGGTACGATGTTTAAGAAAACAATATAAATACTTGTTTAATAATATATTACAATTGTTTACACTAAGAATTCTCATTTTTGTGTTTTTATTTTCGTGTTTTAAGTCGATCAAGCAAGGATTTAAGTTAACCCAAAGACATTTTATACTTACGCAAAGGACTATGTCAGAAACAATTGAATCGCTGAAAAGTTACATAAGGACTTTTTTGATGGACAATAGTTCACCAGAAGTACCTTCGATAGATGATGCCGATTTGAAGAACATATTTGAAAAGGTAGACAATTTGGTGCAAGCCAAGCAATCTGAAGTTAATTACAAATTTGAGAAATTAACCAACGGAATTGGTTTCATGATCACTGACTTAGTATCGAGCTACTCTGTCTATATCAACTATTCTATATTAACCATTGTTGCCTTGACATTAGTCATTGTTGGATCTTTCGCTTCCATTTCCTCAATTCCATATACTGCTTTACCACCAACAAAAATCCATCCTCTCTTTCACCCAACTGATTTTGATGTTGACCAAGAGTGCCATGTTACTTACAAAGATGATAAAGATTCAAAGAAAAAACATGATATCATGGATGAAAAACATGCCATTATACTACCAATAACATCTAGTATAGCTTTATGCGGATTGTATATTATTATTAAAAAATTCGATATTCATTGGATAAAATACGTTGTATGGGCATTAACATTGAATATGAAAGTTATGAACTTACCTTCGACAAAATTTGTCGTAACATATATTCTTCATGCCCTTTCTCGTTTATTATCAACAGTTACAAACAGATGGAACCCATTAGTGTATTTTCCAAGATATAGATTAACTTTGTCTGATGACAATAAGGTAATTAACGCAAATAGTGGTATTATTGCTAATTTTGGTTATAAAGATTATCTTGAAACCAATGATTCAAAGCTATATTACCAAACAACAATTGATGAAGTCAATAAAGATCTGAAATTTAAACATTTATGGAAGAGGGAATTTATCCAACCAACTCCTATAAAATCCAATGAACAAATTTTGAATATCTACTTCGATAATGCTTCATTTTATGGATTTATTATTAGTATCTTATCTACTGTAATGTATCATTATTTTTCGGACAATTGGCTAATGACAAATATTGTAAGTGTGCACATGGCTATCTGGGCAATCTCCAATTTAAAACTTAAGAATCTAAGGTCAGGAACTTTTATCCTAATTGCCTTGTTCTTTTATGATGTCTATTTTGTATTTGGTACCGATGTGATGGTAACCGTTGCCACCAGTATCGACTTACCTGTCAAGTTAAGTGTCCCAACAACATTTAATACTTTGCAAGGTAAATTTGAGTTTGCAATGCTAGGATTAGGCGATATTGCATTACCAGGAATGTTTATTGCAATGTGTTATAAGTTTGATATTTGGAAATACCATTACGATAATACCGATCAAGAATTTCATTTACTAAACAAACGTTATATTGGTAAATATTTTATTGTAGCATGTATCAGTTACACGGTAGCATTGATTGCCTGCATGGTTGCATTGACCATATACAACAAAGCCCAACCAGCACTATTCTACATTGTACCAAGTTTAGTAATTTCGACACTGCTAACAGCGTTAAAATCTGGCGAACTTAAATTATTCTGGACTTTCCAATACGACACCATTGAATTAGGAGAAAACATATTGAAATTTGATGAGAAAAATGACGGACAATCAACTAAAAAAATGACATATGCAGAATATATAATGACAGACAACGATGAAGATGATGAAATAGATTACACAGAAGAAGATGCTCTAATAGATGCTGACGACTCCGATTTCAACTCTGACTATGATTCAGAAGATATCGAAAATACCATTTCTCTAACTCAAGAATAAAACATAGCAGTACTATTTTTTTTATTTAAAAATTCTCATTCATAGGTGACAATTCATATAGTTTTCCTGCTGAATAATTTTTTATACCTATATATAGACTCAGTAATACATCAACTGTAATCTCATAATAAGGAACTGAAGACACAGAAACAATATGTAGCATACTTAGCATCATATAATTAATCGTTACCCAATTTCCACCGGACTATCTCTTCTTTACCCATTTATTCTCTTTTTTGATCCCTGCATTGTCATTGTCCATAATAAAATGTCAACATGCTTTTTCGAAATCCTTTAATTGTTTATATATAACAATTTCCCCCTTTCCACGATAATTTCTCTGTGCATTTTTGTCAAATTTTGAAAAAAAATGAAATTTCGAAAAAAAAATACATACTGAAATTTTATAATTACTTTGAAAATTGGTACATGTAAATATTATCCATTCCTTTTTCCTGAAAGTAATTTTACATATTGTCAGTTTAACGGTTATATTTTAATTTATTAAATTACCTCCTCTTAGGTCATTTCAGTTGTTGGCTTGGCTTATTTTGTTTTCCTCTAACTTTTATATCTTTAATATATGCAATCGGTGGGGTTTAGATAAGAGGAACGCATAGTGTTATTTGACTGATTCAATTTTGATATCGACTAGTATTTAACAATAAAGACTGTTTGGTAGCAAGTAATTGAATCACACATCTAATATCTCTTTGGTTAGTTGCAAGACGAAAGAGAGTGGCCATTTTAGAGGACATAGAGAAAGGAATTTTTAATGTTTAGGAGCAAACGATTGTCTCGTCAACCTGAGAAACCAGTGAATTTAGGGGCCCTTGCTGCTGCCTCTGCGATTGGTAATGCAATGTCCGGCAACGGTAGGACTGTAGATGCAAGTAAAATCCCACAATATAATACAAATGACCCGTACTCAAGGATGAGCCCCTGTGCAAATTCTTCTAGTTCGAGTATCAACAAGAGTTCCTCACCGAGACTAAGTTCAATATCAAATGGAAAGAAATCATCAAGTTTGGTAAGCAGCAATAAGAAAAATGAGGGTAAAACATTAGTTAAAAGCAACAAACTTCGCACCAGACAGAGTATGGATAGCCTTCCAAGGAACAATTCTTTGGCCACTTCACAAAGACGCGATAGCAACACTTCTGATTCAAGATTGCGGAAACCTAAAAGGTATAGTTCTGTGTCCTCTCCAGTTAGATACAATAGCATGGATAGCACAAGTAGCACGCATAGCTTTGGTAACCGCACAAATAGTTTTGGTAGCCGCACAAATAGCATTCGTGATGATAAATACAGTAGAAATAGGACAAACAAGAGTTCAGAATTAGATGCAAAGAAAACTTTTCAAGAATTTGGAGGAGGTCAAGTACCTAATGTTTTGACGAGAAGTACTAGCATGATAATCAAAAAATATATACCTGGTCCTAACGGGTTAGTTGCAATCAATGTGGAGGTCCCAGTAGAACAACCAATAACTAGTAAAAAAGTTATACGTCGTTCTGTTTCAACTGCTAATCTGTCCAACAATACTAGAGATCGCAGTTTGTCTTCTAAAGCATCTAGTCAGTCGTTAAAAGGACATTTAAAAATGTCATCTAGATCTTCCTCATTATCTAGCATATCTTCTTCTAAATCTATGAAGAAATCATCAACAGAAAAACATACTGTCCATTATGATTCACCAAATGAAAGAAGAACGTCATCATTAAATTCCCAAAATAGTCATTC
The DNA here is from genome assembly GCA_003705985.2 of Tetrapisispora namnaoensis. Classification (NCBI taxonomy): domain Eukaryota; kingdom Fungi; phylum Ascomycota; class Saccharomycetes; order Saccharomycetales; family Saccharomycetaceae; genus Tetrapisispora; species Tetrapisispora namnaoensis. The sequence continues at coordinate 852,080 of PPKD02000001.1, read as the reverse complement.
ACCATTAAGCAAAAGTTTAAAATCATTAAATGAATCCCATGAAATGCATTCATACACTACAAGACAATATAAACCCATTTCAGAGGAGGTATCTCAACCTTTGATGGAATCTGCTTTAGAAGAAGAAACCGAAACAGATTTAGTGAATGACATCCATGGATCGCCTAATAAACCTCAACCTGCCTTGAACAATTTTACTGAACATCCAATTGTCGATCACTCAGAAATGATCATGATCTCCGAAGCAAGTACGCCTACAAAACAAATTATTGCTAAAAAAGATAAGGTGACTGTCCCTAAAAATATAAATAATAATGTAGAAAAATCCAATTATTTGTTCAAAAATGAATCACAGAACAGCAACACAAGCAATAATGATGAAACTACCGAGCAAAATTCAAGCATCATATCTAAAGATGAATTAACTCCAGGAAAAAAAGAAATTGGAAGGCTGATGTCTGAGTCCATTTTATTAGAAGAGAGCATGACTATAACAAATTCAGATGCCTCGACAATCGAAAATGATAGCGAAAATAAAACAGAACCTATTTTACGTGATCAAAATAACATTGAAAAACTAACCAGCGAGAACAGTTCTAATAATGGTGTTCCTCTTGATAAAAGAATATCAAAGCTTTCTATTGCATCATCAGATTATGCAAGCTTGAATGAAGAAAAGAAAGAAATATTAAAATTATTCGATGATTTTAATAAAAAGGATTTCAGTCAAGATACCTTTGAACAAGATGGAAAAGACATCTTTACTGAAAATGAAGATGAAGAACAATATATGGACTCAAAATCTGCTATTTCGACTCTCGAAGATATAGAAAATGTAGAGCCACCACAACATAAAGAAAACACAACCATTATTGAGGACACTAATACTGACGAAAACCCAGAAACAGAAAATTTATATGATGAAAATGATGACACCCTCAACATAAATGATTTAAATACAAACATAGAAGAATATAGCAAATTTGTTGATTCCAAACGTGATAGTAATCTACTTGCTATTGATAATATATCTATTAAAAGTCAACTGGAAGAAGATCCTATCTTAACAGAGACTATGAATAAAAAAGCTACATCTAGCTTAGCAAAGAATATTCGTGAATCTAGTCCATTTTTCAATACTGAGAGTAAACCTGGTGAATTAACGTCTATTAACGTTTTAAGTAAAAAAAATAAACGTCATTCAAAAATCTCTCCAATAAAATCAGCCATGAAAAAAAATACATCAAATGCGAATATCGTATCATCATATGATAATAATATATCACCAGCTAACCAAGCATATTTATCATTGACAACTGCTGAAAATACTAGATTGAACTCAGGTTCAATGAGTTCAGAAAATGTGTCTCGTAAGCAAGCTGTTCCAATATCCAATAGGAATAGTAAAATTGGGAACTATCCAAGAACTCAATCAATCAATTCAGATATGAATATAGCGAAAGTAAAGAGCAATTCTCAGTCAAATGTTGATAGGAGCTCTAAAATATACTCCAAAAATCATTATCAGTTTTCTTACAATGAGCAAGATAATATTCCAAAACGCCATCCTGCTCGCCAAAAGAAGACACTCAATTCAACCCAGCAACAAAATCAAAAACAGTCAAGTCGAATGTCAATGCATATTGCTGATGCGTCATTATATCCAGTAGAACCAGCTCCAAAAAGGTCTAGTTTTGAAAAGCAAAGGAATATCGATTCTAAAATGGGGTTTAAAAGCATGTCCCTAAGGGATAGATTAGGAACCGAACAAGTTGAACAACCCCAACATTATTCAACTTTGACTGATGTTGTCACAAATGGATGGAAGTCGAGATTTGAAGATTCTGATGATGACGATGAAGGTTTTATGAACAACTTTAGTGCTCCTCAACCTTCCTATATTGGATCAAACACAGCTGATAGATTATCATCAGGAGTCAGCTCTCCTGCAGTGAACAGCAAAAAAAGTAAACTTTCCTTACGGTCATCTAGCATGATTGATAAGGTATCCACACCGCAACCCAATAGACAACCCATGGGTCAACCCCGAACAAGGATGACAATGAGATCTCAAAGTTTACAAAATACAGAGAACGAGTATATGACTACTCCAGAGAAAAAAACATTTGGCACTAAGCTAAAGAAGCTATTTGGTAGAAAGAAGGAAAAATAGTCAATTCTCAAGGGACTAATTAAATAAATTATGTATTAATCATAAATTCAAAAATTTGTATTATTATAAAATATTTGGTAGTAAATAAAGACTATCAGATTGTAAATAAATATTCAACAACTTTTGGATGAAAGCATTTCAACCACATAAAATTAAAACTTTAATTAAAAATGCATACTCATAATTAATTAATATGACTTCATAATTTTTAATCATCACAAGTAATGAGTTTTAATATACGTGATAAAAAGGAAAACCTTATTATAAATTTAGATTATACAATGTCTGTTTTAGAAGAACAAAATACACAGTTAATGGATTACAACATGCTGCGGATTATTTTATGTGATACAAATAAAGATTTAATTAAACTATGGAAGGAATCATTACCGAGTATAATAAGAACAAAATATCAGTTACAAGTCATAAACGAAAACTTTAAAAACTTAACTGCAAAATGTTTTCTTGATGGGTTCAGTAACGTCGATCCAACAAGGTGCAGCGTTGTATCACCTGGCAACTCCTTTGGTTTCCTAGGCGGTGGGTTTGATCTTGCCCTCTATGACTATTATGGAAAGAAACCATTTGAAAATTGGATACAAACAAAACTTAGTTTTGAATACAAACCAGTTGGACATATGACCATATTTGACACTTTGGAATATCCAAACTATGATATTAATAAGATCAGATATATACAACACATTCCAACAATGGTGACACCCGCCAAACCCCTATCATATACCAAAGATAATCATGAGAATCTGGTCCAAATAGTATTCAACGCTGTATGGATTTCACTTAATAACGTGCCAGATAATGTTAACACAATAATAATTCCAGGTATCTGTTCTGGGTATGCAGGTATTCCCATCGAACTTTCAAGCAAAGTGATGCTATTTGCCATTTCATTGTTCTATTTAAGGCCTTTTATATCTAAAAGCCTACAAAATAAACTAATAATGATACACATGGGTGTAGACTACGAAATATTCTACTCAAAGACAATAGCAGATGAATTGAAAGAATTACAGCTACTGTTCAATGATCTGGAGACATTAGATTCACATAATGATAAACTAGTATTCCCGCCCCAATTACTAAAACTCCTTTAAGTAGGACTCAAAAAATGAGAGTGGCCCACAATAGCAACTAGCTACCCTCAATATTTACCTAATTGAAACCTTTTGGTGCCTACCATTCATTTCAAATGCGATGAGTCTCACCTTAATAAGATATCTCTATAATTCGAATGCACTGATTACCCGTACCATCTCTTATTTACGCCAAAACAGTTTTTTGACCTTTAACTTAGAGCCCACCGACAACAATTTTTTTCCATTAAATCTACTTATATGTACATATATCTAAATATATTATATATTCAATATGATTTTACACCAGACTCCAACATTTCAATTACAAATCACTTTCGTGTCTTGTTACCAGTGAATAATAGAATAATTGGGTTGAATAGCATTTCAAATAATATTTTTGTTATCAATTAGGTAATCAGAGAGTAGTTTAGTTAGGGATATCTTTGAAGGGAACATCTCAGATCATTTACATTAACCACCTCAGTACATATATATCTGGAAAAAAACAAGAACATACAGTATAGCAAAAGTCAAATTATCAATACTATTGTGTTATAATCTAGTTAAAATATGCAAATTTTTAACGTTTTTACACTTTTCCTTATCTTCTGCTACAGATGCTTTGCTTTAAAAGCTTTCAATGGTAAAGTCAGTTTGATTGATGGCGAAAAGAAAAACTTATCTATTGAATCCATTGATTTTGGTAGTTCTACTCCTGTGCTTGGGGATATCATAAACATTTCCAAGTTCGAAGATGTCATAGAGTTCAGTTTTGATGTTTCAGAAGCTTTTGATCAAACATACTTGTTAATTGGTTTCCCAGAATCCAATTTAGAAACATCCTTGGAGCCAATTGTGAAAAAAGACGGTGATAAGAGCAGTGTTTTATACAAGATAGAGATTTCCAAGCTCTCGAAGGCCCTATTATCGAAGTCCATTAATGATCAATTACCAATAACTGTCTCGTTGTTATTAGGAAAAGCTGGTAACTCTGACAACATATTGAAAGAAATTTTTAAAATTCAAGTGGCAGAAAATATCTCAGTCAATTATAACCCCCCATCCAGATATGGTGTTAAAGAAGAAATTACCTACACATTCAATGAACCAGAGAGCACAGCTTCAGAATATATTTGCAAAGTATTCTCCATAATGATAGTAGCTGCCTCTATAATTTTAATTATCACCTGGTTAGCTAGTGGTGTACTTTCTTCCATGAAGTTACCAAAAGGTTTTCAGTTAATATATTTCACTATGTTTGTTGCATTAGTTGGAGGCATTGAATATGTATTCACTCAGTACTTTTTAGGGGCTTCTATCTTTGAGACTTTGAAATACACAGCTATTTTTGCCGCTCCAGCAATTTTAATAGGTACTAAGTTTTTAAGAGACTTTGATGGAATATAGTTTTATACATATAAAAGACGTATATACCATGTATACCTATATATATATTTTCAAATCATCAAATCTTGAATGGAACGTTAAAAAAATTAATAAACTTTATTAACTGTCAATTTGTAAACTGATATTTTAATTACTCTCATCGATAAATGTGTTCTGTATCTTTCTGAACCCTAATATATTCGATAGAGAACCGTTCCAAAACGGTTTGTTAAAATCATTAGCAGCCACAATTTTCCCCTTTATCAGGCCCATTGGTATTGAATTATATGTTCTTGAATCGAGAGAATGTGCCAAATTATCACCAGTTACCCAAACATGCCCCTTTGGAACCCTGATATATGTATTAAACGGTTCATCTATATCGCAGTTCTCGCCTGATACTGACCTGCTGGGGTCAACTAATATATAATCTCCAGGCATTCCAGTTATTCTCTTGCACACTCTATGCTTCGGATCTGTGGGTTTCACCGCAACAATGCAATCACCAATATTACAACCTCTGCCATTCCTATATTTTTTTACCACATGAACATAATCGTTCTGAACTGCCAATGTAGGGATCATAGATTCACCTCTTGTTTCAGTGAATTCATATATATAAACATGTGAGATATGGAGAAAGCAAATTGCTCGAAGAAAGTATGAGGAAGTTGTTAAAATGGAACTAAATGTTGATGGCATTAGATAAAACTGCTGGTGACACTCTTGGAGTATGACAAATACGAATGAAACCTTATCTCAATCACAAACTCTTGTTGTAGTCTATATCTAATTTGTTATGGCCTTTTTAGGTAATTTATAGACCTTCTTTTCAATGTTGAAGTTTTGCAGGGAAAAAGCAAATATCCAAATGAAATATTTCAAAAAGTTTAAAGGTCACAATTTGCAAAATCTTGACGTTTTAATAAAGGACCTGAAAGAATAAAAATTCAGCATATAGTGGATGTTACTTCTATATATTATTTAAGTTTCAGTAGATATGATATAATAATGTGTTTGTAATAATTTTATTTACTTTGAATTTATTTTTGATTAATGAAACTTGTTGCTCTGTTGCTTTATAGTTTAATTGGCCCCCTCTCTCCCGTCTTCAGATGTGCGACTGCCTTTCTTGCAAGCTGCTTACACTTTGCTGAATATACTGAATTGTCAAGGTGCTTATAAGGAAGATAGAAGAGAATATTTTTAATATTTAGGTTCTTTTCCCAGTACATTTCTTGTAACTCTGAGACTAACGAATCATGGTATTGATTTAATGCCATCTTAGATGTCATGAACCTCGAACCTTCCCAACAATATTCCTCTTTAATGTCAATTGATGTATTTATTAGGTAGTAAAGATCAGAATTGATGAATTTATTTAGGAAGTATTTTGTTGAAATCATGACGTTTTCTAAATTAATCTTTATTGTCTTTTGAAAACATTCAACATAGGCAATTGACATGTCAGTTGGATTAGTCTTTGAATCTTGTAATATTGTCGAAAATTCATAGTTGATATTATTTATAAATATTGTAGGAGATAGGTTTAAAACAGTGATCGTATCTATTGCCTTTTTCATATGATTTGGGTTTATAAAGGATTCACAACAAATATAATGATATCTCTCCATTTGGGACTCCGAATCTCTTAGCAATGCTTCAACACTATCGGAAAGGTCAATATTGATAATAGTGAGACCTTCATATAACAATTGTTGGCATAATTCTCTTCCAAAACTGTCTGACCCCCCCAATATTACAGCTACATCTGTTGAATTTAATGCTTTACCAAGCCAACATAAATCGTAAAATGACTTTATATAGCCATAGACAAAATTGCGATCCAACACCATTGAGAATTTTGCACTCTTTAAAGTTTAGTCCCTTAACGTACTATATTAAAAACACAACAAAACCTTGTTGGATAATGATCACTATCTTTGGAGATATAAATAGCTATACTAATTTATATACTTGAATATGATTGTTTTTCGAACTCATATCATAATTTATTACTGAAGGTAAATTAAACGAAAGAATTACAATAAGTGACACAAAGATTGATGAATTGAACGCTAACTGCTGGTTATTAAATTGTATATAATTTAAGTATAGATAACCTTAAGCGATTCTAAACAAAAAATTCACATTAATTAAACAAAACAAATTGCTTATATATTTGACATAGATATGCTCATTTAACTATCAATGCTTTCTATTCTTCTTACAATATGCCAGTAAGAAAGTATTCTTGTCATTATATGAATTAAGCCAAAGCGTTGGCCAAAAGTCATCGCAGAAAATACAGTTTCCAATAATTCATTCTTGTTACCTACATAAAAAAGATAATGATAGTAGATATAGACTACGTGAAAGACAATCATTTCTAAAGTGGTTGATAATTGTATTAATATGTGTAGTCCTCTTTAAAGATTTATATCTGTTTAACTACAACCAACGATAGAATTTTTGACTTTGCAAGAGTGTATAATATTAAAAAATGGCAAGAGCTGTTGATGAACAACGAAAGATTTTGGAGCAATTGATGGGCCAAGAGAGTAATAGGGCAGGTGAAAGGAGTAGATATAATGGAAGTAACTATAATTACAATGATATCGAGTTAAAAGACCCAAGAGTCTGCAAAGCATATTTAATAGGCGAGTGCCCATTCGATCTATTTATTGGAACTAAACAAAGTATGGGAAAATGTCCTCAAATCCATTCACCAAAACACAAGTTGCAATATGAAACATTAAAAAAAGATGGAAAACAATTTCCTGAGTTCGAAAGAGAATACTTTGTCGTATTATCCAAATTTGTCAACGAATGTAATGGTTTAATCCAATTGGCATCTGAAAATTTGGAACATACAAAGGAGGAAAAGGAAAGAATCAAACAGGTAACTGAGGAGCTGGATATATTAGATTCTAAAATAGGGTTTATGGATCAAGAAATAGAATGCCTGTTGCATGCGAATGAAGTAAGCAAAGCGATAGCACAATCAGTAAAATTGGAAGAACTCAGAGAACAACGGAAACTAGTCGCCATAAAAGTCCGAAATATTACAGAAAATGTTGGTCAAATGGCACAGCAAAAATTGCAAGTCTGTGAAATCTGTGGTGCATACTTATCAAGGTTAGATACAGACAGAAGGCTAGCCGATCACTTTTTAGGTAAAATACATATTGGATATTTAAAAATGAGAGAACAATTGGATATTTTAAAGCAAAGACAAAAATACAAGCTTCGATAGATCACTAAGCTACATACAATAGTATCATACTATCAATTGATTCCAGTTAACTAATGGTAGATTCAAGTACTTCTTCTTTTTGTGCATCATTGTGGCAATATAAAAATGGTAACAATTCAGTCTTAATTTTGGAAAAGAAGAGCCGCTGTTATTTGTGATGAATTAAACTCTGAACTTGGACGCATCAAGGGATATTTTTGATCTCTACTAATTATATTCAGGCATCGAGAGCTCTTGATTAACGTTATTATTTAAACAAATTATAACCTGTAAATGAACATTTGCAAATGTCTAAGTATTACCCGCATACGATTTTTAAGTATTCAAATTTTAAAAATTTTTTGTATTGAATTTCATTAAATCTAAATATTTAATATCATAAACAAGTAATTATCAAGTAAATTCATAATTTTATTTCCATGTTTTCCTTCACTAAAATTAACCACTGTTAACCTTTCCACATATTTTTGAATAATTTACATGTTTTAATTATTTATCCTGAGTGATCGAACCAACTGCTTGTGGTGCAAATATTGAATTCTGCAAGAACTGTTTTGAAAAAATTGTTAAATAAAAACCCAAAAATAAAACACAATAATACAAAATATAAACAAGAATAAAAAGTCCAATTATTTATAAATACACGCTATACAGGACCTACAATGTTTAATTCTACCGCCACTTCAAATAACAGATTCAGTAATGTATCTATAAACTATTTACAGCCCTCTGAAGACCCCACACAACAACAAGGAAATCAACAGAAACCTTATCATCAATTACAAAACAATCAACAACAATCATATATACATTTGAATAATAATAATAAGCCTTTATTTGGGAATGACCTGCAATCTCAATTTGACTCAACCAATAAAAATCAAGAGCCAGAATGGTTTAATAATCCAAAAAAGAGGACTATTCCACAAACTGTTATGAGAAGAAATGTCAATGAAAATAGCGAGCTAGGTAAACAATCATCAACCGTGACTTCATCTACATCATTTTCTTCAGGTTCCACTGCATTAACCACCAATCCAGGTTTCGAAAACATGTCATTCGGATCAAGAAAATCTGCTATTTTATTTAATTCTAAAAATGTTCAAAATAAAAACTTAGAGAACAACAGCATACTTGGAGATTCAAATGAGGCTCCACCTACTGTTTCCTTATTAGATTGGCAAAGAGAAGAAGAATACGGAGTCTCTTCTAAATTAGGAAATAATACATCTGGAATTTTTATGGACACTTTATCAAATGGAAATAAAACTTCTAGCTTATCACCTTCTTTATTATCCTCGAACTCTTTGAGCCAAGGAAATTCTGCTAGTGCCTTTGATTCAAAGCCTGCTTCAAGCGCTTTTGCATCTCAAGAAGTGCCTGGTGTTTCGAATTTTGAAAGAAATAATACCAACGTCAACACCTCTATGTCTTCAAATGTCAATGAGGGTGCGGTTCTTGTATTTGGATACCCAGAGAGTATCTCTAATTCAATTATTGCACATTTTGCTAAATTTGGTAATATTTTAGAGGATTTCCAAGTGCTACGTAGTACTTCTGGTATAACTGCATCTACATTAAAAACTTTTACTCAGAATATTGATAATAATAATGAATTGAAAAAAAAATATCCAATTTATACTGGTGATGGATGGGTAAAATTGACTTTCGACTCAAGATCATCTGCAATAAGAGCATTGCAAGAAAATGGTATTGTACTTGGTGGTTCTTTAATTGGTTGCATACCTTACAGCAAAACTGCCGTTGAACAATTGGCCTCATGTAAGATAGAAAAAACAGATGATATAGGAAATTTTAATTTCAGCTCTTCAAACAACATTAATTTCAAAACCCCTTTGAAAAATAATGACAAGGACGATAGCATAAATTCATCTGCCGATGCAAATGGAAACACAAAAACTCCGTCCTATTTATCTCATAGATTAGATATAAAAGATGGTAAATCACTATTTTTGCATAATGCTAATTCAAATAATCATAACTTCTTAAGAACCTTAGAAATGAAAATGCGCCATCAAGAAGAAGTTAATTTACAACAAAAACAACAACAAACGGCAGGTTTGTTGCATGCTGTAAACAATTGGTTATTTGGTTGGAATGATTTATAATCCCGCTCTTCAGACTTAAAGATTATATACCATCTAGAATCATCTGTTCACCTCTAATCATATACATTTACATGTACATACTTGTATAAGTTAACCATGCATAAGAGTACTATATAGGTAGTTCCTATAATACATAATATTAAAGATTAAATAAATAAAATTTTGAATTGAATAATATTCTTCATTTTTAACTTCAGATATTTATTGAATATTCAAAAGAAAGTTTAACGCATCTTAAGTAGTTATAATCTTTCAATGTATCTATTCTCTTTATTAGTTGCTTTAGATATTAAGATGTTTTAAATTGAAACATTTCATCAAAAGATATTTCTACGGTAATTAGTCTCCGAATATCAAAAAAAAAGTTTCAATAACGTATATGATTTAAAAAAAGAGTAGGCATCTCTATAATTGTACACAATTGTTATTTTTTTAACACCTAGAATATTCTAAGTTCAAATGTGGTCAGATTAATAAGTCCTCCAACTATATATATAATAAGTTAATTGAAGATTTTATCAATTTTTTCAAGAGATTAATTCTTAAGTAAGATGGAAAGAAACGTCAATAGAATTAAATTCATTAATAATAAATTACTAGGTAGGAAAAAGCCTATTGTAGAGAGGGAATTATCAGAAGACGACGAAATGGACATAATATTAACTACAGAAGAATATGAAACCGAAACAATTATTGATAGAAATGAAGTATTAGAAGATTGTTTACAGTTATTGTCTAACACAGACGCTGATCCAATATTGGATCGTGATTTCTTGAAAATGTACCTTGATTCTGCATTTTCATTACAATTACCACCACAGATGACTGCTTTAGATGCATCACAGCCATGGATATTATATTGGGTTGCTAATTCACTTTACACCTTAGATTCGGCTTTTCTTACAAATGAGTATAAGGTAAGATTAAAACAAAAAGTGTTTGCTATATCTCCAGATGGGGGTCCATTTGCTGGTGGCATAGGTCAGATACCTCACATTGCTGCAACATATGCTGCAATCAATACTTTAGCCTTATGTGAAAATATTGATAATTGTTGGGAACTTATAAACAGAGAATCTATCCATGATTGGTTATTATCATTGAAACAAAAAAATGGTGGATTCAAGACTACATGCCCGGTGGGGGAAAATGATACAAGAGGTGTATACTGTGCTCTAAGTATTGCTTCGATGCTAAACATATTAACTCCAGAACTTACCAAAAATGTATTTGAGTACCTAATTAATTGTCAGAATTATGAAGGTGGGTTTGGTGGATGTCCTCACGAAGATGAAGCACACGGTGGTTATACTTTTTGTGCTGTTGCTACCCTTGCAATTATTGGAAAACTTGATTCAATTGATATTCCTAAATTAATAGAATGGTGTGCAACCAAACAATATAACGAAGAAAAAGGATTCTGTGGTAGAAGTAATAAACTAGTGGACGGATGTTACAGTTTTTGGGTCGGAGGTACAATTGCCATTTTGGAGGCCTTTGGATATGGTGATTATATTTACAGCCATGCAAATCTTCGAGCCTATATACTATGCTGTTGTCAGGACACAAAAATGCCAGGTTTAAGAGATAAACCTGGTAAGCGTCCTGATTTTTATCATACTAATTATGTTTTATGTGGTTTAGCAGTCACTGAATATTGTTTTAATACTACAGATAAAAGCAATCCTTCGTCGATAATCGCCAAACAGCGTAAGGACATAGCATCTTCGGAATTGGTACCGGTAAATCCAATATATGGCATCCCAATAGATATTACGACAAAAATGTATAATTATTTCAGATGAAATGATATTCTATGTATTTTCAGGTAAATTTAGATATCATATAAACATGATTACAGAATTAGCATTTATTATTTTTTCAAATTATACATATGAGATAATTTAAAGTTAATTAATTATTCATTTAGTCTATTTTCCATATCTATAATGCCATTTAGTTCTTTATAGGTCTTTTTGATTTTGATGCAGTTTTTGTAGTTCTTTTCTTCTTCTTTTTCTTTACCAAGCCATCCATGTTTGCTCTAACGATAGAGGAATAATCTTGCCAGAACTTATCCAACAACTCAGCTGAGATCACAGTCGAACATTTGTTTTTACCTTTGTGAGAACCATAAGACGCTCTTACCAATAACGAGTAACCTTTATCACTAGCATTGGGCTTAAGTGTTTCGACAGATAAAGACTGAGCCTGTTTTGATACATCATATGCTGGTTGATTAGTTACATCGTATTCAGGTTTCAATTCAACTTCATCATGTTCTACTAGTCTTTTCAAAGTTAAACGCACGGCAATGTTACGTTCTTTAGACACTTTAAAATACTCAGCAACTTTCAATAGAAAGTCTTCAGAACTCAAGCATCCACTATTCACCATTCCAACCACCTTTAGGAGGATATCTCAATTAATAAAATCAGAACCAAAAATAAAGGTAGAAAGCAGAAAATAAATAGTTTGCTTTTCAATGTGATATATTGAACCTCAAAATATGACTCTTACCTTTTCAAATTCCCTCCACTGTGACAAAATTTGAACTCACCCAAACTTCAACAATTAAAGGCAGACCGAATTAATTCAAAATAATAACCACCTTTCAAAAATAACGAAACATAATTAAATAAATGATATAAATACTTTTAAATATATTACACTGAGGTTCAGTATTTTTCATCTTGAGGTCTCAAAAGTTTCAGATTTGAGATTGATATCAGCTTACACGTGACACAAATACTTTTTCACAAAAATTCTTGACAAGATCTTGCTCACCTTTTATTGTTAAGATTAGAAGAGAAAAGCTAATTAAATTTGGAGGCTATCTTTATTCATTTAATAATTTTATGGTTCAATAAATCATATAAAGTCACTTGTACGATTAGCTAGTCATATCGATTTGTAAATTTGCAGGCGATTGAGAAGAATTCGTTAATGAAACAAGATCATTTTTGTAAGTTGGTCTGAAAATTTGTTCATGAAAGTTGGAAGTAATTGGTACGTTTTTTTAAGCTAGGTGATGAATTTGAGGAAACAGATAGGGTCTCCAAGGTTAGTGGCGTTTATAGGGAGTAATGTTGTTAGCCTTGGTGCTGGTACACCCTATCTATATTCTTATTATGCTCCACAGTTGATGAAAAAGTGCCACATCCCTATTTCAACTTCTAGTGGGTTGTCGTTATCTTTGAATATAGGAAGTTCTTTACTAGGTTTTATTGCTGGAATAATAGTAGACAAGAATCCAAGAATGGCCTGTTTAATTGCTGCAATTGGGACATTTATTGCATACACAATTCTTGGGTACTGTTATGAGAATGAAATTTCTAATGTTATGTTATTGTCTCTTTCGTTGGCACTTATAGGTTTTAGCTCTGTATGTGGATTATATTCCGCAGTTACATGCTCCACAGTAAATTTCCCAAAATACAGAGGTACTGCAGGCGCATTTCCGGTGTCAATGTATGCTTTGTCTGGTTTAGTGTTTTCTAATCTATGTCCGCATTTTTTTGGAACAGATATAAGAAGTTCCTTCAGGTTTCTATCAATTGTATGCTCTTTAATGTTGCTAATTGGTACATTCACAATAGTTATCTTGAAAACTACAACTTCAATGGAAAATTCGGAATATGAATTGATATCTCAGGTCGAAGAATCGTCGCCTAAACTTAATAGTCAGATTTTTACTGAACCCAAAGAACCCGTTACACCTATTCTTCAACCATCTGTCAGTAAGTTTCTGTCTCCAAGGGAGTCTTTCCTATCCCCCAAATCAATCTATAATCCTCTAGTAGGACAAAGATCCGATCATCAACAATTTCATACCTCTGAGTCAACTAATCTAGTAAACAATCATGATGATGATATAAACATGTATTTTAATCAACAGGAAGAAAACAAAAGAGAAGTTAATCCTGTCATTGTAACATTAAAGAACTATAGATTCTATATTTATTTTTTCATTTTAGCTACATTACAAGGTATTGGCCAAATGTATATCTATTCAGTTGGTTATATTGTTCAGACAAATGCTGGGAAGTTTGATATAGAAAATACATCAGCTCAGTTAGATAAGATCCAGTCCTTACAAGTCTCAATTTTATCGGTAATGTCGTTTATTGGAAGACTTCTTTCAGGACCAATTTCAGACATATTAGTAAAACGCTGTCGTTGTCAAAGATTATGGAATATTTCATTTTGTTCATTATTAACAATTTTTGCATCCTGGAAAATCCAGGCAAATCCAGGTTTCAATAAAGAGACACAAATTTCAACATTAAGCCAGTCTTCTTTTAGTATCATATCATTTTGCTCAGTATTATTTGGACTTGGATTTGGTATCATGTTTGGTTCATTTCCATCCATTATAGCAGAGACCTTTGGGTCAGAAGGATTTAGCACTATTTGGGGTTTAAGCACATCAGGTGGATTAATTACTGTTAAATTTTTTGCTTCCTTGCTTGGTTCAGAATTATCATACAAAGCTGATAATTTAACTGGAACTTGTCAGGAAGGAAGCATGTGCTATACTAATACTTTTACAACTATCATGTATTCTGCCATTTTAGTTATTATCGTTACCTTGGCATTGATCTTTAATAATCACAAGAAAAGCAAGAAGTCACGCACTGCTAATTAATATATAATATAATATTTTAAACTAACTTCTTGAGTAACTGATATAAAGAAATGTCCTGTGTTTCAAAATCTAATATTGGTTTTATTAATTAATTTTATCAAATTATATTATACAAGTATTTACCAACTAATCAATGATCGCTAAATATAGCATTTCTCAATATTTGCATTTTTGTTCTCACACTCCGTAGCCTTTATTTTCACAGTGATTGAAAATACAATAATGTCGTGTTTTCTGTAAACTTTTTATATATAAATGCATTGAAGTTAATCTTGGAGAGCTTAGAAGTCAAAATGTATCACATCTAATTGGCTGCAACCTCAGCGGCTACATTGGCAGCAGTTTCAGCAACAGTTTCGGCAACAGTGCTTGTGGTAGTTGTTGCAATGGTAGCATATTCTGCTAAGTCACTTGGGAAAGTGTTACAGTTGTAATCCCAACCATGAAACCATTGTGCCCTCTTACATAAATCTTTTGTCCATTCACTACCATAAATAATTGGAGAATAATAGTAATAGAATGCGACAACTGCAAAAGTGAATAGCAAAGCTAATACTTGCCCAACTCTTTTTCTTTTACAAACATAAGTTACGGTGATATCGAAAGCATGAGCGAAGGCTAAAATACCGAAATAATATGCTGGTAAGTAATGATGCAAAAACATTTGACGTTTCATTAAAAACGATGGGATATAGTGTGCCAAGAAACCTAGAATGTATTCAATATATTGAATATGATAATTCATGACATGCGCTTCATTTAAAACAGGAGAACCCAAATGCCATAAAACTAATTCCACAAGTGAAACAATCGCAAAAGCAATAACAGCAAATGAAACTGACCACCATAAAATGGCATTACCAAATAGGTAAACTTGCCTGTGATGGTTACCCCAGTAACTGATACCACGCTGTAATAAAGGCCAATCTTGAGGATAAGATTGATAAGAATGAGTAGCAGTCAAACCTTTGTTAATATTCCACATAACTTTATGAGATTCAACAAATTTACTCCAGAAATTAGGTATAGTATATGAAACACGTTCAGCAGTTGAAGGTAGGACAGGACTTTCATTAGCTTCGATTTGCCATAATGTCAAATGAGCTTTACCGGAGTGAGCGCATGAAACTTCTTGTTGTTCGAAACCCCATTTTGGTAATTTGGTCTTATGCGAGAATAGGTAACAACCAGAAGCATGTCTTAATCTAAATTTGGTGTCAATTGCCTTAACGATATTCTGAGCATCACCTGGGGCACTCTTTTTTTTGTCAATTTCAACAGTCCAGTTATCATTCCAATCACCATTAAAGCCTGGAAAACCGTAACAAGATACTTCTTTTTGCCAGTCACTGTTTATAGAAACTGGTGCTTTGTGATCATGAGAATGTAATCTGTGTTGAGTGTTAACATGAAATAATTTAATCTTAGTACCATCAGTAATATTTTGGAAAGAGTTCAAGGTAATACCTGGTCTATCAGCCATTTCAATTAACCATTTATTGTTATCATCCAAATGACCGTAACATGTAATTTGTTGTTGCTTGGAACCAGTTTCGTAAGTTGCAGTGTGCGAATGTAAGTAACCACCATGAGTACCCATGTGTCTTAAAGTGACAACAGAACCAAAACCAACATCTGCGAAAACATTTTGCGGGATCTTATTACCATATAAGGTCATTCTAAAACCAGGAGAGAAAAAAGAAGAACCATCACCATCATTAACCAACGTTTCAAAATGTACGTAGAAAAATGCAGCGTACAACATAAATGGAACAACTAATAAGAAAATCAATTTTGAAATAGCAACCTTGATTGTCTTAGAGACTGGGATAGTCAGATCACCTAAATAGAAAAATAATCTGATTGCACATAGTGAACCAATCCATGCAACTGTGAATAAACCGACCCATTTGGAAGATGCTGCAAAACCCAATGCGACACCGGTAGCCAATAAATATCTTGAACCATTGAAACTTAAGGCTGGGTATAGTTGAGATTTCTTGAAAGAGTACGCAGCAGCAGCAATAAATAAAATCAATGGAGAATCTAATAAAATGTAACGAGAAATTGTTACGAAAGAATTTTCCACAGCAAAACATAAAGTAACCAAGTAAGCGACCCATATTCTGATACCAGAAGACCTTAATGTGAAATACATTAATATAACCGTTAATAAACCAGAAATTGCTGCAAACAGTCTCATGAAAACATATGGAGTATCAGTTGGGAATTCATCACCAATTTTCTCGAACAAGAAATCACCTTTAAACCCAGCTAAAGATGCAAAATAAGCAAAGAGCATCTTTGCCAAAGGTGGGTGGACATCGAAGAAGAATTGGTTTTTAACGTATTTAGCAGCAAACTTACCAAAATGCACTTCATCAAATACCACTGAGTTCGGCCATGATAGGTTTTTCAACCTAACAAAAGAAGCAATTACAACCAAACTGATGACAAGCAAACGCTCCGATGTTGAGTTCATTGTACGGAGTTGAACCAGTTGTTCTTGGGTATTGACTGTAATTTGGGCTTTCTTACCTTTAGTATCACACTTTTCATCTTTTGTATGAGCCTCAGTGTCCACTTGTAAAAATGGTCTCTCTGGTCCATTCTTAACCTCAAATGGCAAAACTGGGTCCTTATCCAAGGCTCCCAACATAGAACTACTTTCCTCTGGAACATCGTTTACATGCTTAGTTCCCTTCTCAGCTTGAGATTGCGATTTCTGGGTCTTACCAGATTTCTTCACCATTCTTGTGCTTGCGTTATGCGATTGTGTTGGTGGGGGAATGTAGTGGTCTGCTTATAAGCTGCACAATTGACTCATTTATGAAGAAAACTTTGTTGATCACCCACATCAGTATGTATGCAAGTACATTGGCAACTTATCTCTCTTCCATCGCCTTTGTTGCTTCCTTGATCTTGCACTCCAGATCCAGATTATCTTACAGTGACTTAATCTCATCAGAAGTTATTAACGTGTTAAAAGAAGTTCGTTTACGATAGTCACAATATACGAAACAACCAACAACTCAAATAAAATATACAGTCGGGTAACTGGAAATTTAAAGGGTGTCAGTAAATGCCAGAATAAAAGTGAAATGATTTATATTTATTTACATGGCTGTACACAAGCTGTTACCTATATATATATATATATATATGATTGTGTGGACTAAATGGAATCCACTGACTAGGAGCATGCAGACAGATTTTGAATTCAGGGGAGGGGAGTAAAAGCCTGCGATCAGAGGGCGACTACTTTAGAAACGGTGTCGTAGTATGCCACGACAGGATGTGTTTCAGAAGGATAAGCGCGGGACACCAATAGACTATCTATCACCGACACGTCGCTTTCAAACCGTAATATATCTTGTAAAGTAGTCAGCGGCAAGTTAAGTAGATAAACGGTATCTCCGGGAGCAACTCGAGTTTGGAATTCCTGGGACACCAGCTTAACAAGCAGCCCGGCTGGAAGTTCTAGCATGAGTTTGTCGACATTGGTACCCGATACCAGAGTAGTGTCTACCGAAGTGGCGGCAGCAATCTCTCTCAGCAAAGGCTGGTAGGGATTAGTTTCATCAACTAGCGCGGCTCGCACTACTGCTGAGCAGTCCACGACCTTTGCGTCCCCCGTTTTGTTTTTAGCAGGCACACAGCCCGAATCGTACGCTACTAGGACGCGAACTTGCCCTGGTTGGTACAAAGACACTCTTCTTTTAAGGCCGTCCATTACAGTTGGATCTAATGGCTCACTTGTCCGAGAATTTGGTCTCTTCTTATCCAGGTTGTTTGATGCAAGCACAAACAACCCAGTCCCTAAAGCTCCAATTCCCAACAATTTCCATATATTTGGCATGGCTGCTCTTCCCGAGGTAGCTTTAGGTGCAGAAAACTGCCATCGCTTGCAGGAGCAGTTCAATGCCATTCGGCTCCACTGGATCGCTCCTTTAACGCTGTTCTTTCTTATCAACGGTAACATCTATCTACTTCTGTGGTCGACTGTGTTGTTTGGAATTCAACAATTTTTCCAACAATGTTTACTCCACTTTTATCTCCTCATCCACAATCATTCAATTGCTCCCATGCCGTGCATGCCCTCTTTTAGTAGACATGTAAATGTATTTATCTTTAACGCTTCTTGCGTCTTACCCGGGTAAATGGTAGAATTGTCTTTTGAGAAAAAAACATGAATTAATAGAACCAGTAAAGTCCACAATCTCCAATTTTTATCATAGTTGCATATTTACAGCCAGACTGCCAATATAAGAGCAGGACTACGTACAAAAACCTCCACCATACTAGCCGTACTGTCCTTCTCATACGGCAAAAGATAGTCATAGGTTGGTATCCAGAAATATTACACGGCGATGTCTTTAGTCAAACTAGCGAACACCTGCGCTCACATTCAGAATTGTTCCAGGGTACGCATTCCATTAATCTCTATTCCATACACTGGGCTACATCTTCAATTTGCATACAACTTGTACAAGAATGGGTTTGTTTCGTCAATACAAAAGGGCTCAACGAAATCTCCGGATGAAACCCTCGTAGAGGTAACCCCAGATAACATTGCCACTAGGAGGATTTGGATGAACCTCAAATATAAGGAGAACAAACCCATTATTAGCAGTTGTCGTTTAGTGTCTAAACCGAACTTACGTATTTCTCTGACACATCAAGAAATGCAGAAGCTGTGCTCAGGTAGCTCTATCAGACTTATAAAGCCCCTGCAACCCGGCGAATTGATTTTGATTAGATCCCGGGACCCTCGCACAAAGAAAGATGTTTTGATGGATATTAATGAGGCCATAGACAGAAGAATTGATGGCGAAGTTCTTTGTAGAATCAATTAGGAAGCAACCCCCACTTCTAATTTGTCAATCATTTTGTTCGATTGTCCATGTAAATACACACGCACACACACATATATATATACGCTGAACTGATACATTCACTTTCTAGCCGCCCATATTCTCACAAAAACAAATATATATTGTATTATAGTTATATATATTATCTATATCGCTATAACATATTATTCATATCTTTGACGTCTTTTTCGACTTTACTCAACCATCTTTTTATTAATTTATTATATTCAATTTCAAGTTTGTCATATTTCTCATTCATAATGTTATTCTCAATATTTAAACTAATTATATCGTTATTATTATTCTCATTATTGTGTTTCAATACTCTGTTCACTTCTTCAAGCTTTTTCAACTCGTCTTCTTTCTCTAATAATGCCTTTCTTAATTCTGTCACCAGTTCTTGTGTTTGTCCATCGTTCTCCCCAGTCAATTTATTTAAATCATCGAACAGCTCTTTATACCGTGATTCAATCGTATCACGTCGTTTTAATCTTGAAATCAACAATTCATCGATATCCGACACCTCTACCATCCTACTTACTTAGTTGAGTAAGATGACAGAAGCAAAAATATGTCGACTTTTGTATGCGATAGACTGTATGTTCTTTGTATTACAAGTTTTTAACCTTTAACATCGCAAAACTGTTTTGGAACAAATGGTTCGCCCTTTAAAAATAAAGTGAAATTTAAAAGAAAACAAGTTGATATTTGTGATTGATTACGTAGCTGATCAATCTCAACAGTTAACAACCAAGAAAACCTTTGTTCCCATCAGTTAGGACATCATTGCCGCTGGTTTTGTCAATACTTATTAAAATAGACGTTCGAGAATACTGTTTAACTAACATGAACTCCGGTGAAGGTTGGAATTGGCCTCTATGGAATCGTAATATTCAAACTGATGAAAATGACGATAAAACCCAACATGCGAACGAAGGAAATAATAGTGAACTAAATGATGCTTTAATTGATGAGGAAAATTCTGATAGATGGTACCATCACGTTTGGAAGAAACTTCCTTCTTTCAAGAGAGACAATGAAGTTGATTTTGTCAATAACGTAAATTTGAAGAGCCATCTGGATTTAAATAACAAACAATTAGAAATATTAAGTAATGAGGTAAGCAATAATATTAATAATAGTAACCTTTGTTCGAATACTTGGGTTTGGTATAAAGCTTACGATCCTTCATTGACAAACTCACAAGAAAGTATGCGAGAATTTCAAAACGATACGGATGGGGTTGTATCAATGACAAATACTGGTTCGAGTAAAATACCAATACCTTTTAAGAACTATCCAGTGCCATATAACCAAGATGCAATTGGAAATAAGATATATATCAAACAATCTCTGATATTGCCTTCTTCTTCTCCCACTGATTATTTACACGAGTTACCCAAACCAACCAAACTTGCTAATTCCTTTAAAAATTATTATAATTATCCACATGAAAATCATTTATACATAAAATCAACTGCATTGGATAAAAATTTCAAATTAGTTAGTGATAAAGAGAAAATACTTATCATCTCTATTGTGGGAAATTTACCAAAATATTATGAAAAATCTTCAATAGAATGCCAAAGAAATCCAAATTATTTATCTTGTAAAGTCGCAAATGCAATAATTGAAAAAAACGAAAATTGTCATATTGAAACTTTATCTTTTCAATGTCCTCTAAACCTAATAAACATCGATGAAGCTCAACAGCAATGTATAACTTTATTGAAAAATTATGAAAATTTATTTAAGGGAGTGCACTCAATATTTTTTGTTGGTATATATCATAGTATACCCTTAACTATCGTTTTGGCAACGCACATCTTGAAAAGGCATAACATATTAGATTTCACACCAAATACTAATGTTGGAATATTATCATTCGAATCAAACTTAGAAGGTTATCGTTTTTGGGATCATAATAGCGATTTAAAACAAAATGAAGATGCTGCATCTAATAAGAAACCCTCAGCAACTTTGAATAATGACAGTCAGGAACAAGATAAAGAAAGCAGTAAAGATATATCACTCTTTGAAGATTATACTAAAATTCAACAGCAGAGAGAAAAACAATTGTTTCAATATGCATCAAAAAAGGAACAGGAGCTTTTACAAAATATAAGGAATTATAGAAAGTTGAACTCAGCGGAATCTTTATATTTACAGAAAAATTTGAATTGGTTATTGTATAACTGGAAACCATTCAGATTGACGTTATTTGGTAAATTATATGATAATTTCATGACATTATCTCAAAAGTTGGCACTTGATTTCATTCATCCCAAAATTATTAGAAATATATGGTGTGATGGTAGATACTTAAATATTGACACAAAATATCCACAAAATTATTTTAAGGGAGATGTTCACTTGAAAAGTTTAAAATTCGAATCAAAAATAGTTATACCGAAGGAGAGGTTGTTTGAAATTGAATTGATGAATAATTTATTACTATTGACCAATTTAGGCTATCATAATTTCATTCCATTTTTCAAATCAATATCACCTTTTTTTATATCAAGATCATTTAATGATAACACTTTACCTTCAAGTGTAGCTAAGAAAGTTAATTCAGAACAAAAATCTTGGTTAATGGAAATGAATAAGAAATTTAAGACTACGTCTAATAATACAGCAAATAATGCACAAGAAAATAACCCACCCTGTGGAACAAACAAAGACGAGGATGATTTGTATAGTTTACCTTCTGAGGTAACAAGTCTATATGAATTTTTGGAATATTGCCACTATGAAGATATAAAATCAAATGGACTTTTGAAAATATTCAATAGCTTATATGATGATGATGAGGTTTACACTTGTTTCATCGAAAATACATTAATGACACGAACTCCTCTATTCAAAAAACATTTGGTACTGTCCAATGATCACTCAACACCAACGAGTATATTCCGGATTATGAACCAATATGATTTAGTATGGAAACTTCATGAATCTTTATCTGAATTTTTAACAATTAAAAATCTACCACAACAAGTAGAATACTTAAATACACTTAAATTTTTCATTTCAGTGAATATTTTTAATTTATTTGACACACCCTCAACAAGTAAAGAAAAGAATAAAGGACTATTTGAAAGGTCTACTAAAGAATCACAAGTAAGAATCTGTAACTTATGGCAAACTTACCAAGATTGGGATCCACAAACGACCGGTTTAAAGCAACTAAAAAATATAATGAGTGTTTTTCTACTTTATAATGACCCACAACAATTGATAGAGGATTTGTCAAAGTCTTAATATAGTTTACCTATTTATAAATGCATTTTCACTTATCAAGCCAAGTAAAAGTGACCTAGCACATTTCGAATTTAAACATATTTGTCATTAAAATTCAAATATTTTATTGAAAAAGTATCAAGATATAAGTCTCATACAATATTAACGAAATTACAAAATTACAAAATATCATATACTTTAATATAACCACTTAATTTAATTTTAAATAATACAGTATTTGTTGCTTCAAATTTCAATAATGGTTCGATTTACTTAATATTTTTTTTATTCGTAATTATTTGTGAATATTGAAGCTCATCGCTTTTATTTACTCTTTGCTCTTTTCGGTGGGGCACATACACTAAAATGCAGGAATATAAGGTACTCGATTTAAGATATTTAAATTTCAATAGAGGATTTATATTTCATGGAATGCTAATTAAAGCTTATCAACAGACAATGTTTTATTATGCAACATTTGAAAAGATACCAAGGTTGTTTCACTTTTCAATTGGCATCTTGAGAAAGTGTTTGCAGGTTATCAAGAGATAGCGTAGTGTTGATTTAAAATAACAAAATTAGTAAACTTTAATAATGAATGCCATTAAAGAGCTATACATTGATGCCAATCAAGAGCACTTGTTTGAAAGCTTTGATAAATTGTCTGAACTTGAGCAGAATGAGCTTTTGACTAATTTGAAAGCAGTCTCTGAGAGAATTCCACCAAAAAAGTTGGTTGAAGATTGCAAAAGAGCAATCACTTTATCGGAAAGCAATAAGAATTCCAGCGCAGTCATATCACCATTGCCAATATCATCATATTATTCCATAATTGGTAATAAAGAACTTGAAGAAGAATATGGAAGACTTGGTTTGGAGGCAATTTCAAAAGGTCAGGTCGCTGTAATTTTAATGGCAGGCGGTCAAGGTACTAGATTGGGATCATCTCAACCAAAAGGTTGCTATGATATTGGGCTACCTTCTCACAAATCATTATTTCAGATACAAGCTGAAAAAATTCTACGTTTGCAAAAATTAGCTAAAACAGAACATGATATCCCTTGGTATATTATGACTTCTAAACCAACTCGTCAGGCTACTGAACAATTCTTTAAAGATAACTCATATTTTAATTTAAAGAAATCTCAAATTATCTTCTTCAACCAAGGAACATTACCAGCATTTGACATGAAAGGAGAAAAATTATATTTAGGGTCTAAGACCGAATTAGTAGAGTCCCCAGATGGAAATGGAGGTCTGTATCGTGCAATTCTGGATAATAATCTTCTCGAAGATTTCAAAAAGAAAAATGTTAAACATTTGTATATGTATTGTGTTGATAATGTTTTATCAAAGGTTGCTGATCCGATTTTTATTGGATTTGCAATTAAACATAAGTTTAAACTAGCTACTAAAGCTGTTAGGAAAAGAGATGCAACCGAATCCGTTGGTATTATTGCAACTAAAGATGGAAAACCATGTGTTATAGAATATTCTGAATTATCAAAAGGCTTATCAGAGGCCACTGATGATTCTGGTTTATTGAAGCTAAGGGCTGCCAACATCGTTAATCATTACTATTCTGTTGATTTACTTGAGCAACAATTAACCAGCTGGTGTGATAGTATGACTTATCATATAGCTAAAAAGAAAATTCCCTATTATGACTCTGAAACTGGTCAGAAAATTATTTCAAATGAGCCAAATGGTATAAAATTAGAGCAATTTATATTCGATGTGTTCCCTACTGTGAATATTAATGATTTTGGTTGTTTAGAAGTAGAAAGATCACACGAATTTGCACCATTAAAAAATGGCGTAGGTTCAACAAATGATAATCCAGAAACAAGTCGTGCTGCTTACATGAATTTGGGAACATCATGGTTGAAGAAAGTTGGTGCAAATATAAAAAATGATGTATTGGTGGAGGTCTCTGGTACACTAAGTTATAATGGTGAAAATCTTGAATGCTATCAAGGTAAAGCATTTGAAATCAACAATGCAATTGTTAATTAAATTAACTAATTTCATATCAGGAGGTTACTAAGATAATTATTTTTGAAATAAAACTACAATAAAGGTAAGTACATATATAACCAACTAAAACTCTTCTAAATTTAATTAATTTTGATATAAAATAATATTAAATAATACATTTCTGTTAATGCAATCTAACTTTACTTTTACATGCATTCCATATTTTATTGGCGACAATTGTTAATTATCTAGCTCTACCATCGAATAATGCTTTAAGTTCATAAATTATAGGAATCGTTTCTTCAGAAGAATAGTTCCTTAATCCAGAAGGCCTGCTTCTGGAACTTATATTGTTAACTTCACCCAAACTTTTGTAGTTTGAAAAAGTACTGTCGTAATCTTCTCTTTTTAAAAGATCAAATGATTTTTTTGTTCTCATTTTCCTCTTATCTTTTCTATTCTCTGCTGCCAGAAGTAAAATTTTTTGATCTAGTTTTCGTTTAAGTTCTTCATCTGTCATTTCTCTTACGTTCATATTCTTTACATAAACGCTTGGTAAATCCTGATTGTTCATACTTTCGCACTGATTTTCTTCGTTTGTATATATCATTACGCTATCAACCTCGTCAGTATTTAAGTCAAAATTATCAAGTTTTTCAATGTCAAATAAGTCATCAACATTCTCTTCAACTTCTTTAAATTCAATCTTCTTTTTTAATATATCGTTATCAATTATTTCGACGCTAGAATCTTTATCTGTGGTACATATATCAATAGAAAATCTATTATTCACAATACCTATCGTAGTAATATCAGATCTATGGAGTGGCTTTGGCTTTTTATCTATCATAGATAACCACGACTCCGAAATGCTTGATATATGCTGGGTTATTTGATCTATTTCGATTCCTTTTTCTAGTTCTACAGATGACAGCCCTAGAAAAGCTTTTTCCAGAATTTTAGTCTGATTTATTATATTCTTAAGTAATAGATTATTATTGAACTCATTTGGAATATCTTCCTGTTGTTCATCCAATAGGCTAGAATTATCATCTTGTGAATCAACTGACAAGTGTAATAAATGTTTATTTGAAAGCAAAATCTGACTAAAAGATAACATAGCATCGTTCATATTTTTAATAATAACTGTAGCATCTCTAATTTTTTTAATTAAAGTGTTGTTGATGAACTTGTTAGACGTTATATTATGAGATGTCACGCCAAAAACATTGCTTATTTGATTTATTATGACGTCACTATTATCACTATTAATATTAGTTTCAGTTATAGATAATAAAGATAGCAACATAATTTTCTTCAAAGTGTTAAGTCGTTCTACCTTGCTTTTCAAGGTAGTTGATGGGAGATTAATATATTCGTAGAGTGTTGAGAGATCTATCGAGTACACATCACAGTACTTCAAAAATTCAATTTTGTTTATTAGTGGCATTATGTCAATAACATGCTTTAAAACTTGTATAAATTGTAAATTTAGTGTGGAATTTAAAATTTCAGTGATTCTATTTAATGGTAATTCAAAGTCCTTTCCAATGCTATTAAATTTTACACTTTCATGTGTCTTAACAATATTTGCTTTTTTACCATAATGATTTTGTACCAGTGGCTTATAAATAGAAAATTCTTTAAATACATTATGATATTTGTATATTAACTCATCCAAAGTTTGTAAATTCTTTAGTAATCCTTTTAAATTAACCATGAAAGCACGTTTAATACATTGATTATAAAAATATTCTTGATTCGATGCTAAATTAAGACATATTAAAAGAAAACACAATATTCTGAGCTTAAAAAAATTAGTATCAATATTGTCACATCTTCTCACTGTATTTTGTTTTGAAAGATATTTTATAATTCTTAATGAGTTGATAATAGTTTTAGAGTAGCTAAAACTGAGAGTTAATTTAAATTTATCTCCAGATATCTTTTTACAAACCCCATATTTGGTATAGTATATCGGTAAATTCTGCTCATCAATTTTACATGATTTAGAAGAATGAAAGTCCAGAACTGATTTTTTAATATCAAATTTAAATCTATAACCTTCTATATCGTTTAATATATTTGATGATATTATTGTATATCGGAATTCTTCCATGAAATCATCATTATTTTTTTGAGGCAATGGCTGTAAGTATGCTGATAAGTTCTCACACGAAATAGTAACATTACTGTCTGTCTTACTTAAAGATTTGTTATTTAGATTTTTCTTATTCTCAAAAGTACTTCTCTTTGAAAATTGGGGAGAAAAATCGTTGAGAGTCGACATTGTCCAATCAGTAACATTCCTTATCTGTGGGACTGTATTGGAAATTGACTCAAATCCTGCGTAGCCCATCACAGGTGTAAATTCTTCCGATGACCTTTTTGATAAACAATCATACTTACTTTTAAAAGAGAATTGATGTTGAATATATTCAGCCTCTTCTGTGTATGAGACAACTTCACTTCTATTTATGTTATCAGAAGCATCCGAAAATATTTGCAAACCAGTTAATTGAACTTTAGGTAAACCATAATGTCTCTTCATTCCTTCAATCTGTCACTCTAAAACCTTATGGTAACAGAGAATAAATATTTTTTCAACAGATATATAGATAGTTATTGGTATAACACAACAAAATTGTTAATTCCAATTGACCTCAATTAACTATTCGTTATCTATACAACAATGTCCTTTACTGGGATGTAGATATTCATCAAAGAACAGATCTATTTGGTTCAAATGCTTATTGAATTTCAATTCACCTAATCAAAACCCTTCTTCTGAATCTAATGTGTAGAACAATTAATTATGAAGGGGATTGATAAGCAAAAAAATCTCAATATATAAATTAAACAAGACTTAAAAGTATATTTAAACAACAGTCATCACAATAATTAATCATTACATCTTAGTTGTATATAAAAATCTTTACAACTATTTTCGATGTAAACAAATTTTAACTTACAAATATTTACTAACAGTTTCCACAGATGCTTCTTCGCTGTTGTAAGTGGCACACACGACACAATAATAAAGTCAGTAATGCTAATTAAAAAAAAAACAAAAAGCGGTACAATCTTATGTTTTTTGATCTGCTTTCTGTTTGTAAATTTCAATTTTTTATGGAAATTTTGTTAATTTTCGTGATCCTTTTATAGGTCGCAAAAACAAATTTCAACATTAGGAAAATTTCGGGAGGCTTGGGCGGCTAACTCTGAAATTAGTTGTAGATAGTAGCAAGGTTAACTGTGTGTAATACATTCACTATATACTTACTAAATTAATAATGTATGCTATTATATTATGATATGTATAATGTTTACTAATTATCCATTAGATTATTGGGAAGATTATCTTTTTCAAATAATTGAAAGTCCTCCATTCCCATTGGATTATTTGGAAAATTTATGAGATCCATGTTCAATGCCAAATCATTTTTATTAATCTCATTATTATTAGAATTCATATTAAAACCAAATGACATACCCATCGGTTCTTCATTAAAGACATTATCAGGCAAATTATTAAAGTCAGTTTCCAGATCTTTGCGTACTGGATAATTGTTTTTAAAATTTGTTGAACTGTCAAGATTATTCGGAACAGAAGATAGCTCGGAAGGATCATCTGAATTAGTTTGATGAGGAGTCTTATTCTTTCTACGTTTCTTTTTCTTCTGATTAAAATCTTCTTCAGATGGTGTTTTTGAATCATTGGAGCTGTTTGAAGCAGACACTTTTCTCTTTGAAGGGCCTTTTGTAGAAGTAACGTTATTTTTTTCAGAATTTGGAGATTCTAAATTGTTATTACTATTAGAATACTTCATTATTGGGAAAGAGCTTGATTGACTTTGTTTAGAGGTAATAAATTCTTGAGTTCCATTAGAGTTGTCCAATATGCTTATATTATTATTTTCACTAATAAATTTAGTCCTACCTGTAGGTGTACTACTTCTAGATAGTTCGGTTTTTTTCTTTGCCTTTTTTGTCTCTGCAACAGCTTTTTTCTTAATCTGTGTAACTTTAACCTTTGGGTGTTTATTATTTTTTACAAAATTTGTAGTATTTTTAACGTTATTCAGATTATTATTTGTTGGGATTGTTTTTGGCGATAAGTCCACCAATTTACTCTTACTGTTGGTAGTGTTATTATTATTATTATTATTATTATTATTATTATTATTATTATTATTATTATTATTATTATTATTATTATTATTATTATTATTATTATTATTATTGTCACCGCTGTTACTATTATTATTATTGTCACCGCTGTTATTATTATTATTATTATTGATATTCAAATTATTTGTTCGATCTTTAGAAAATTGTTTCATCTGCATCTGCATTTGTATTTGTTGCATCTGCATCTGTATTTGTTGCATTTGATATTGCTGTAACTGTTGTGGAGACATTGTGTTTTGAATTTGTTGAGGAACCGGATATTTACCTTGTTGTTCTTGCTGTTCACCTTTTGACATCATCATCATTTGCATCATCATCATATATTGGTTTCTCATATTTGATTCGTTATTATTTGACAATTGATTAATGTGATTCGGATCATTCGGATCGTTAAATTCTTTAATAATCTTATCCTGTTCATTATAGTGGTTGTAACTAATATTTTTTTCAATTGTTGATTGATTAATTTGTTGTGGAAGATTATTTTGTAAGTTTGTATGGTTTTGTCTTTTCATTAATTTCAATTTGTACTTCTGAGATTTGTTCCTATCCGTTTTTTGAGTTGTGCTAGAATAGGTACTATTTCCAGTTCCCTTATTTATATTACTTGATGTATCATTACTGGTAGTATTATTACCACAACTATTACCACCATTGAATTTACTATTGTTATTATTACTATTGTTATTATTATTATTATTATTATTATTATTATTATTATTATTATTATTATTATTATTATTATTATTATTATTATTATTATTATTGTTTTTGTTACCTATATTAATATTGTCGCTGTTGTTACTGTTATTAGTATTACCACTGCCAATACTTTCAACATTATTATTATCCTTGTAGTTTTCGATTATCTGTCTTTGGAGTTTCAATTGTTTTTCCATATTAATCATATTATTCAATTCATTAGAAATCGCTTGCGGTGTTCTCCTATTTGCTGAATCAATACTAAAATTACTATCCAAAGGTTGTTGCTGTTGTATAGAATATATATTCGAGTTTGTGCTAGCATTTAAATTTAAAGTTGAATTATTCATAGATTTGTTCACTTTCTCGTTCTCATTGTGACTGGGTTCCTTTTTATCAGCACCCCCCTCATTGCTATTTTCAGTTTTGGAGGTATTCTGGTCAGGTTGTTCGTTAATTTGTTGTTGCTGCAATTGTTGATTTCTCATTTGATTTTGTAATTTCATTTGAAGTTGCCATTGATATTGTAATTTATTTTGATTTAATCTTTGATTTGATTGCTTTTCCATATTGCTTTTGATCTTTTCTGTGTTATTAACAAATTCATTATTAAAATAAATATTATTATTCTGAAATTTTTGGCCTTGTTGCTGTTGTTGCTGTTGTTGCTGTTGCTGTTGCTGTTGCGTTGATTTATATGGTATTGTACCAAAATTACTAGAACTCAATGTATTTAATTGCGATTGTGGGACTATCGAAGTAATTTCATCTTTTTTTAAATTGTCAGCATTTTTTAGACTTTCAACATCTTTTTCATCAATAAAGTCATAGATTGCACTAAATTGCTCCCACCATTCCAATAAAAAAGAACCCTTTGAATTCATTAACATTTTCGCAGCCAATAATTCTCTTGGGTTCAAATCATTTTGTGAATAAGATGATAGACGTTTTTTCGAAGTCAATGGAATTTGTTGTTCCAATTTTTGCCTATAAAGTTGTTCATCTTCAGTTTTGATGTCCGGTTTTATTGTGTTATTATCTTGGCCAATTTTGTCACCTAGCGCTTCCTCGTGCTCATTGGTCACATCAACATTTCCCGTCAATAATGGAACATCAGCTTCTTTTAAAAATTGTTTAGCAGTCTCTAAATGTTTATGAGATAACAAATAATTGTATATATGTGAAAGGAGTAATTGTTTTAAATTCCTAGCTGTAGCATCAGAAACTACTACGTCAAAGTTATATTTAGGGTGTTTTGGAACTTTAAAAGACTCTGTAAAATGTTCACTTGCTACCAGATCTTCATCTATTTTGATATTATTTGCAACACCACTTAAATTATGATTGCTGTTTAAAGGTGACTTTCGATCACCCTCTGCATTGTTGTGAAGAGGCATAACTTTTGTCTTATTTTTTTAATTAACAGAATGAAAGAGACCTATAAATATGCGACACGAGAAATCATTTATCGATGTATTTGTATCACTTACCGTTTTATCAATTTATTGGATCGAGAAGAACAGAACAAAAAATTATGATAAGTAACTGGAGTATTAATATATTTTAACTTTCGAAAGTATGAAATCGATATATTAACTATAATGTGTATATTTGAGTAATTTTTATGTCAATTGTAAATAAGCGCTGGAGAATGTAACAGTATTAAGTTGAGAAACTTGATAAGAAGAGTGTAATATTAAATATTATAACAACAATGGGACTTCATCTACAAAAAATTTTGACAATTAAAAATAAAAAATAATTAGAGCATAAACATACTAATGATAACTTTAGATTATATATTAAAATATTCGTTTCGATGGGGTTTTAACAACATTTAGTAATCAATATAGTAGTTAAAACAATTGAATAATTTCGAAATTTAACGAAAGAATTTTTTAAAAATTCGACATTCGAAAAAGTTTCGAGTATTTTGAATGGAGCAAGCTGTACGTGAAATCCTTGGTCAGGCATTTATTATCATTTATTTGTTGTACCGAATATTGCCTCTAATCAAAGGTTTGTGCGTCTTTGTTCTGGTACAGTGTCTCTGAAAAACGTCCGGAAAGTGATTAGACTCACAACAATAGGGACAAGCGTGTGTTAACAAGAAGAATGCATGGGAGCTAATAATCAACCGTAAGCAGCTTCTTGTTGTGCGTGAATACTCAACAAGCTACTAGTATACTTCTAAATGGTTCTCTGAGGAGATCTCTCGTTCTGACGCCGATTGCGCGGAGAATCGTTTTCAATCGAAAACCATCACAAGCTAGAGAAGTTTGCAGAACTGACTCAGAGAAGAGACCTACTGGTAACAAAGATGGTACTGTGTGAAAATGAATTTTTCTACAGGAAGTACCTTTAGTATTTTTTATTAGATAAGGAAATAACGCAGGCTGTATATCGGTAATGGGGTTTCACATATCTGTCCAATTATCAGGGAAAGTGGGTGGAAATTATAGGCAAAAAGGGACTTTTGATTTGAGTTCCAGGATATCTCAGATCTTGATATAATTCTATCTTTAGTTGTACGTAGTAATTTTACTAGCTAACTTCTACGTTGTGTTTTTACTACCAAGTTTCTGAGAAATTATTTATTGAACAAGGAGTCTCATACTCTTCATCCGGGTAAACTTTTATTACTGCATATTTGTTTTAAGACTGCTATTATTGTTATTACTACCTGTTCATACATAAATATAAGTGCTTATATATATCAACCGCTGTGAAGAGACATTATTCTATAAATTCATCTTCATCAAACTCATCATCTGTAGAATGTTCGTTCTCATCAGACTGATAATCACTATAATCTGATTCAGTCCCAGAGTTGTTTTCGATTGTTTCTCCATTATCCAGGACCTTGACCTGTACTTTTGATATACTCGTTATTGGTGTAATGTTTTTTTGAGAATTTAAAGTCAATTTGTCTATATTCAAGTTAGAAGAAATGCTTACGTCATCTCTGCTATTGTTAGAGTTGGAAGGATTTGCTTCATTAAGAAGCGTAGATCGTGTTTCATTCATCGAAGTCATTCGCGGTGATGAAAATGCAGAACCTAGTTCGAGATATATTTGATTACCTATTTCTTCTTTCCTCAGTTCTTTTGGACTTTTCTTGTGATGATGTTGAGCATAGCTTGTAGCTTTGCTTTTTTTGAGTGGTGTCGACGTAATAGAATCCTTATTAGTGAAATCACTGTTTTTGTTTTGTGATGATTTAATCAAATTAACTTCATCGTCCTCACCCTTAACAATGGATACTTTTTTATTAATTTTTAATGATCTATCATTTCTATTATTACTCTTCGAATTCAATTCAATTCTGTTTTTCTTATTTTCTATATCACTATCAGATTCTTGACTAATGTCTGATAAATCCTCTAAATCAACCAATGGTTCTCTCCAGAAGTTGACATCGTTGTATTTGTCACCGTATTGGTTATTTCTAAAGTATTTACTTGTATCAACATTACTGGAGCTTGTGAAACTTGTCTCCCCAATATTATCTAAGCTGTGTCCATTTCCTCTTAATTCATTATTATTCTGGAGATTAACATTACTGTTATTAATGTTATCAATCGATAGACTCAAGGGAGACCCTAGATTTAAAGAAGAGACACTTCTCGAATCAAAATCATTATTTTTTACTGGAGGAAAAAATTGATCAACCAACTCATTAATATCGACATATGAACTTCTATATCCAGCCAATTCTAACAACTCCATATGGACTTCACCATCAGGGTTAATCGTGAATATACGCGAGCTTGGTATTCCAACTGTTCTGTAAGATAATGCATCTGTAATTCTGTTACCAAACCCTGCTACAAACGGCGTTGGTTTAAAGTCATCTTCAAGTTTATTATTTAGTGCAACATCATTAGAATTATTAGGTTTTATGTTAGAATGATAGGATTCATACTTATCAACGTATATTGATCTTATATCATTCAAACATGCTATTTTAAATAATTCCGGTTTTTTTAAAATAACTTCTCTTCTTAAAGCAGCCATTGTCCTATCAGGGGAAAGTATCACAGGACCATTGGGTAATTTATAACCATTTTGTTCTACAGATTCCAAATAACTTCTAGTTGAATCTGATTGTCCAGAACTTCTAGCAGTTAAATACATTATATTATAACCGTTTCTTGATATTTCCGTAAATAATTTAGCAACACCAACGTGGGTCCAGTCCTTACCAATCATTGTCATTACGTGTCCTAAAGCATCTGATTTAGTGATGGTTCCATCTATATCACTAATAACAATTGGTACATCCCATCTCCATACAAAAAGACTCGATCTTACAATTGCTTTACCTTTATCAACTGAAAATTCCAATTCATTTTCACCATATCTCAAGTTTAAACATTTTAACTGGTCACTGGTTAGTCTAATCGTCCTGATATACTGTTGAGAGTCATTTATCTTATTAGAATTTGTTTTAGTTGGGTTGGCTCCTGTTGTAGAACTATTTATTGTATTTGTGTTCAAATCTGTGTCAGAGGAATATTCATCTGTACCAGTTGAGACCGATGCTGGGCTTGTAAATGTACCATTGCTGTTGTAGTCAGAAATAGAAGATGAGGATAATGATGTTGAATGAAAAGTATCTTCTGGATTTACTATTCTCAAATTTCCATTTTTATCTTCTGTAATAATATTTGAAAGTTTGTATGAATCACCAAATTCTTCTTGTAAAAGTTTTCTTAATTTTTCATCTGTATGATGCATTTTCTCATTATCAGGTTTATACCCTTCAATATCTAAAACCAAATCTCCGTTATAATCAATTTTACTGGGTATTTTTATATCTGTTAATCTTTTATTGATATTCACTATCTTTGGGGACGTTGGAATTGAAATACCTACGTCAGTATCTTTAATCTTATTATTGGTACCATGATATAATGAATCCATATTTATATCCAAAAAATCAGGTTCTTCTAATACAATTTTCATACCATCTTTTTCAAACAAATGTGATGTTAATTCATTATTGGAATCAATAGAACTTGGGGATTGAGGTGGACTACTAGTAGCACTTAGAACTGGAGATGACAATAAATCATCTGGTATGTCACTTACGTCAGACCCTGTGCTAAAAACGAAATAAGCTTCACCATTATCGCTTAGTTTCATTGGTATATTTGTTGATTTACCATTTACAATTACCTGAACTTTTTTCTGTGATGGTTTCAAAATTCTAAATTTTCCAAACCTAACATGGAAAGGTGAACACGCTAGAGTACCGTCGGGATGTTCTACGACTATTACATCTATCGCACCTGACAATGTTGCTGGATTTATGGATGACCAATTTTTAGAGACAGCACCAATGGCTCTACCAACATATTGCATAACTGATTTTTTAAACTCTAGATTTGTGTAACAATATCTCTTTTCTACTAAAATATTAAGTAATCCCAATAATCAACTTTTGACTTTCTAACTATACGTACATATAGAAATATATATATAACTGTATATTATTTCTCCAATGTTATCTTCAGCTGTATTTAAACTCAATAAAAGGTTACACAATTATATGATATCTCAAATATGCGTTTGTAAAATTGTACGTATACTAATTATGAAATAAAACGAATAGCTTTAATGCATATCTAATTTAATTTACCTTATTATATGTTGCTTTTCTATTTTTAATATACGGAATATTTACTATGGTGTATTTTTTTAGAAACTAAGATTGAAAGAAACTTGAATTAAATTATTTTAAAGTATTACATAAATATTTGTGTAATTGTTGGCTTTACATAAACATTTCAACAAGTTATTGAATTTAGAAGAAACAAATTTAAAAATGTTATATTTAATGATATGCATGTATTTTAAAATTTTGAGTAAATGGAACTTAAAATAAATTTTGTTCTATTTCGGTTAAAATATATTTTATGTATTAACTAATTTATGCACTATATACAAAGTTGGGATCTAAAGTTAAATTTGATTTATGGATAAAGCATCCTATATGGATAGAGTAATTTTCAATTTTGGAATTATTTTGACAAGGCATTAGGTAATGAATTTTTTTCATATGTATCTTTTATATATCTTCCTTATTTCTTGAAACCGCAACATATTTACTTCAGTTTCTTTTCAGCATGCATAGTTTTATTCAATGTACGTAATAACATTTGATATAAAAGTAGGCAAATGCTACTTTGTATGCTAGTCCAAATAAATCTCGGACCTACACCGCTGAATAAACCCATTACACCTTCTGTTTTATAAATAATATTAAGGCTTTTAAAAATAGAGTTTGTCAATGTCGATTGTTTCTTAGATATCAAACCATTGTTGATAGATGTAGTTGGTTCTGATTCGAGGGGTGGTGATTGTTGAGTTTGAATTCTTGTTTTTACAACATCTAGAGGTGTTGTCAGTATTCCAGCAAGACCACCTGCGCTACCACCAGTTATAATTTCACTCAGTATAGATAATTCTTCTTGCTCTGAGATGTTATCACCAAAATTTTTCTTTTCCAACCGATATGCTAGCCTTCTGAATTCTTCATAGAATGCAAATTGTAATGCACTAAATGGCAAATCTCTTGATAATGTTGCTTTATATCCAAAAAAAAGTGCGGAATAACCCTCTACTCTTACAATAGTTCTTATAGCATCTCTTAAATTTTTATAATTATATCCAGAATCAAAATGTGAATTATTGTAACAACCTTGTAGTTGTAATCTTGTTTTAAGCACTTCTGAAGGAACATATATAACACTGGAGGCTAAATCACCAAGAAAACCAGATGCCAAATAAGCTGTTGTTTCATTAATTCCCAGATCATTTACCATTTTTCGTTTCGAATATTCATACGTACCAAAAAAAATGGCAGAACTAGGAAAAGAGCCAAGTAATGCAGCACTATACCCGCCATATAGACCCCTAGTAATACCTTCCTCTATAAACATTATCTTATAGGCTTTAATCATATTTTTATATTTGAGAACTGTTGGTGCACCTTGTTGTCTAGTTTTAACTGTATCTAAGGAGTGCATTGCAGAGTCTCCAATGGCACCTCCTAAACCACCGGCCAAGATATTTTGTATTAAAGGACGAGGATTAGTGCCTGCTGGTTCTATAGTATCATCCTGAGCCTGTGAATGATTGTCCTCTTGATCTTTATCTAGATCTCCATTATTTGAATGTTCTGAACTATTTGGATCTGTATAGTCTGGATATGGAGGCAAAGAATGTAATAATATTTGAAATGGTGATTGATATTGTATCATATCATTAACCATCTGCTAGATAAAAGTTCCTTAAAATAATTTCAATAATAGCAGCCTAAAAACATCTAATGAACTTTTTTACTTAAACGCAAAAAAAAATAAAACTTGGTCTTTAGTCAAATATTTTTAATATAAAATAATGAGTGAATATACAATAAAGTCGATTATTAGTCTGGATTGATATTATCAATTGGATAAATTAATGGGAGAAAATGAACAATTACAGTGAAGCTTAAGTTCCTCGTATCAAAACAAAATAATTGTTAAAATTACCAAAACAATTTATTGTGAAATATACAAATCACACAAACTAACTAATTGTTATGATAACTATTTACAATCAGACGTATAATATATGTATAAATTTGTATTCAACTTCAAATCATCAATATAGCATCTTTCTGAAAATGTTCTATACATACATAATATATTTTATATTCGTCTAATTTACTAAAAAATCAAATTTAATTGAATTTAATAGGAGATTTAATAAAATTAAATATTTGAACATATTTTAAAAGAAATAACTCATATATAATAAATTTTCACATTAACACTCATAATTACAATAGACTTGTAAGTTGTTTACTATTAATTGTTTCGAAACGGCAGTTAAATGTTGCGTAGGTTGAAGGTTTCTGTAAGCAGTGCAAGAAGGATGTTAAAGGTTTAAACGGTTGAAGCAATTATAAATATTTGTTTTAGAAGCATATAGTAATATATTGAGCAATAAGTTATCTATATAATCTTAATAGACAATGTACTGTAATCATAAGTTGACCATCTTAAAAAAAACTAAATTGCTACATTTCGGTTTAGTCATAAAACAAAGTTATAAGGTATTAGCTATTGAAACATCCTGTGATGATACATGCGTGTCAGTAATTGATAGATCTTCGAAAGATAAACCCCCTATTGTATTGGCAAATTTAAAAGAAACATTGAATAGTAAGGAAACTGGAGGTATCATTCCAACAAAAGCGCATATACATCATCAATTACAACTAGGATCTTTAACCAAAAAGTCATTAGCAATATGTGATCATCCAAAAATCGACTTAGTATGTGTTACAAGAGGCCCGGGAATGCCTGGTTCTTTATCAGTTGGTCTAGATTTTGCTAAAGGTTTAAGTGTTGCATGGAATACTCCATATATTGGAGTTCATCATATGCTTGGACATTTGCTCATTCCAAGAATGAATAATAATGGAAACAAGGTAAAATTTCCTTTAGTAAGTCTTTTGGCCTCTGGAGGACATACAACGCTAGTATATTCTTCTAGTGTTACATCTCACGATATTTTATGCGATTCTTTAGATATTGCTGTTGGTGATTCTCTGGATAAATGTGGAAGAGAGATAGGGATTAAAGGTAATATGATAGCAAAAGAGATGGAAAGTTTTATTAACAACAGTTCTAAGGAAATAAACAATGATTCCATACATGAAGAGAACAGGGTTATATTGCCTAATCCATTAAGAAACACACCTAAGCGAAAAGATACACAAGCTTTTTCATTCGCTCCTTTCATTACAGCTGTTAAAACCCACTTAATTAAAAATCCTATCGAAAATTATAATACAGATGAGAAGAGAATATTAGCATTTCAAATTCAAGAGGCAAATTTAAATCATATAGTAACACGAATCAAAACAATTTTAGAAATCAATGGAAGTAAATTAAAAAATGTAGAGCATTTTGTATGTTCTGGTGGGGTTAGTGCTAATAAAAGGTTGAGATATCTGTTAGAAACTGAGTTTAAGCACAATTTCAAAGAGTTCCATTATCCAGATTTGAACTTATGTTCAGATAATGCTGTCATGATAGGATGGGCGGGCATTGAATTATATGAATCTACAGGTTTGATATCGGAACTAGAAGCTACACCAATAAGAAAGTGGCCATTAACAGAATTGCTTTCTCCATCTGGTTAAATGATTCATAAATGAACTCAATTTTTTAATAAATCATCTCATATCATCTGTAAGAATGTACATATTAAAATATTTCTGTAAATAGTCAATACATACAACTTTGTAATTCATTTAACACCTCTTGATTGTAATTATCCACCCATAGTAACCATATATATATCTGTATATATGTACATCAATATTTATGGATTATCATTCATCGGGACCCTGTATAGACTCTAGGATATTTTACCCGAATGATTCATTGTTAGGCCAAAATAATAAGACATTGAATTCCATCCAGTTAGCCGCTTTCAAAACTATATGTATTATATTTAAAAAAGTGATAGCCATTTATTTTTTTAAGTGTTTATATGAAACTCGATAAAAACAACAATTTATTGGTATACTATTATTCTAATATACAAATAATTTTAAAACAAAATCATCCGGAAGGTGATTATTTCCAATTTTAATTAGTCTGCAAATGTCAGGTAAAATCAAAGCATTAGATGAGGCTGTTGTAAATAAGATAGCTGCTGGGGAAATTATTATTTCGCCTGTGAATGCTTTGAAGGAAATGATGGAAAATTCTATTGATGCTGGGTCCAATAATATTGATGTTATTGTCAAAGATGGTGGGGTCAAGCTGTTACAAATAAGTGATGATGGTTCCGGTATCAACAAGGAAGACTTGCCCATTTTATGCCAACGTTTTACAACCTCCAAATTAAATAAGTTTGAAGATCTGCAGAAAATTGCTACTTATGGGTTTCGTGGTGAAGCATTAGCAAGTATCTCACATATAGCCAGAGTAACAGTAACTACTAAAACGAAAAATGAAACTTGTGCTTGGAAAGTTAGCTACACAGAAGGCAAGATGTTAGGAGAGCCTCAACCAACAGCAGGGAAAGTTGGAACCATTATACTAGTGGAGGATCTGTTTTATAATATACCCTCCAGATTGAGGTCATTGCGTTCAGCCAATGATGAGTATTCAAAAATTATTGATGTCATGGGTAGATATGCAGTACATTCGGACAACATAGGCTTTTCTTGTAAGAAATTGGGAGATCCTAACTTTACACTATCAATAAGATCACAAATTAAGTTACAGGACAGAATCAGAATTGTATTTGGGAAAAACGTGTCTTCAAACATGACAGATTTTTCTATGGAAGATAATTTAAAATACGAATTAAAATCCGTAAGAGGACAAGTTAGTGATTTAAATTTTATTATGAAAAAATCAGTGACTCCAACATTTTTTATCAATAATAGACTAGTCAGCTGTGAACCTTTGCGTCGTTCTATTTACCAAGTTTATTCAAATTATTTACCAAAAGGCTCTAAACCATTTTTATATCTCAGTTTACTTATTAACCCAGAGTCTGTTGATGTAAATGTTCATCCTACTAAAAGAGAAGTTAGATTTTTAAACCAGGATGAAATTATTGACGAAATTACAACCCAATTGAATGAAATGTTATCAAAAATGAACACATCAAAAACATTTCAAACAGGTACATTATTAAGTAGGCAGCTTACGAGTTCAGGATCGTTGAAGACTCACAATATATCAATACCAGAAACAAAAATAGCTGGAACCTCAAATATCGTAAATAAAAAGATATATGAGCATAAATTAGTGAGAACAGATGCAAATCAAAGTAGTATAACACCTTTTTTAAAACCTCAGGAAATTTTTAAATATGACAATATTTCACAGGATCAAATTCTACCTTCAAAGCGTCAACTTACCACATATTTAGATGACGTTTCAGATGAGCAAGTTAACAACATTGAAGAAAGTGATTCTGAAAATAACACAAAACGCAAGAGGTCTACAAAATGCACAATATCCATGACTGACGAAAGCGATGTAACTTTAAATAATAACACCAAAGAAAGTATTATTGACGATACATTAACTGAGGTGGATTCCAGAGATCACACACTACACTCAAACATTAATGACTCAAGTACTATGGCAGACACTTTAAAAAAAGATATTATATCAGACAAATGTTCTGTAACACAGGTAGATAATTCAAAGAGTTCTAACTACATGATTGTTGATAAAAAACGAACAGAAGTAAAATTATCGAGTATTAAAGACTTGAAGCAATTAGTGGATAGTTCATCACATAAAGAATTGACTAATATATTTGCAAATCTCACATACGTGGGGCTCGTGGATGCTAAAAGAAGATTAGCATCGATTCAATATGATTTAAAATTATTTTTAGTTGATTATGGTGCCATTTGCTATGAATTGTTTTATCAAATTGGACTGACTGATTTTGCTAATTTCGGTCAAATTAACCTTTGTACTGAAGACGTTTCAGATTTGACCTTATACAATATTCTACAATCATTTGAGGTACTAAAAGAGAATGAAGAATCAATAAAAGCGATAATTGAGCAAATTATATCCATGAAAGATATGTTAGACGAATATTTTTCTATAAAAATAGATTTCATAGATAATGCTGAAAAAAATTTTAAAAATGCAAGATTAGTCTCTCTACCATTATTATTGAAAAATTATAATCCATCATTGTCAAAACTTCCTTTCTTCCTTTATAGAATGGGTACAAAAGTAAATTGGGAAAATGAAAAAGAATGTTTAGATGGTGTATTAAGACAAATTGCATTATTATATATACCTGAAATGATTATTGAAAACTTAGAAGACACTGACCCGAATGAAAATGGTGCTACAGATTTTGGAAGGACACCAGCCATAGTAAAAAAAGAAAAAATGGCAGATATATTAGAAAATGTAATATTTCCTTGTGTTAAACGTAGATTTCTGGCCCCTGACACATTACTGAAAGATGTTGTTGAAATAGCGAATTTACCTGGTTTATATAGAGTTTTTGAAAGATGCTGACTTACTATTATTATTATTATAGAATATTACTATGCACTGTATCTAATAATCTCTTTTATGTTGTATTTTGACTCAAATTCATCTATAATTAATTTGAACGTTGAATTTTGATTTTCCAACGCAATGTCATTATCGTAGTTATAATCATCAAACAAACTGTTATTTAATGCTTCAGCTGTTGCAGAATTAATTAGATTAGGAAGTCTATTATTTATTAGACTTAATGTATTTATATCATTTTGTAAGATTACTATCACAGGATGTTTTAAAATGTTAATTGAATCTACAATTTTTATATTATCCAATAATCGAAGTAGTTTACTAAACTTCTCAACCAAAAGTGTTACTTTCTTTAAAGATGGGTTAAGTGAATCAGGTAAAGACATCAATAACTCATTTAGATCTAAACATAACTCTTCAACTTCATCTGTATTATTATCTGTGGCATTATTGTCTATTGAATTAGTTAATTTCATGAAAGTGAAAAACGTTACTACTTTAGAGATGATGAACAAGACAATTGGTGCCTTGTTGAATTGTTCTTGATTTGATGTCACATTTTTCACAATTAATGATATTATGATGCGAGTGTGATATGCCATCTTGTTAAAGGTGCTATCTGAATTATCATAATAAATAAAATACATCCTGAAAAGTTTCCATTTTGTTGAATGAAACATGATCTTTAGCAAAAATTTTTCAAAACTTGAATTTATAGAAATGTCATCGTTCTTGGCATCTGACCCCACAAATAGCTTAATCGTGTGTTCTAACGCATTGATATTTTTCCCAATTGTATCCAGCGTCTTTAGAGTGGGTTTCCTGCATTCCGATATATAGTGTGCGAGGTCTTTATCCAGGGACATGATTTTCCAACTCAGAAGATCAAAGCTCTCGTCTTCCTGGAAAGGATCATCTTCTGCAACCAAAGCTGGTTCATTAGTGACTGTGCTGATCTCTGTATGAATTGAAAACTTTTTATAGTTGTTTGATTGAAGGTAATCTAATAACGCAAATTTGTACCAAATTTTGTTAGTAGTGTTTTTTATTAATCTCAAATAAATTGTGTTTCTGCTGGTGGTGTCGTTCGACGCCACCTTAGCAATATTTTTTTTATAGAATTTCAGCAAATTCAATGCCACAACTAGCAGATTGTTAAACAGATTGTTCCTTTCGTAGACAAAAATTGTGTTGGACAATACCGCCACAATCTGGAGGAAACGGACATCCACAGAGCCCATAAAATCCAACGCATAGAGAGATTTCATGATGTAATTGGTGATGGAATGGAACAACTTCGACTTGTCGGCAGCTGCGCCCAGGGTCTCGTTCATTTTCTCTTCATCCATGTAATAGATCGACAATGCAATCAACGCCCAGACCAGCAGCTTATCATACGAATCCTCCTCCGAGTCAATGGCGTTGTGCAGGATATCGTACAGTTCCGTGATGTCCTGTATGACCCCAAAGTACAGACAACCTAGGCTTGTCACTGAATAGTCCAATAGTTTGTAGTACACATCGACGGCGAATAGCCGCATGAACTCAGCATTCTCATCGCAAACTGCCTCCGAGGGTGCCGCCATGCCCAGCGTCTTGAACAGGCCTTCGTCCACCACAATCCGCTCGTAATTCAGGTAAAACTGGTACAGTTTGTACTCTTCGACACCCTCCGGCGACTGGCCGCCCCCACTGAATGATGCAACGCAACTCTTCTGAAGATTCCGCTTGATGCAATTTCTGCATGGAACCAGCCTGTCACACTTGACTTTCCGCTTGCTGCACTCGTTGCAGATAGTCCGAGACTTGTAGGACCCCAGCATCGGCCATGCACTGCTCTTGCTGTCCACTCCCTGCCGGCCCAATGCACCTGCACAGCTGCTCACATCCACATATTTATATCCGCCTGTCCACCCATGCCTGTTTTCATCCTCGATCACGTGCCCACCTCCCTTACCCGCACGCCCACGCCCCAACACTACCGCATGTCATGAATGGAAGGCATTGCACTATTCGGCAAAAACATATCTCTATTCTGCGGCTGAACACAGCGCCGACCACGCAAACAATCCGCACTGCACATTCTGTAATACACCGCCCAACAAAACGAAAACGATCACTAAAAGACCTCACGCGCGCCCTCCGCCGCTGCCCAGTAACCATTGGTTAAACCCGGGCTGCGCTCGCCTCTTGCCACCGGCTGCGCGACGCCAACCGCCGACACCTCGCCCACGCGCCGCCTCCGTCCTATTGTCCCTTATGCTATTTACCTCGTCAATGTGGCCTGTCCACTGCGGAACAAACATTGCGAACGTTGTAGGAACGAGCTGTCGCGCAGTCATTCCCACCCGTCCGTCCTCCCGACAACCTTGCCAGCTGAGAGCAAGAAAGAATGGGCTCTGGTGTGTTTGACGTTAAATATCCTTGCAATTTGTCTCGATTGTCTCTCATTTCAGTTAAAGTTGGATTCCAACTTTAAGGTTCCATTCGAGCCTTCGCAAGCAAGCTGGCTACGTATGTGCATGGAAGGAAGGTTTGCGCTCGGTGCGAATCCAAGATTCTTCTTAGCGTTATGTAATGCTGGTAGGGTTCGCTGTCGCAGGCAGGTGGACGTGGCAGAGATGGGCAGTTTTTGTCTCCTGTACGGAAAAGAAAAGAGAAACAGAAGAGCAAAAGACGAAAAACAAAACAAAAAGTAGAAAATTGAAAAGTGGAAGGAAGAAGATCGACTTTAAAGTTGTTTATTTGGGATTTTTACGCATTTTTGTATTTGTTTTTTGTTATTTTCTCTTGATACAGTAGTATAGTTGGCTTGTTTCCAAGGTTGCAGTAGGAAATGGACGCTGTGCAGTTTTAGGATTAGTTTCAGACGGTTTTCTTGAAAAGCGTTGTTAGATATATATTACGGGCTGCTTGTTTATTTTATTTTGTTTTGCTTTCTTTTTCCAATTTGGAAGGCGATCAGTTTGGAGATAGCGTTATATATATTGCAGATTAGGTGTTTTGTGTAGTCACAGAGCAGCGA
Source organism: Tetrapisispora namnaoensis (assembly GCA_003705985.2). Classification (NCBI taxonomy): domain Eukaryota; kingdom Fungi; phylum Ascomycota; class Saccharomycetes; order Saccharomycetales; family Saccharomycetaceae; genus Tetrapisispora; species Tetrapisispora namnaoensis. The sequence goes on along the minus strand of PPKD02000001.1, from coordinate 807,302 downwards.
ATTCAGTCGATATAGGTACATAGAGGCAGGACAAGAGGGATCGCAAGGATATCTATAGATTCAGGTATATCTTCAGGAGGGCCCCGAGGTACGGCAATTGCAGGATCTACAACAAGCGGAAGCACAGACACCAGGCGACAACGGCGTGTGTACGGAAGAGTGCAACGAAGAGAACAAGACAGGACAGGACTAACGATGAACAACAACTATCAGTATTACATGGCGGACCAGAAGGTCAACACACAGCAGTTTCAGTCGAATGAAGCGTTCCACGACCTGGGCGACCATTCGGCAGGGGATACCAGCAAGCAGAAAAGGACTAGAGCGAGAGGCGAAGCCTTGGATGTGTTGAAAGCTGAGTTTCTGAAAAACACCAACCCTTCCTCCAAAAGGAGAAAGGTTCTTTCTGAAATAACTGGTTTATCAGAGAAAAAGATCCGAATTTGGTTTCAGAACAGGAGAGCTAAGATGAGGAAAAACAACAAATCCAATATGGATACAAATATGAACACAAATATGATAGATAACAACAACAACAACAACAACGGCGGTGGCCGCAACAACAGCACGACAGTCACTCAAAACAACAGATACATTAATAACGGGATGTCGTTGGTTTTCGATTCAATACCATTTACTTCGAACAATAATTATTACTTTATCGATGTTTGTGCGATCACTGTGGGGAGTTGGAACAGGACAAAAAGTGGGTCGTTAAAAAACAGAAATCCGAGTGAACTGATTCTATCTTCGGTTACGAATTTAACAAACCTTTCGCCGATCTCGATCAATAACCTTATGTTAGATAAAACGGATTTGATTGTGTTAATTTCAAAGAAGAATCACGAAATAAATTATTTTTTCAGTGCTATTGCAAATAATACCAAAATATTATTTAGGATTTTCTACCCAATAAACACGATCACTAATTGCTCATTGGTATTGGAGGCCGATGATATAGTATCGAATCAAAAATCAAAACTACCAAATAAAGATGACTTCAAATTGGGAGAATTAAAAATTTCATTATCAAGATCTCCAAAATTTGCAGTTTTCTTCCTGGAACAACAAAACACTGATAACTTGAATTCAAACCAATGGTCTATTTGTGAAGATTTTTCAGAAGGAAGACAAGTAAGTGATGCATTCATGGGTGGTTCAAATATACCACATGTATTAAAAGGTTTACAAGACTCATTGAGATTTATAAACTCGTTGATTTTGGATTACAATTGTACAAATGTAAATATGAATCAACAACCTAATATTAGTTCATATCATAATCAACAGCAGCATCTTTTATATCCCCAGTCACAACAGCAACCGCAGCAACAGCAACAGCAACAGCAACAGCAGAGAAAACAATATATTCAACAACAGCCTATTGTTTCGAGGAATCCAATGCAACTCAATGTATATAATCAGCCACAACCTCAACAGCAACAAATGTCACATTTACAATCCCCACATCAACAGCATTATCAGTCAACTTATGTAAATCCAAGAAACCAAAATTTTTTCTTCGATGGTAACGACCCAGCAAACATGCTAACGAATAATGCTCAAGAATTGAATCCATATCAGACAATGATGGATCCTAACACAAGCATCAGTGATTTGAATGAAAACCAATTGAATATGAATCTACAACATACACAGTTAACACAACCACCAATGCAACAATCATATGATTTTGCAAACCCTGCTGCCACCACTACTAATTCTACGACTGCTGCTAACAATCTAAATAATAACAACATGCAAATCAATACCCCTGATTTTTTCAGATCGACATCTGATATGCATATGAATATGAATTATAACAATAATTCAAATACTCATGACAACAATGTAGTTAATAGATGGATATAAAATTTAACAATATTGTAATTCCTCGTCAAAAATGAAACATTCTTACATTTTTTTGTAATTTTAACTTACCGTAAATGTAGCTCATTTATAGTAATAAATTTATATAATTTGCAGAAAATATATTGCATACCGTTTTACTAAATAAAAATTTTATGTATAAATTATAAACCAAAATACCCAGCATATTAATATTAGACACACTATATTGCATATCAAGAAATGGTTTATTTATCGACATTCTTCCATTTCATTATTATATTCGCGATATTCTTCATCATTAGACGTTTCATGATCGTTTAATATTTCAGCATTAGCTAATAAGCCACTATTTTCATTATTATATGAATATTCAGGAGGTTGTGTTGGATATGAACCCAATGTTATCGGTTCACCATTAACAATTGAAGAATGATTAGGTGAAACGCTATATTCAAAGCTTGGGGGAGGGGGTAATAAATCACCATTTTCATCTAGTAGTTCATTTTGAGTCCTTGATCCAGTTTCATCCTCACTCTCGTCGCTATCTTCGTGTAATTGAGAATTATCTTCATCGTCATGTATACCTTCTAACAGGGTATCATTCCCATAATTATTATAGGAAGGTGGGGGTAATTTGAATCCAAAAGCTTTCGCAAATCCCCACTTTTTAACATTAGCTTCAATGAATACAAACCCACTGGTCCCAAAATTAACATGAATTTTACAGGGAACATTAGCCCCAACTATTGGATACAGATATTTGAACTTCCAACCTTTAATGTGACCACCTACTTCTTTTTCATTTAATTTTTTACCATTTCTTGTAAAAAACACAGTACCACTATTAGTTCTATATCCTATACCAATAACATCACCCCTTTGACACTTTGGAAATAGATCTTTTAGTTCCGGGTCCATTTCAAATGGATCATTAAACCGTCTAGCTCCAGTAGAGTCATATGCAATAGAATGGTGATGTCTACCAGGGAGTCTAAAATATGGATATGGAGAGGTAGCCAAACCAAACGATATCACCTCATCATCTCTCAATTCAAAATTATTTTTATCATTTGAGTTATTTATTTCATAGATTTTAAATTCACAATAATAAACTCTATTCAATCTTGGGATTGGTAAATTAGTCTGAACAGATGCATCATAATTATAGTTTAAAAACTCTATTTCAGTTTTATTCGTTATCAGCAATGTATCATTAGGCAAGTTAATATCTGGAGAAAAATACCAAGCTCCTGCACCCTCTTCTTTAATATAATTCTTAGTTTGTTCATTGATTATGGCATCTTCATTATCATCAATACTCGTAGTATCATAATTATTTTTGTATGGAATAATTAGAGGTGGGTTAGATTTAATATACTCTTCCCCTTGTCTGAAATAAAACTGTTCTTCAGCAGGTAAATTATTCGTCTTGAAATTTATATCCTCATCAGTTTCATCAAATAACACACTTGGCCACCTTTTGTTCATTTCACTAATGCTGTACTTACTTTTTTTCTTTCCATTTCCATTTCTATTAGACGAACTATCATCATATGCACTACCTGTACCATTTCTTTGACTCCGAAATCCTCTAATATTAGAACGATCACGATTTAAGTCTCTTTCTAAATCCATATCCAACTCGCCAATGGATGGAAATAATGATAATCTATCATGTGAAGTATGCCATCTAATAAATATGAATCTAACCAGCAACAGTATTCCAGTTAGTAGTAAATATGTCAACACCATTATCACAAACGAATATATAATTAAATCACCGTCCAAATCATCATCATAATTAATTTGGTCTTGGTTTGCATTTAAGGGAATGCCCTGATTATCAAAAGATGTTACTATCATTTCTGATTAATAAACTAGGCCACCAAATATAATCAAAAGCAGAATCAGATAAGAAAATAGTTAAAATATGTTAAATTTTTTCTGTAGATTTACACCAACCTAGGATATATTCACAAAATGTTTTCTACAAAATATTTAAATGAAGGAACCTAAAGATTAACAAAGAAACAGTCTTGAAAAAAAAAACCTTCCAATAAGGTCCTGAATGACTATATCTGATGCAACTGTCCTTAACTTTACCTAATGATGTGGCGTTACAATAGGTTCATATTAAAATCTCAGTAAATTTTAAATAGGTGAAATGACGCTCTTGAAGAGGCATATATGTTCTTGAATTCATATATTTAAAGTTACTTAAATAGGCGTTGCAAAGAAAATTCAATAGCGCGAAAGTTATGCCCGGGATTGGGATATATCTAATCTGCTCATTTACATGCAAAGCGGTATAATTAACTATGCATTTAGCTAAATGGTAATGAATATAAATATGGTTATAAGATACGCCATTAAATATATAGATAATATGATTTGCTTGTCTGTTAGATGAAACAACTAATATTTTAGACTATGACAGAGTATATGGTGCGGAGATATTTGTGTTTTTTATATATTTTAAATACACATTAAATTATGCTGTTCTAAATTATATTTCCATATGCTATTCTATATAATGTCTCTTGGATTTCTGAATCATTCATGTATTTGATGGATAAGTAATCTTTTAAATCTTTAAAGTATCCGTCTTTCACAAACTCTTTTAACGTGAACTCAGTCGCATTAGAATCATATTTTAGATTTAAGATTTTGAATGACTCCAACATTATTTGATGATTGAGATTAATAGAATTCTCGTTTAGTATATCTAGTGTCATGATTATTGCTTGATAGTCGTGTTCAAATTGAATCAAACCATACTTATTAAAAATATTCAATTTTAAAATGTTTTCTGTGAAGTATTTTACAATTACACTTATTATTTCATTTCCGATAGATATTTTGATGCTTCCATCAATATCTAAGTTTTTTAGTTGAGTATTAATATTGCTCATTAGTTTAATTGTTTGTAGTAGTTCGTTACTAACTTGATTTCCTTTTATCTCAGACTCAGAATTATCTGTCATACTATCCCACATACCTGACAAATTTTTAAAATAGCCTAATAAAGAATTTTTCAATAATGCTCTAATTCTATGAGTAATAGAATTTTTTATATCGTATTGAATGTTACTTTCGTATTCATGAATGACATTATCAAATATTGAATTTAATTTTTCAGCAGTTGAATTATTTTGTTCATTAACTAAATCTGTCAGTTGAATGAATATTAAATTATTGGAGTACTCTAGAAGTGTATTGTTAACAATGGATAGGTTTTCCAATTTCATCATAGTTTGGGACAACTCATCTTCCTTCGAGTGCTTAATTCCATCTTGTAAAATATTTATTTCTAAGATAAAGCTCAAATATTTATTTATCAGGTTCAGAAAAATTTTTGAGAATAATATTAATTTGTATTCTTCATGAATTGAAATTAATGATAGTTCGAAAAATGGTTCTAAGTTAGTAAATATTTTATTAAACAATTTAATAAAATCTTTGGCTGCATTTGTTAATTTATTTTCATTTTGATTATTATTAGAATGGTTAATAGTAAAAAGAAAGTCTACCTGTTTGGCTGATACCTCAGAATGGTAATTAACCCACAAATCCCAAATTTCAGATGGAATTAGATTCACCAATGAATTACCTTGATATTTATAGGACTTTGTTAAATTTTTATCTGTTGTTAAAATTTCAGAAATTAAAACAAGTAACGTTTTTATGTCATGCTCACTTTTTCTATTCATCAATATAAATTTGATTTTGGTTCTAATCGGATCTAGAACATGGTTTATGAATTGTTCATGAACTAAACTTTCGGATATCCCATTCTGAGGGTCATGAAATATGTTAATGCATTTGTATAGATTTTCAGATAAATATGAGTTCAAAAATTGAAAATACGTCTTTAATTTGAAATTCTTATTATCTAAATTTGTTTCATGAAAGTGAAACATGAATCTAATCTTAAAATTATTTGCAATGGATTTGAAATTGCTGAGTTTAAGTTTCTCTAATGTTTTATCCTCATTTTCATCCATAACGATAAAGCATTGCGAAAATTTATATATCTTTGTAGATATAGCTCTTAAATCCAATACATTTTGATCAATTTTTAAAATATAATCAATTCTGTCCCATTTTTTCTCCAGTAATTGTTTTTCGAAGTCTTCTGAAACAACAGCAACATAATTTTCCAAAATTTCTTTGTTGAACTTATTTATTAATGAACCTAAAAAGGTTGTTATTTTGGGATCAAGATTTGAATAATCCAGAACACAATTTTTTAATGTATCAGCAATATTTTTAACAAAAGTATAATCTACTTCAACTATTGGATCTAGAAACAGTGAATTTATATCAGTTTCAACATTTTCTAATGTCTTTATTGCAAAATCTATCTTATTTTGTTTGACGAAATGTTCTTTTAAATCATTTAATATTGAAAGTTCACCATATTTATTTCTAAGCATTGTTAAAGACTCTAAAGATATAGCATTGCTTATGATATCTTTTGTTATTTCTTCAACACGTTTATTCTTAATTTCAATTTCCTGTAACGCTAATTCTGAATTGGTATTTATTTTTTGAAGTTGCGTAGATAATTCATCTCTTTCTTTGTTAACTATTTTGATCTGTGAAGATATATCTAATACATCATTAATATCTCTTAGCATTGTTTATTATATGATGTAGTAACTTTCAAAATGTGGGTAAAGTTATTACTTAATACTTTGCTTCTAACTTTTATTCTAACGTATAGCAATTTGAGAATAACAAATGGAGTGGAAATGTCCTCTGTCTGGCTTTACAAAGCTGATAATTAATTTCAATAAAATAACAGGATTTTAATTAGAACACTCATTTTATATAAAAAATATTTATACATTAACTTACTACGTTATAATTTGGGTAATTAACAGCTCTTATTATATATTATTATTTTTGATGTATTTTATTTTTTCTCTCGAATATTTGAAAGATGAAAATAACATTTAACTTTTAAAACCCCATCAAGAATTTGAACTCATATATATCTATAAAAATAAATATAATTCTATTTTATTATAGTTCAATTTATTCAAATCTATTAACTTACTAATATTGTAATATTATATATGTAATAGTACTTATGTAGAATAATTTTTAAGAGGTCGTTTTACTCTGACATCCTACATATGCTGGACAGTATAAGAATAACAAATAACAGCAGTTGCTGTTTGAATATTCATTGATCTAATGACACCATGTTGCTGAATTTCTAGACATAAATCCAATTCACTTAATAGATAGCCAGGAATGCCATGCATTTCAGTTCCTAATAGAATCAAAGACTTTTTAGGAAATTTGTAATTATTATTTAATTCAATTGATTTATCGGTTTGTTCCAAACCAATTAATGTATAGCCTTCTTTTTTCTTTTCTTGCATAAACTTTATTATTCCATTAATTGGAACCTCGATCATCGGCATCCATTTATCAGCAGTAACGGCTACATTTTTAAACTGTGGGTGATTTTTAACTCTAAGGTCTTGAACAGTTAACAGCCCAACACCAAGAACATCACACAATCTGCAAATACCTCCTAAATTTGGTGGTTTATCTACTAATGAAGAAATAACAATCAAGTCTGAACGTTTAACTTTTTCTTCTTTATCTGTAGTATCAATATCCACAACAGTTTCCCAAGCTCCACTTTTAGTTTGAAGCTGTCTGTTTTTTTGGTCAATGTTATTATCAACTGAATTATTATTACCAGATCTTTTTTTCAACCAGTATTGTTGATCGTCCTCTCCAATTAAAAAGCCATCAAAATGAGTCAAGTATTTGGTGAATGCAGAAGCTGGAATATAAGTCACGGCATGGTCGGTTATTTTTCTTAATAAAATCCCAAAAATGTTTGTTAACGTATAGTCTTCGCTTAAATTCCAAATGTTTGCATCGCCACTCCTATACTGACCATTTAGTTCAGTCATGCGAGCATTATTATATAGATTTTTTAATATTTCTTTGAGTGTTTTGTCTGATATTGACTCATTAAATACAGGCCAAAAGCTAATCATTAAAGAATTAGAAAAATGTCTAACGAGTGGTTTGTTTGAAGATGCATTTGATATCAAAACAGAAATAAACATTTCTAAAATAGATTTGTGCTCAATAGAATTTTCCTTCAAATTATTTAACACAATAAATAAGATTCTCTCTGCGCTAACCACCACAATTGGTTTACTGTGGTCATCTAACTGTGAAAATAAAAAGTCGCAAGACTTTGAAACCAAACCTAATTTAATAGATTTTACAATTTCAAAAGAAATGTACCATTCCTTATAAATTCTGACTAGTGGAGAAGTTTCATGTAACAAACTATTCAAAATACATTCGGAAGAAAACTTTGTTAAATTTGTGGAATCTAATTTTGGTATGCAGACCATTATTAACTGCCATAGCAGCAATCGTTCTGATTCTTCCACTCCATCAGTTCTTTTAATCGCAGTCAATGATGAAGTTTCTTCGAGTATTGAATGTACAAAATCTTGTTTAAAAAATTGAGGGGCAGACAGAAGGCTATCAATAATATAAACCCTGTATGATATTTCTTCCACACCATAAACTTCGAAATAAAGCCCATTAGGGAAGTTATGCAAAGGGGAAATTAATTCTTTATCAAATAAATTAGCAATTGTACTCTTAATTTTAAAAACATTAACATTCATTTGTTGTAAAACAAATGCCTTTCTTAATAACGTAGAAAGCCATTTATATTCGCTATTATTTTCAAATATTAATTTAGAAAACGTAGGCATAAATTCTGAAAAACATTTAGATAATGAAGGTAAAAACCCTCTACGAGAATAAGCCTGCTTGATAACATTAAGACCTATTTTTTCTAAAACTTTAGAAATATCATTATTCTTTTTAATTGCTTGAAGCATAATGTTTTCATTAAACAAAGATTTTATTAAGCATATATGAAATGCACGTTGTTTCAAAATGAGTCTTTCACTAGCTATATTTTCCCACAGTAAAACTAAGATCTCAAACAGTCTGGTAAGAGGGTTATCTACTTTCTCATCAGTATCAAATTTGTTATTGAAAAATGTTTCTAAAATGTACTGGATTAAAATTCCAATAGAGTAATTTGCATGATAATTATCATTATCGATTGTACAATTTGCTTTCATTATGTCAATTAAACAAGATAACTCGGCATTGTTTTCATCAATTTCAATCACGTTAGATTTCAAATATATCATAGTTAACTTAAAATAGTTAGCATATACCTCATCTCTAAACTTGAAATTTTCTGGGGAGCAATTCTGTAAAGTTGAAGTTATAGTTTCATAAAAATTGACTATATCGTTAAATGAAATAGTTGACGTCTCTATATTATATTCTGTGATGTATTCAAAAATTGAAACGAAGAAAACAAATTTATTACAAGAAAACTTTGATTTTAATTCATGTAACATTTGATTTATTGAAATTGATGTCCAAGTAATCATTGAAAATCCTTGATACTGACATAATTGTTCTGTTGATATGTAATATTCATCTTCAAAATCTCCTTTTATCAACTTAACAAGCAAATTATGCAAGTCCGATTCATAGGAGATTAAAATCTCCCCAGACTTAACGATTTCTAACAAAAACCTTTTTGTTGATTTAATTTCTACACCAAAAATAATATTGGCTAATAAATCAAATGTCGAAGAAATTTCGGTGAGTGGCTTCAAGAGTTCTTGAGATTTGTCAATATCAAAGTTAATAATTGCAAAATCCCTAAAGTCTTCTAATAATGGTGAAATATATTTATAACTGTTTCTACAAGTAATTTGGTTCACTAACGTTTGAATCCATTCAGTAACGGAAACCGTTGTAGATATATGCAACATACATTTCAAATATATTGTCTGTAGTGACATTTCAGCAATTTCATCCTCTGCTTCAAATTCAAATATTTTTCTAAAAAGTAAAAGGTGATCTGTTGTCAATATTTTTAAATTTTTCGACCTTAATGCCAAAAGTATACCGTGTGATAAATATACTCTTGAAGCATCAAATGAGCTATTGCGTTCAATTATTACTTCTAAAATATTTTTTATTACATTTTTGTTAACATTTGAATCCATAATAATTATGTCACGTATAAATGCTGATACATCATCACCGTAATGACACGAACTACCATCTGTCGCATAAAATTGAGCTTGCATCATAGATAGTAATATACTGTTTTTCAAAATATCCATATTTGATAATAGCATCTCTTTATTTGGTATTTTAAAAACCAATGATAAGACATATTTTCTAACACTCTCCATTGATGCTTTAAGACCTGTTGAGAAAAGTAACATTGGCCAGCTTGGGTGGATAAACTTATTCTCAAATATCTCGATAATATCTGATGAGGCTGCTTCAAGTTGATTTAATGATGTATCTAATGCCACAATTTCATATAAAGTTATAAATTTTTTCCAACTTGCAATAATTTCATTCATTTGCTTAGCATTCCAAGTAAATATTTCTAAATCAATATTACGAATGGAAGTCGAAACAACTTTGATAGCTAATTGAAGGACAGAAAGACCAAGCTTTCTATATAAATGTATTTCATGATTTAATGTGTCCTGTATATTTTTCCAAAATGAGCTACTTTCCAAAAATGTTTCTAAATATCTTGAAATTCTTCCATCAGATAAAAACCTAATTTGAAAAGTTAATGCATTATAAATTTTCCAATCTGAGGACTGACTATCCACATATAATGATCTTATAAAGCTCCAAACATATTCGTCGAAGTCTTGATTGGATAAACATTTTTCAATGATAAAATTAATTCTCCATCTTAAATTCTTTTCTGCCGCAGAAGCTATATTATTTATTTCACAACCAAGTAAAGTGAGAACTATAGTATCTATTTCACCGTCATTTTTATAGGTTTTATGATATTCAGATATATGAACACATTCTAATAGTTTTAATAACGCTACACCACTATATGCAGTAGGAGATGTATTTTCAGTATTTTCAGTTGAGTATACAATAAAAGTCTCATATAACTGGAGTTTGAAAAGTTTCGTTTTAAAAGTTCTAATGTAGTTCCATAATTGAACTAAAATCCAATGTTCAACTTTACATTGTAAAATTGGAAGAGTATTGATTAATTGGAGAACGTTGCTTATATTTATATCCTGTGTTAAATTTAGATCTAAATTTGGACTCTCATCATCTATCTCTAGATTTGATAATGTCTCTTCCAATATGTTTTCAATCTTAGAGTAAATTCTGATTATAAATTCATCATCATCTAATATATCGAACGTACCTTTTAAAGCAGAAAAAATTTCGGATAATTTAATAAATTCATCATTTGCTATTAAATCACCAATTAATTGTAATCGCTGCTTTTCATTTAAATATCTAGATAGTAAAGCTTCCGATGATTCCATTCTTAATTGGTCTTATTTAGCTTAATATGTATTTTTCTAGAATAAAATTCAAATATAACAACTATTAGCAGCTAATTTGTTTCTAACGAATTGAGAAATTTAAATCCAAATTAACTTTCTAGGCACTTACGAACTAAAAACCTCTCGATTAATACCTAATAGCTTCCAGCTGTGTATCAATTATTACCAACGGAGTGGTCATATGATTATTAAGATGTACAGCAGTAATATATTATACTTATAAATATCATTATCACATAAATCTTAAATCGATGAGCATTACAATAAAAAATTTTGTATATCACATGATTGAGAAACTGTTTTCCCGCAATAACAATAAATTTATAAAAGTAAGGGAATCAAGCACTTTATATCAATATATATAACTATAATGTTGTTAAGAAAATGGATAAATTGAAGAGACTTATATTCAGAAACAACTGCAAACCTTTGGCGGTGTACTTGATGAATATTCTAGTCTGTTGAATTTATATATAGGTGATAAAGAGTGGAATTTTAGTAAAACATCGCACACAATGAGTGGATCAACAAGTGTTCAGGATTCCAACAATGTTGCAGAACTAGAAACAGTCACATTAAATGAGAATGATTCGTCGATTATGAATAAATCTGATATAGACAGTGTACAATCGGCTACATTTTCAGACAATATACAAACAGGTCAAATAACTGGAAATAATTCTAACTCGGAAGAACCTGATCAACTATCAAACAAGATGGATTCAATTAACACAACAAGGCAAGGTTTTGAAGAAAATAACAATGAATTTGATTATCCAGTTAGGGAAGTTATAAAACATTCAATTGGGGATATTAATAATGATTTTGTAGAGAAACTAAATATCTCGAGTAATAAGCTTAATACGATTGTAAATCCCAATGCAGAATATATAAAACCCAGTGATGGGGATGGCATGTATCATGATACTGCTGACGAATTGATAGTTAGAGATATCAAACCATCTTTAAGCAAATATGTTCTTATTACTGATACCAATAAACTTTCCGAAGGCCAAGGAAGAACTTATATATCATATTCCATAAAATACGAAAATAATATTGTTCAAAGACGTTATAGCGACTTTGAAAATTTTAGATTGATATTAACAAGGCTATTTCCTATTAATATAATACCCCCAATACCTGAAAAACAAACCTTAAAGAGTTATGGTAAAGCAATCACAAATAAAAAAACATCGTATACATTACCCATGGAAGTAACAGGATCTTTGGATTTGGCACTCTCAAGTATTAATGGTTCCATAAGTGGATCGGAAGAGACTTTTATACGGCATAGAATAAGGATTTTAACAAGATTTCTAAATTCTTTATTAAATGACGATGAAATTATGAGCACTACCATTGTAACTGATTTTCTTGATCCAAATGTTTCAAATTGGAGTGACTTCGTAAATAGCTCTGCAACTTTTTCATCATTGCCAAAAAGTGAATTGCAATGCAATCCACTTGATCCTACAAATACCACACGAATACATGCATGTTTACCAATTCCTGCCTCTTCAAGCTTAGCTCCAATAATAAAAGATAAAAAGAAAGAGGTAGTTGACGGTGAGGTTGAAAAGAGAGATAATTTTGAATTACTTGATGCAGATTACAAAGAATATGAAATTTTAATGAAAAATGGGATTTACAAACATAACAAACGTATAACAAAAACATGGGGGCGAGTGCAGGAGGACATGAGTGAATTAAGTCAAATTTTTGCATATTTATCAAATAATCAAATGGGTAAAGAGGCCACATTGGCAGAACAAACAACATACTTAAGCAATGCTTATGATGAATCAGCCACACAATTAGAAAAATTAGTGGGTTTATTATATTATGAAACAGATGAATCATTTAGTGAACTAGTTTATGATGCACAGTCTGTAAAGGAACTTATTGATTTTAGAAGAATGAAAAAGGCTCAATTGAATCTGATTGAAACCACCTTGTCATCTAAAATCTCGAGTTTAGAAAAGTTAGAGAAGAAAGAAAATGAAGCAAAAAATTGCAATGAAACTATCACCAGTGTTGTAAGCGATTCACAAAAACCTCAACAAAGTCAAGTAACCTACAGCGGATTATTAAAAAACAAATTTAGTAAACTTACAAATATAGTAAAGGAATCATTAAATTATCAAGAACTTGACATTCAGGCCGTAAAGGAACAGTTAAAAAAAGATATAAAATATTTGGAAGAATCGAAAATGGTTTCTGCATCTGACCTAGATGAGATATCAAAGATTATAATAGAAAAACGAATCAGTAAGTATGTTGCTGAACGAGAGCAGGAACTTTCTAAAACTTTAGAGAACTATTCAAAATATCTAATGGAGTATGCTGCAAAAAATTTGGAAATTTGGAAGCTTTTAAAAGATAGTCAAGATAACTAAATATATTAATTTATATTTTATCAATTTTCATTAAGCAATAATATATCTAATTTTTGTTCTTTTATTTGATAATCAATAGTGCGTAATTTATATAAGGTATTTTTTTTGTGATAAGTCCGGGAACTATACCTTTTTCATTAAATGCAATATTGTTCATTGATATTCAGAGTACAGAAATGTACATATAATTAGCATATAAAAGTTTACATAATTATTGTAGTGCTGCAGTATAAGCAACTAATTTCAAATATTCTCTTAATCTACCACTAGATTGAAACAATAAATAAATCTTATCTTCCTCATTGGCAACTAAATCTGTAAAATTTAATGCTTGATTTAAAAATTTAGGTATTTTCAATATTGATGCGGCTTCTAATAACCCTTTGTGAAGTTCAATTATTAGGTATGGTGTGTATAATGCTCTGATCTCATATAAGATATCGTAGTCTGGGCTATTTGTAACGGTAGTTAATTCAACTAAAAATAGTTTAATCAAACTAGTAGTGTTCTTGGAATATTCAGTAAATTTTTCGATTAGTGTTGGGATATTTGACTGAGCATTTAATAGTTTAATAGATTTCTGCCATTCTTCGTATTGTTTAAATATATCTATAAGATAATGATATTCTTTTAATTCTTTTATTGATGTATCTGAATTACTATCATATAAAACTTCATCTAATTTTGTAAGTTGGTAGTTTTTGATCAGAACTGACAAATTATTTCTTGAAAACAAAAGAGATAAAGCTCCAATCTTTCCAATAATCAAAAATCTTCTAGCTAAAGCAATTACAGAGGAAATTGAGTCATCATATTGTTTGCCAAGTATTAGCCATTCAACAGCTAATATTAAATGTTCATCAACGTCAGAAACATCTTTGGTTATTGATACTTCTTTATCTGGAATATAGAATTCTTCAGTTTCAGCAAATACTCTCTCAGTTGTCCTTTTTAAAACATCAACTATCGGAAGGTATAAACTATTAGATATTTCAATTTGCTTTAATCTAGTATCATGATCCTTCAAGGTAGATAAAATGAAAGAGTATGCATCCACACTTTTATCTGAGTCTATAAATTTAACATATACTGGAATAAATTCAAATAATGAATGCAATCTCAGTATTGTGATATAAGCTGTTATTAGATTATAATTGTCATTTTTATTGACCATTTCGGGTGTAAGTAACTCAATGCAGATGCTCATGTGTGTAACAACTCTCAATAAATAAGCTTCGTGAAATAGATCATTATCATCGTCATTCCCATTAACTACATCCATTAACATTGAGACAGAAGAATGTAATACGGATGGTAATGTATTCAAAATTATAGAGCTAATTAAAACCCTTATTGGATGTGCTGACTCGACTGGAAATCTATTTGATAACAAATTTAAGACAGATTGGAGACTCAAAGGTTTTGAAGGTAAAGTTAATATCAAATCATCTTTTGTAACTTTTTTCTCTTTCAATAGATAATTTTCTATTTCAATATTTAATATTTGGTTAAGATGGATTAATAACTCTTTATCCCAAGATAGATTCGATCTAACTTCTTCGTCATTTGGTAAATCACCAGCTAAGTAACTATAAATTGCACGTTCGTATGAATCCAACGATTTGTTGATTGATAAATTATAAACAGCTCTTCTCCATAGTACACGCTTCTGGAAGAAATGTTGCTTTTCAAAGTCATTTTGAAGTTTTGAATCGACAGTTAGATCCAGGTGTTCTTGCATACCGCAAAGAATCATGTATAAGGTAATATTGTCAGATGTTTTACATTCTTCGTATACCGTTTCATAGTCACCACATAATAATAACTCAAAAATATATTTATAAAAAACATGATCTTGATATTTGTCTTTTGAATCTATAGTTACAGTTGGATCTCGTAATGGATAATCCAAATCCATACTATGTAAATTTCCTGAAATCATTGTATTATTCCATTTAGTCACTGGAAAATTAACTGGTTTTTCAACTTTTGGGAAATTAGTTTGTAACCAATACATTACTAACCAAATTTCATATAAATTCTTATTGTTTTCCAAACATTCTCTCTCATAAGCAATGTTAGAACCATATGGATTCGACTCCATATTTGGCTTATTGTTTAACGCATCATCATCTGCCGAAGTCCTGAAATCCATTAACAATTCAAACAAATGCCATAATTTCGCTTCAAGCTCAAAATCATTACAATTTTGGGAATTTATAACATCGGCTCTCGATGCTTTAATTGACATTTCAGCAGCAATTGAACGGAACTCTCTAATCAAATCAATTGGATCTTCATAGTCTATTTCACTAGCATCTATCTCATCCTTTTTAGTATTTAAATTATGTTTTCCATTTCTTCTAAAATGATTATAAACAAATCCAATTACAGCTTCAGAAAACTTTTTATAGCACAAATCTACTGTACTATCATTTTCTGTAGCAGTAGTTTCCATCCTAATAGTATAAATGTTTCGCTAAAAGCTTGATGAGATAATAGATATATAATTATCAGCTATATTTTATAAGGCAATTGAATTATTAGATTCATTCAGCCCTCAAATATTATACTTTCAGATAATATAACAATACTAGTGTTTATTGATAAAATACTTCTTTATTGCATTATGTTTTTTTTTTCACCATAAAATTTCGGTTTAGAAATATTTTCGTGTAAAAGTATTGTCAAATTCAAAGCTCACAAATAACAATATTACTTGATAATAAATAGGTTATATATTAATATGTGTGACTATGTGCATGTACAGGATTATAATTTATGAGAATAATTTATTTTTTATATTTAGTCGTGAAAACTACAATGAAGTATACATTTTATCAACTTTTCTTTGTATGCCTAAAAAGATGGATAATATATTGTTGAAAGACAGGAAAGATAGTTTTTGTAGATGTTAATCGTTATTAATGAACCACAGATTTTGCAAAATCTCTTGCTTTTTGGATCAGTAGAGCATCAGCTAGTACTAAAGCAGACATTGCCTCAACAATAGGAATGGCTCTTGGGGTAACGGATGGGTCATGTCTACCTTTAGCTGCCAAGATACCTGTTTTACCATCGTATGTAGCAGTTTCTTGTTCTTGGCAAATGGTGGCAGCGGATTTAAATGGAACGGAAAAGTAAATGTTTTCACCATTCGAAATACCACCTTGGATACCACCGGAATTGTTTGTAGTTGTTCTTAATCTCTTGGTTTCTTCATCAAAGTAAAATGGATCATTGTGTTGAGAACCTGGGATAGCAACACCGGCAAACCCAGAACCAATCTCAAAACCCTTAGAGGCAGGAATAGATAACATAGCATGAGCTAACATGGCCTCTAATTTGTCGAAACATGGTTCACCCAGACCAGTTGGAAGGTTTCTAATAACACAAGTGACGACGCCACCAATGGAATCATTAGAACCTCTGTATTTTTCAATTTCCTTGACCATATCACCAGCAACAGACGTATCTGGACATCTGATTGGACCCACAGAATCTACTTTTTCTCTGGTAATTGTGTTTAACAAATGCTGGAAGTCCTTGTCGAAGGGATTTCTGTTCATCTTGATTTCACCAATTTGAGTAACAAATGCAACGATCTCGACATTTGATACCTGCTTCAAAAACTTTTCAGCGATTGCACCAGCTGCAACTCTACCAATTGTCTCTCGAGCAGAAGCTCTGCCACCACCGGAAGAAGCTTTTAGGTTGTACTTTTCCAGATACGTGTAATCGGCATGAGATGGCCTTGGGTAATTGTCCATATCCGAGTAGTCATGAGGTCTTTGGTCCTCATTTTTCACAATCATAGCTAATGGAGTACCAAGGGTTTTACCAAATTCAGTACCTGACTGGATTTCAACCCTATCTTTTTCATTTCTTGGAGTAGATAGTTTGGACTGACCTGGTCTTCTTCTAGTCAATTGAGGTTGAATGTCCTCTTCAGTTAATGACATTCCTGGAGGAACACCATCCACAATACAACCAACAGATTTGCAATGAGATTCACCATAGGTGGTGACACGAAATATTTGACCAAATGTCGACATTATGTTTCTTTCTAGTGAAATCAAATAAATAAATCAATATTCCCTTGGCAATTTGATTTCGTATCGAATAACTAAATAAGCAAAATTAAAAAGTTAACGAAAGAAATAATAGTATAATTCAATTGATGTGAACCCAAGCATCTTATAGGAACATATGTCCTACGTTTATTGATTATATATAATACTCAAAAGTCAAGTTACTTGTAGACAAATTATATATTTTGTGACTAATTCTCATTCTGAAGCATTTTGAAATTCAAAATTTCAAAAAACTACCAATATACCATTACCCGATATTTAGTGAAATTTTCAAAATATCGATGAGGTCCCGTGACAGATATAAAAGTTTATAGCGACAACTACTTATAAGGGTCACATATATATATAAGCATATATGCACATTTACATAAATATTACGTGAATTGCGAGGAAATAAGACATAAAGAGACAGTATTGAAAAAGAGTGGATCCAAGGTAAGCTCATAATTGCTACTGGACGATTACTTTTTCACTTTTTTGAAAAAAATCTATGAATTAATGAATTCATCTCAAAATTTTGAAGCTTTGATCAGAACTGTTAATAAAGGCACTAGCAAATGTTGGAATGTGATATTATTGGGTTTGACGGATTCTACTTCGATATCATTTTTAGAGGATGACTATGAGTTTGAGTTTGCTTTGAGGTTGGTGCCATTTGATCAGAGGCCCTCTGTATTGAATAAAAAAATTAAAACAGATCGTTTAAAGGCTTTAAGTAATAAATTGCTGCAATTGTTTGGTTGTAAAATTATGTTGCAATGTGAAAACAACGACATTGTGTTTCGCTACAACAAGTTTGGAAAACCGGAAGTGGATTCCATTTCTTTCAACATGTCTAATGGTGATAATCTGGTAGGGATGTATATGGTTAACGATAGCAGAATTGATGTTGGCATGGACATTGCTGCTTACGCTGACTATAGTACAGAGTTGTTAAATTCAACTGATGTATTTGCCACAGAGGAAATAATGTTGTTTGATAATTTGGATGATGGTAGTCTTAGAAGACAGTTATTTGCTCATCTGTGGTCGTTAAAAGAATCTTACATTAAGTATTTAGGCATGGGATTATCATATTATGACAAACTTGCAACACTAAATTTTGCGCAAGAATTAAAAAAAATTTATTATTCAAAGGATTACGATTGTTTGGAATTTGAAAAGGTTATTAATGGTAATTGTTTGACGTTTACCACTGAGAAGGTCTTAAATGATGAAATGGTTACCGTATGTCGTCAAAGTAATGATGCTGATGATTTTCGAATGCTTTCACCGGCGATATATAGTATAAATATTAAAAGTATAATAGAATACTTAGATAAATAGATAATATTCATAGCTTAAATAATAAAATTAAAAATATATGAAAACTAAAATTATTAGTTTTGTAGATAATTATGACATTTCCGTCGTTAATCAATTTGACCAAAAGCACATTAATTTTTAAGAAAGGAAAAATTTCTTTGAAAAGGTTTTGCAGGGCAACATTACTTTAATTTAAAGGTCATACAACTTATTTCAACTGATATATCTTTTGTAATTTTATATATATCCATATGAAAGGTGTATATAATTTAAAGAATATGTGAATGAACCAATTATAAGTAATTCAAAACTTTTTTATGTCAGATAAGGTGACCAAGAATAGAACACACCTGTTGGGTGGATTTCTTGGGGGATTAGCATCTGCTGTAGCTTTACAGCCATTGGATCTTCTGAAAACCAGAGTGCAACAGCAGAAAACAAATACATTATTGTCTGTTATTAAGAATCTCAATTCTCCAGCACAATTATGGAGAGGAACCTTGCCATCTGCCTTAAGAACTTCAATCGGAAGTGCATTATACTTAACATCATTAAATTTAATGAGAACATCTTTAGCCAAAAGAAAGACATGGAATAATGGATCTAGTCTAGTTACCAATAAAAGTAGTCTATTACCACAACTATCTGTATATGAAAATTTAATAACAGGTGCTTTGACACGAGGCTTGGTAGGTTTCATTACAATGCCAATCACTGTGGTGAAAGTAAGATACGAATCGACTTTATACAATTATAAAAGTATCAAAGATTCACTTAAGGATATTTATAAAACCGATCATATTAAAGGGTTCTTTAGAGGATTTTTACCTACTCTGATTAGAGATGCACCATATGCTGGGATATATGTGTTACTATACGAAAAGGCAAAAGAGATGGTCCCTGTAATATTACCTTCAAAATTATTAAATGATAAAAATAGTGGACAATTTACTAGTAGTACATCAACATTAATAAATACAACAAGTGCAGTTTTGGCAGCATCACTTGCCACAACAATTACTGCTCCTTTTGATACGATCAAGACAAGAATGCAACTTCAGCCTGACGTTTTTTCTAGTTTTATAAAGACTTATTTGTTAATTATTCGGAGTGAAAATATCCTAAAATTATTCAGTGGGCTAAGCATGAGACTATCAAGAAAAGCAATGAGCGCTGGTATAGCATGGGGTATTTATGAAGAATTAATAAAAATGAGTTAGTATCAACAATTTTTAGTCAACCACAATTTTATGCATATACATAACATAGTGCAAAAATACAACTCGATATAAACTGTACATAGTAATGAATAGCGTGGATCAATCACCTCACCAAGTGATTACCATATTGTTAGAAAAATGTTTATTAATGTTTACATATATTGATTGAAGTTTTACAAATATAAGTAAGACTTGAAGAAATCTAAAACCAATTATTGACAAATCATCGCTAGGTAGTCATTGGAAACTATACCTTTCACAAGTATACATCAACAAAAAAGTTATAAATATGACTCTGCACTAGGTACAACACCAGTTAATTCCTTTCTCACCACGTCTAACAATTTCGTATTGTCTCTTAATGAAACCCACTCACCTTTGTAATAATCGTATCTATTAGGGCCTGAAATGGGGGAGGCTAGCCAAATTTGTTTGTTCGGAGGTTGTTTATTAATAACATAGGTGCCAACCGCAGGAACTACCACTGTCAATACACCGTGGCTCAAATCAACATCAGGAATCTCCTTTGGAAAATCTTGGCTAATATCTTCAATCTTTTCGGATAGTTGTTCTAAAAACTGTTCTGCTTCTTTATGATATACTTCAATATTTAAATTTGAAACCTCTTTAGGGACTGAGAACCCCCCTGCTGAAGTACTAGAGTACTTTCTTGAATAAACTAAATTTCTTAAACTATTATGCTTAAAAGTTAAATTTCTGGCTGCTGATAGAGTCACCAGTTTTGATACTGATTTGCTAATATTTCTCAGAAACGAATGGTTAGCATATCTATAAGTCCTTAAAGCATTGACTTTAAACATGTTGAATAATTATACTTTAATCACGGGGTCTTGTCCCTTTTGTAAGACTCTATTAATAAAGTTTAATGGAAATAAACAATTTCATAAATCATAATTAGATTTATCTTTTTTTATTTTTAGGAATCAGATTTCGAGGATGACAATTATACATCCATTGTTTGATTGCCCTAAAAAAAATACAAGACGTTTATTGTTACAAGACTTTTGACAAGACAAAGCTTTTACTTGTGATTATAATATATATATAATAATGTGGTGTATATATACAAGCATATATTTAATTATTATGAGTGCATAATTATAGAGGGATATTATTCTTGATATCAGCAGGGTGGTAATAAATGTTACTTATCAAAATATTTTTAAACTTTCCAAATATTATACAGTTTTAGAAAAAAATAAAATTATTAACATAATCGAATTACAATGATACATGAATATGGAAAGGATCAATCACATTAAAAGTAATTTAAAATGCATTCTTATTACAAACATTTTTGCCCTCATTTTTAATTATTGTAAATGGGTAGAAAAAAAAGTAAAGAAAATACTATAAGTAAATTACCAACAAATTTTAATATTTTAGAAAAAATTAAAGATATACCTTGTCCAATTTCTCATACTTATTGTTGATCTTCTTGTTGTTCACCATTAACCGGTGTGATTTGTGCAGAAACCTCTTGTTGAAATTGTTGTTGTGGTGGTGGAGGTGGAGGAGGCATACCAGACATCATCATACCTTGCTGTTGTGCTATAGGAATGAATACTGCTTTTTCCTTACCCCAGCCAGTTTTCAAGTTTCTACCTTGGAATGGGTAGTTTGCTAAGACAACAATACAAACAGCAGCTTGCTCATGTGTATCATATTTAATAAAACAGTTACCCTTTTCTGGGTAATATTTAAAATCCAGAATGAAACCAAAGTTCTGCAATAATGGAATTAAATCGGCTTCGGTAGCAAAGTGTGGGATATTACCGATATAAACGGTAGTAACTCTTAATGGTGCTCTTCTGATCATGTCATCAACCGCTTGTGGGTTGACTGGTGGTAAAACGGCTGGGCCAGCTGGAGGACCACCCATTGGCATATTTCCCATTGGTAAAGGAGGCATGTTATTGTTGTATTGACGGAATCCTCCTCTTGGACCGTTATTACGACGATTATTACCATTTCTGTTACTGTTTCCGTTACCATTACCTGAGTTTTCACGTTTCGAAGCCCAATTAATTCTAATCTGTCTTCCATTTAATTCTGTGGATTGCATTTTATCCATTGCAGTCTGTGCATCTTCTTGGTTGTTGAAGGAAATAAAACCATAACCTCTAGATCTCCCTGTTTGCATATCCCACATGACATGTGCTTGCACAAAAGATGGAAATTCTCCAAAAGCGTTACCTAAAGTTTCATCGTCGACATCAACATTTAAGTCACCAACAAAAAGGTTGAAAAGATTATCATCATTTGTAGTTTGCTGTGATTGGAAAGCCCAGTTAATCTTCAAAACCTTACCCTCAATGCTTTTTCCATTCAAGTTCTTAAAAGCAACGTCTGCGTCGTGGTGTTGCAAATATTCAACAAAAGCGTAGTTTACACCATTGTTCTTGTCGTTGATGACCTTAACGTTCGAAATCGGACCACCAATTTGAAAGTATTGTTTCAAAGTCTCTTCGTTAATCGATTTATCCAAGTTACCGACATACAAGATCTTGTCAGACGTCTCTCTACCACCATTGATGGCATTGGCAGGCACAACATTAGCATCCTCCTCGCCCGTAGCCTCGTCTGCTTCCTTCGATTCTTGTCCTTGTCCCGGCTGTTCCTGCTCCTTAACCTCGTTACCGACGACAGCAGCCTCCACCGAGTCGCTGCTAGCAGAGGAATTGGATGCCAATTCCTCTGCACGAACGGCCGCTTCAACGGCCGCATCAACCTTGTGTTCTTGTTCCGACATCTACCTGTCTACCTATTTTTTCAGCAATGTTCTCGATATCGCCAGATTGACCACCCAATAATCAAACTAGTCCAGCCCAAAAGCAATTATCCAAACAAAATTAAACTGTGTAAACGTCTATGTACACCGAAAATAAAATTTCTACCAACCGGTATGCTGCTCTTATATATACTCACTGGCACGCAAAACAGAAAATGCTACTTTAAACACTGCAATAGCCACGAAGACGGGAGATATCTAGTCTTCTAAAATGCCAATGTGTTTTTATTTCTCGCAAAGAAGCCTAGCTTTCAGAGTTCTCTAGCTGTTCACCAAGATATGTCAGATATCACTATAAATATCTTACACCTGTTTACAAATCCTCCATCACAGCCTGAACTGACGAAATAACCCAATTAAATAAATCACTTATAGTGAAAGACCAATTTTTTTCTGCACACTTGGTAAGCCTAAGAAGTTAGAAAGAAAGTAACACTGATGTAACATACAACAACAGAAACACTGAGAGAGGAATCAGACAAGAGAGAGTGTGTTTGTGTATCTGCGTTTGTGTGAGTACTGTCTGCCATGCACCGTACCGTGGATTGTATTCCACGCGTAAAGAAATTTTTCCGACAAAACATCGAGAAAACTGAGTTTCGTTAGGGATGAGCGGCGGGTAACGGCTGGCAGGGGTTTCGAGGAACTTTCGAAAAATGAAAAGTTTCCTGTTCGGGCGGTTGTGCCAGATCGGGGAATGTGTCTGAATTAGGGCAAAAGAGGAAAGCAAGAAAAAAATAATGCAGAATCCATATTTGTCTTCTTTGGTGCAACTTTGTTTTTGCAATTTCATTTCCAAGGTACAGACATGATGGTTAGAGAGGTGGGACGAGTGGCTCGTTCTGGAAGTGGTATATCTGGAGGGGAGGGTTGGTGGGTGATTAGATGTGAGTAGGTGGGCGATGGAGAGAGCAGAGGAAGCCAAGCTGGACGAGAGCCGACAGACCAGGACTTGATTGGTTTTGCACAGCAGAAAGAGCAGGAAGATGTTCCCCCGTAAGATGAACCAGACCGAACTGTCCCGCAGGGACAAGAGACGGCACAACATTGAGGCCAAGGTGGCGAAGGTTTCGTCTGGATTTGTGGAGAGCAAGGAGAGTTTTTACAAAGAGAGGCTGACGACGTTGCAGACGAATTTGACGACGTTGCACCAAGGCAACAACCCTTTCTATGTGAGAGGCATCCGCGACCTTGAGGAAGAAAGAGACAACGAATTGATCAGACTGAGGCTGTTTGAGGAGTATCGCATTTCCAGGTCGTCGATTGAGTTTCAGGAAGACATTGAGAAGGCCAAGCAGGAGTATGAGGACCTTGTCAAGCTATGTAAAGAGAAGTTGTTCGAGTCGATTGAAAACCGGATGAAGAATTTGAAGGAAGAGAGGCTTCTTATGGATGTTGCCAATGCGCATTCTTATGCTATGGACTACAACAGGACAAGATTCCATAAGAATACGAGAAGCCACACAGCCAGCGGATGGGAGTCTGCATCGAATTCAGAATTTACATCTCTGACAAACACCAACAACAACAATAATAATGCATACAACTCTCCGAATGAAAGCACGGATACGGGAGCCAACGCTGACCGCAGATCGTTGAGAAGAAGAGTCGCCACTAAAAGCGCAATGGGAGCACTGAATAGTGAAAACCAATCTGATTACGGAAACTCCACTTCAGTGTACAACAGGGACGGGTTCACGAGTGGGAATGGAAACGAGAGCGATTACAACAGCGCTAGCAAAGATAGCACAAGCAAACGACTACAGTCTGAGTCTGATTTCTTACAATACCTCAGTGATAACTCTGATCTGCAGACTCTATTATTTGGTGACGAAAATCAAAACAGTGCAAATTCCTCCAACAATACAAATAAAAGAAAACCTAAAAATTCCCAAAGACTGTCAACAAAAACAGCCCCTCCACTGCAATCTTTATCGTCAGATGAAGTCACAACTGATATTTCTGTAATAAGGGAACTAACAGGACAGCCGGAAGCACCATTTAAAGTTCGAACCGACTAACAGATACTAATAACTCACACAATATAAACTATATATTTCCAAACTAATATTTTAATAATACAAATTGTTTATTCCATTTAAAACTTTAATTATTTAACTTTTTAATTACAAATAATTAAATAGTATAGATGATATATATTACAGATGATTTTAAGTTTCAAACCAGGTTGAACGTTAGTTTTGTTTAATAATAAAAGCATATGACGTTTGTTTTCGTTTCCCTACATTTAACCACCGAAACCGTATAAGGTTCTACCTTGTCTCTTTAATGCATAAACAACATCCAAAGAAGTAACAGTCTTTCTCTTGGCGTGTTCAGTGTAAGTGACGGCATCTCTGATAACAGATTCTAAGAAAGTTTTCAAAACAGCTCTGACTTCTTCGTAGATTAAACCTGAGATACGCTTAACACCACCTCTTCTGGCTAATCTTCTAATAGCTGGCTTGGTGATACCTTGGATGTTATCTCTCAAGATCTTTCTGTGTCTCTTGGCACCACCTTTACCTAAACCTTTACCACCTTTACCTCTACCGGACATTGTATATATTTATGTGTTTATTTTAATTGATGATTTCCTCTTACTATGAAAAAGAACTTAAACTAACTATCCAAGAAGATCAACATGGCAAGTAAAACTGATGGCAAACAAATTATTTTTCTGACATGATAAATAGTTCTTTTTATATATAAAAAATGATAACTTCAAAACAAGAAAAGATCGAACAATTACAGAGTGAGAACAACTTTTAGTCTATTTTTTTTTACCTACTGCTATTCATACCAACTTGCACTAATTACAGAATAAGGTGAAAATTATATCACATCACACATCACACATCACATATTCCTACTCCCACAAATAGTCGGTTAAAAATTCGCAATCGTTGCTATACCGTCAGAAAAACGCCACGATAAAGTATAGACTGGTAGCATGCCTATGATCTTAATGCTTTTGTAAACACCCTATGCTCTATTAACAGTTAATTCTTGAGGGTAAATACAGTTCAGCTATCCATATTCGCCAGAATAGCTGAGAGTGGACTGAACTCTTCTTGCACCAGTGAGAAGATGATAAATAATTTATGAGTTTACCACTTTTTACTGACGCGAATTATCACGAACAGACGCGAAATCGTCAGAATGGTTTTTGACAATGCATCACACAAACCAATACTACAGTAGAGTACACATAGCAACCACTTAACCGTTATTACAAACGACCAGACCTGACAATGTGAGTTTCTAACGTTGTGAGGCGTTCTTAGTATTCCAAGACTTCTTGCAAATGAAAGAAACTGTTCTATAATTTTCACATCTGCGACGCTGAATGAAAGAAACACGGTTGGAATTATTTTTACTAGTGAGGAACAAGTGAGTAGTTGCAAGGCCATTCTTGCAAGTAGTGAGTGATAATTACTTGCTGAAACAGACACCAAGACGCACAGAGAGAAGAAACAACAAACCATTCTCAAAATTTCTATCAAAAACATGACGGCTAGGCTCCTCTTTGGTTTGTCATTGCAATATGAAATTGTTAGCATGGTTGCTCTGTTTTTCTCCTAGTGCCACTTGTTAGTTGTTTCCAGTGTGTACTTTACAAGTGTATATTCTCATTTCAAAACAACTGTTTTACAAAGAAGTAATTTTCATATATAACATGGTTATAAATTCACTATGGATAACTTGTTCGGTTAGGTTGCTTAACGTCCTCTCTTTCTTGCTAGCATATATTCTGGACAGAGAAATAAACCACTAGCATACACAATCAATCGCAATGGCCAGAACTAAACAAACAGCCAGAAAATCTACTGGTGGTAAAGCCCCAAGAAAGCAATTAGCCTCCAAGGCCGCCAGAAAATCTGCTCCATCTACTGGTGGTGTCAAGAAGCCACACAGATATAAGCCAGGTACCGTTGCTTTAAGAGAAATCAGAAGATTCCAAAAGTCTACTGAACTATTAATCAGAAAATTACCATTTCAAAGATTAGTCAGAGAAATTGCCCAAGATTTCAAGACTGACCTAAGATTCCAATCTTCTGCCATTGGTGCCCTACAAGAATCTGTTGAAGCTTACTTAGTTTCCCTATTTGAAGACACCAACTTAGCTGCTATCCATGCTAAGAGAGTTACTATCCAGAAGAAGGATATTAAATTAGCTAGAAGATTAAGGGGCGAAAGATCATAAGATTTATAATATTGTAATATGTATAATTTATAACATTGTAATATAGGCAAAAATTCAGGAAATTTTAATAATATTGATAATTATTTACTCTTCTCTATATGATATATATGTACGTTAATGGGTCCCAAATTTGAGATATAAAATAGAGGGGCCTAATAGGTAAAACCGTTGAAGTGACCTACCACTTCAATGGTAGCCATGCGTTCTTTGTTGCGACTTCTTTTATATATTTGTCATCATACAATTCAATAAATTGTTGATCTAATGCACGGGCTTTTGGAAATGAGAAACGTCTATACTCATCAAATATCATTGTAAGAGACCAGTTTTGTAATTTTCTAATGCATCCTATAAGACATCCTGTTCTATGCTTTCCTCTATTACAATGTATCAATATAGGTTGGTTCTCTGGATTAATAACAATTTCTAATGCTTTTGTGAATAAGTCAGACGGTATATTGACAAATGGTTCTTTATTACCACTCATACCTACTTGAAATAACCGAATGTTAGCCTTATCTAAAAAATCGATGTTCTCTTGGGGATATTCTTCTGGTATCAGAACCAATATAGATTTTAATTTTAATCTATTTTGTAGAAAACTAAAATTTTCTGTACGTGGGAAACTACTTCTATAAATTTCACCAATTACATGACTAAAATTCTCAGGTGGTATAACTTCATTACTATCTTTAAGAATACCATTGTGGTCTTTGATGAGCGCAGTTATCCTTTGTGTCTTCAATTGCAGTTCTAAATTATCTAATTGGTCATCTGCATCTTCCGGAGTTTCCTTCACTTCTCCTTCCTCATCATGAAATTTTCGAAGAAAAGCATCACCTTGTTTACGATACACATCATTCTCTTGAGCTACTTTACATGGATCTACATTACCTCCATAGTCTGTTTGGGTCAATAAACCCTCTTCCTCCTTAGAATTGTTTAAAATTGATGAGTTTTCCATTGGCAGAAAAATGGGTTCTTTCTGATTATACAGCTCGAGCAGATTTATTCGTCTTAATATAGTTATCCTTCCATCTATAAATGAAATCACCTCGATGTTTCTAATCCTTATTATTATATCTCTATCTCGCCAACATCAATTCATTTTTGTATCTGATTTTTCAGCTTTATATCTTTTTCAAATATTATGTCTCATATTCAAGCCGCTTCTTTGTAAATAACTAAAAAGGATTAATGACATATTGATAAACATAATCTCAAATGTTTATAGGATTTACAATGGTTCGATGACTTTTTTTGATATAAATAAATTCATTAATTTGAAGATAATAAATTGAGGTTTTTAGATAAATCTTTGTTTCATACAAATACAATTAAAGGTGGTTTGATAGGTAAAAAGATTACACAAAATGACACCAGTAGCGACGGTGAACTCGTCGATTATTAATTTAGTTAAAACAATCGTTGGTGCTGGTTTACTAGCAATCCCATTTATTTTCCAAAATGACGGTGTTTTGGTTGGTATTATGTTAACATTATTGGCTGCTGCAACTTCGGGTTTTGGTATGTTTGCATTAGCAAAATGCTCTAAGGTTATGTTAAATCCGAGAAATGCTTCATTTTTTACAATATGTATGATGGCAAACCATAAACTTAGTATTATTAATGATCTAGCAATGATTGTACAATGTTTTGGGGTGGGTGTAAGCTATATAGTTTTGGTTGGTGATTTGTTTCCAGTTGTATTAGGAGGAGAGAGAAATGCGTGGATTATGTCTTCGCTACTAATAATTGTACCACTATGTTTATTAAGAAGCATGAATAGCTTAAAATACTCCAGCATTTTAGGTTTATTTGCTTTATCCTATTTAACAATATTAGTTATTTCAAATTTTGTTAACAGTGTAATTATCTCTGATCATGTAGCATCTTTTAGGGGTGATATTAATTGGATTAAGATCCACGATTATAAAGGTTTTATTACTACATTCAATATTATCATTTTTGCATATACAGGTGCAATGAATCTATTTTCAATAATAAATGAGTTGCAGGACAATTCAATGAAAAATATTTGCAAAGTTATCAATTACGCTATAGGGATATCTACTTTATTATTCCTTACTGTAGGTGTTTTGGGTTACTTGAGTTTTGGTAATAACACATTAGGAAATATTATGCTAAATTATGACCCAAACTCAATATGGACAAGAGTAGGTAATATTTGTTTGGGATCAATGGTAATTTTGTCATTTCCACTTTTGTTTCACCCATTAAGAGAGGCCGTTAATAACATTGTTGTATTTTATCAATATTATAAAAATAATATGAATCAAGATGATGAGATTGTAACTGAAAGTAATTTTGAGTCAACTCGCTCCAGACCAATAAGTTTAGAAGTGGCCGATGAAGAGGATGAAGAATATAATAATTCATTAATTGATGGAGAAACTAATATGGTGACCGAAAATAATAATATCGAAGGCAACATCAATGAAAATCAATTCACTTCAGGAATTAAAACTGATTTCCCTGAATCTAGATTTTATATTATAACTTTCTCATTGTTACTTATGATTTACCTAATAGCACTCAAAGTAACATCGTTTTCACTCACTTTATCCTTTGTTGGTGCTACCGGATCGACTTCTATATCGTTCATTTTACCTGGATATTTTGGTTCTAAGCTAATTGGAACGGACTCATTAGCAATAGGTGAAATGATCTCCAAAAAGGATCAACTGTACAAAAAATATTGCCAATGGTTGTATGTTTTTGGTTTATTTACTATGTTCTTCTCATTATACCTTATATTTACAGGAGATACCTCATAATTTCAATTTAACTCACAATATGGTACTTTATAAAAACAATTAAACGTGAATGCATTAAAATAGTCTTTTTGTAATTACATCATTTATAAAATAAAGAATATATCGGTAACTGAATAATAACATATTCTAATTACATACCGTCTGATGCAATTGATGTATGTTGTTGATTAAAACGATTTGGTCTTAAATATAATGTATGCAATAGAAATTTAATCCAGGACTCATGATATTTGTCCCAATGATCATATAGAGTTATCAATTCCTGTATTGTATCCATGACTTCATCTAAATCAACATGCGATTCTGCCAAAAATCTATTGAATATGCATTGATTTCTTTTATCTTTATCTATAGAGTCATTATTATTAATGCTTATAGTATTATTATTACTGATTTGCAATGAATTTGTTGGACTCTGTCTTCCATTCAAGTTACCCTTTGATATCTTACCTCTAATACAAATTGTAATAAACAAACATGCCATTGCTATTATGTGAGGTGGATATAATAAGTGAACATCACTTATATAACTATCGTTTATCAGTGACCAACAATTTTGAACGTCCTCAGAGGAAATAAAAAGGTTATATTTTTCGTTATTTAAAATATTAATAATTTGTTCCATAGAAGTATAGGAATGATGAACAATTAAATAACTTTCCAACTCTTCAATAAGGTAAAATTCGAATTCTGTTATTTTTGTTGGATCAGGAGGGATGAATTCTGGCCATAATGACCTAGCTTCACTAACTAATGTTCTAATGTATTGAGGACACTCTTCCACTTTACATGCTAAATAAACGCATGTCGTCACAAGTAAGTATAAATTAACTTCTCTTATCGAAACTTTGATTAAAAATCTTGATAAATAAATTTGTGCTGTAGCTAGTGCACATTGACGAATGTTTAGTCTCCTTCCTAGCTTCATTATTAAAAAGTAACAATAAATTCGTAGGTTAAAATCTTTGTCGTAATGTAGATCCCTATGTGATATAGGTATATTTTTAATTACAGGGACATTTGTATTCCCATTAGGAGAACTATTATTATTTCCATTTCTGTTTGAACTGTTTACTTTTAAATTATTAGGTTTTGGATCTATTACAACATTCAATCCTTGTGAGAACAATTGATATTCCAATATCCATAATTTTTGCCTTTCCTTATCCAAAGATTCTTTGGTATGTTGCCATTGAAACCTTTGTGTAGAGCTCCAATAACTAGCAGACATGCTATAATATGAATATCCACAAAATTGTTTTTACTCAACTGATGTAACAATTTTAGAATAGATTTTCTTATTTCTATATGCTTAAATAATCTTCGTGATATCTGTTAATCTTTAGCTTCAAAAAAGAATAATTTTTTTTGGCATAAATCGTAAATTCTTTTCAGTTGGATTTTAATTTGTAGCAAAATTTTAGCTGTATGCTAAATGTAACTCAAGTGTTAAAATCAGAAGGGTTTTAGTAAAATATATACAATATCTAATCATATATAATCATTTATATCTTGCCTATCTATAACTGAAATTTGAGATCAAGAGTCTCTTCACGTGATTCCCTTGCTCTTCCACTAAGACAAAACACATACATTATTGGATAGCTTTTCCAATTGCAAATAGTAACATTAAAGTAAAAATGAGCGACATTTATTGTACTTCATCTACATACAATCGTCAATACATGCTTCACGATTGGTAAGTCACGGAAGTTTATCAAGAATGTGGAATAATTACAATCAAAGGAAGTGAACATAAACTGATTTTAAAATATAGTTTTTAATATGTTTACTATTCATAAATTAGGTTCATATGCTATAACCAAGTAAACCCTAGCTATTGCTTTCGAAATCATTAAGAAACATAGGAATATGGCCCAACCATTTCTCATATTATATAGGTCCTAATTGGGTATCATTTAGCTAAAAGTGTGATATTGCATACAAAATTATTCACAGTAAAATTGGCAAGGATAAAATATCAAAATTCCATTCCTTAGCCATCCCTTAACTACTAATATATTTGGTCTACTAAAATAATTTTATTTCTTTTATAGTAAAATGGAACATGAACTATGTATGATAATAATGACCTGAACACTTTTATGAAACATTTTAGAAAACAAAATTTTTCAATGAATTTTTTCAAGATATTGTTTTTTTCAAAAATTTTCATCAATCTTTCAAAACTATATAAAGAGACGAACTTTTCAAATGATTTCGAGCCAATCCTCCTTTGTGAAAGTTACCTTAGCATTATAGTTTACAGCTAAATTGCTTTTTGTATCTTTTTGGTTTTCAGCTACTTTTAAATTTTAAGAAGAGGCTGGTCCATAGTTGAAGAATCGTCACAATTCGAAGCTTGCAGAAGGAACTATTGAATATCAGTTGTTTCAAAGAAATGCTTTGGGGTAAAGTCTCCTACCTATACATATGCGGAAACGTAATGAGATTTAAAAATTTTTAACTCATATCTCAACTCATTAATATTTATGGATTTATCTATAAATATTTTGTCCTTCAATTCTATTTTTTAGGTTTTGAAGTGTATTTTTCGGTATTGATGTTCTATGAACATTAAACGACAGTTATGACGATTGCAAACTATGTTTAATTACGTAGTTTGTAACCCAATGGAGCTTACATTCTTGACTCATGGACCCAACCTTTAAAATTTTTTTTAAATGTTTTCTCTCAACAGTTTGTGGTAGTTATTTTGAATAACGTACCAACGTATAGTCAAATATACTAAACTGAAATTTTTTTTCACCAAATAACAGTTTTAATCCCAGCCTTATTGAAAGGGGTAGAAAATAATTATTTCAACTTAGTTGAATTGAACTATTATTTTCTACTTTTTTACTATTTCCGATGTGGTAAAGCATGGGATTTAATTGAATTTATTTCTTAAAATTTTATTGAATTTAATTATATGATGAAATACTAATGCAACATAGAGTCAAGCTCTGAGTCAAACAAAGATTTGACATGGAAGAGACTTGCTTTCTTTTAGCTGATTGTTATATTCAAATTTTTAAGAAATATTCGTAAAAGTAAATATGCTATGTAACAATCTTATTTCTTTTTACCTTTCTGAGCTTGTACAATAACAACAACTTTAAATTAATTCTCTTAAATCTGTTGAATATGCATTATTACAAATTAATATATATAAATGTTTATATGTGCTAATCTCCTGGAAGGATATGGTATTACGTATTAAAATTTTTGGAATTGTTATTATTATAGTGTCTCATTATAAATTTAGTGCTCAGTATTGAGAAAAAGTGAGATGCATGTAAAATTTTGATAAATCTAGGATCTACCTCCAATCAATTCACTGGCATATATGGCAATGGTCCAAAAAATGTTACACCAATTCCAAAAACTCCATGAATCTACAATAATAGAATTAGCATCTGGACTACTGGCTTTGTTATCTGAGTTTAATGATAGAAAATTTTGACAATCCCATAAACACATATCTTTATTCAATTCACCTGAATATTGTAAAATCAAATGACTATACATTGCAATTAACATGCATGGACTAAACCAATAAACTGCACTCATAAACCCAGTTAAATCTTGTGCACCTGGTCTCGTTCTTCTTTGAATTGCAGGAATAATTCTAGTAGCGGAGTAAAATATCATTAATCTGAAAAATAAATTGATAATAATAGCTGGAGATATTGAATCTAATGCCATTTGGACAGTAATTTGAATTAAATCATTTATTGAAGATGGAACATTGACAGTAAAAGTTTTAAAAAATACCCATATCTGTCTTATTATCATATTTTTTGATATTCTTAAGTCAACTGCTTTCGGAACAATATGATGCTCAAGAACAGATAAAGATGTAAAACAATCCATGATATAATTTTTGCAATATAACAAAAAATTATCAGCAACTGTAATCCTATTATGATTCATTTGCCAAACTTCTTTTAGACCTTCTAGAAATTCATCAGTGGCTGATACTGCCAATTCTGGTGACATCTCATATATACAGCGAACTATATAAGCAAAAAATAGTGAACTTTCTATAGTTGAACCATTTTTACTTACAATACCATATATTCCCAAACCACTAACTATTGATAAAGTGAATCCCAATACTGATGCAGTGCTTACAGTTAAATCCCAGAAAGGTGTAACATATATTCTGTACAAATAATATAATGTTGCAGTAATCACTCCACCAGAAGATAACAATGAGAGAATAATCCAAACAGAAGAATATTTTTGTTGTTTTAACCAAATATTAGTTTCTCCAATAGTTTGAATACCTAATATTGCGAAAAAACCTTCCAATAAAGTAAAAAATGGAGTTGAATTGACTAACATAAATTTCCATGGTCTAATAAAAATATAGTAATAATAATAAAAAAACACCCATGAACTCAATTTTTCAGGATTAGAGTTGTCATTTAAATCTGAATTTAAAGCTAGATACAATAGTTTTTTCAATCCATTTCCTTCACGAAATAATATTAAATTAATAATATTGACAATGTAATCTTTTGCGATCAAAAGAACTTCGCATTTTGTGTTTGTACCATTGTTTTCATTATAATAGTAATTTTCCAAATAATTCAACGTTGTTATAAGATCTTTGTTATTAAAGCCTCTTAAAAATATCTGTAATAGGGACGATATAATAAAATTCTGTAAATAGAAAAGTGAACTAGCCAATAATCTTAATGTTGTATTTTTCGTTAATTTTTTGGTCATTATAGTCACTAATGTCGATATAAAATAAAGACCAAATAGAGTTCCTGTAAATGACAAACCACAATATATACCTCCAATCTTAAAAGAGATTGGAATTGTAACCACAATATTTAATAAGTAAAATGCTACTAAAACTGCATGGCCACCGCTTATAACACCTCTTGGAACAAGATTTTGAAATATATATTTCCTTCTGGTTGAATTTTTCTCCATGGCCTCCTCCTTCATTATCTTCTCTTTCTGTTGCTTTTGTTTCTGTTTCTGTTTCTTCTTCTTCTTTGTTCCATCTTGGGAACCCAACAATTTACCATCATACGGCATCACCATAAAACAACAATATAGATATCCTTTTATCGATAGATGAGACTTGAGTTTGTTTGAATCTATATACAAGCAATATATAATGGAAAATATTATTGATGATACTTACATTCTACAATTCAAACAAAATGCGAGACCACAGTTAAAATAATACTTCTTTATGATACTAGTTGTTTATCTAAATTCTTTATTTTATTACATTGTTATGTTTTTGCCTCCAGAAAAGCTAAAAAGTATGCAATTTCCGCCTTCACCAACGAGGGCGTTCTTGCGCAACTAAATAGAGAAGACACATTTTTAAGAAAGACACATTTTGTTTTTACGAGCTTCCCAAAAAGAGTGCAAAAGTAGTACAGTGATAGCAATATGTTGGACTTGTCAATGACCCTCATCTTATATGTTGCTGATTATTTATAGTAATGGTGTTTTTCCTATGTTTCATTTGAATTATATGTAACAGCAGGTTTGAGAAGTGATGTTCGTTAAATTATGGAAAAGTATTTAACTGTTTAAACTATATAAACGTGGTAGTATCCAATATTTCTTAGATGAAGGAAACCGGATTACTGAGTTATGAATGCAGTTGAAGATACATGACCAAGCCGGACAATTTTGACTGTAATATCATGTTCTGTATTTCTTTTGTTCCTTATTGAAGGCCAAGCGTAGATTATTAGCTGTTAAATTGATTAATGGCCATAATAATACATGCAATACTGACATAAGGAGAGGCTCTTTCACCAATTCGAGAAAGCTTCCAAAAGGCTGACAAAACACCAGTGTCCTTGTACCTGTCAAATAGGGAAGGCCATTGGGAGTGAATGTACGTACTAGAGCAGATCAACAATAAAATGACCTGTAATAGAGAGGAAAAGTTGAATAAAGCTGACATCTTGTACTTGTGAGCTGAAAGTTAATCTTGAAATATAGAGAATCTGCTTCTTTCTTGATTTAACAGAAATTTAATTCTACAAGTCGGACTGATCTTAACAAAAAATGTAAAGACAACTGACCCTAGTTAAACGCTATGATAATGTGTGTACTAACTGGAGGGTCATATAGGCTACTATGCCGTCTCATTTTCTTAATAAACGTCTTGAAGGCACATCTTTAAGTATATGTATCTTATGGTATATTGGAATCTCCAAATTGGATTTTGAAGTTAATTCCAAATTTTAAAAGTTACCCGAGCATTTAAGCTCCTGCAGCCTTTTCTTTAAAATATGGATCATCTAGGACGAAACTTTTACTTTCTCTCAAAGCAAAAATATGTATTCCTTTCCTAATGTATGTACGATCTAATGAACAGACATAAGTGAATAAACAAATACATCAACTTTAACACTTGTGAATAAATGGCCTAAAGTTATTCATGTGTAGAATTAGATTATCTATTGGAACACTTAACAAGTAGATTCAAAAGACTTGAGAGTTTTAAGTTACATTTTGGAACAATCGAACTGAATTGGTAGCAGATTGTAGAAAAATTGAAAAGTGAAAGATGAAGATTCAACAAAATGCAGTTAATGTTTTAGAAAGAACTTCTTCGTTTCTGAAATCCGGCTTGTTGAAAAACCAGCCTGTGTGGTATAACGTTGTAGCGCAGATTCCTCCATCGAAAAAGTTTGAAAGGATCCCAAAGTTTACCAATCCATCAAACAATAAAAAGTCGCATGTACTAAAAGATCACAATAACAAGCTAATTAATGACAGAAATGGGACACCCTTATTTAAGTCAAGATATAGCAAACTTGACAAGAAAAATGCGTCAAAAAATCTTTACAAGCCTGCTAAGTTATCGTATGTGGAAGATGAGTTAAGGGAAGTATTTTATCAGCAACATCCGTGGGAGATGTCTCGTCCAAAGATCGTTGTTGAAAATGAAGGTGATGAACTCTATGACTGGTCTCATATTGAGCAGATTGGCAAATCTTTTGACGGTGAAAACGTTGTCCAGAGAGCCATGTACTTGATGAAGAATAACATCCACAATGATATTGCAGAAGCTTACGATCAAGCCAGATATGAATTCTATAGGGTTAGAATGCAATTGGAAACTGAAGAACAAGTAGCACAAGAAGAAGCTGAAATGCTGGGCTCTGTATTCGGTCCATCCACTATCGATTTTGGTGTACAACAAGAGCAGAAAGTAATTGATATTTGGAAGAGAAAAGCCATTGCTGAGACAGAGTTGATGGAAGCTAAGCGTACTAATCCATCTGAATCATGGACACAACAACCAGAAAAAGATACATTAGATCTTGATGCAGAAGCATTGAAAGAAAACGATATTGGAGTTAATAACTGATTGCCATTAGTATCCTAAATATTCTCGTAAAATCCTCAACTGGCGCATATGCATATCGTAATGATCCTTTATATTCTATCTTATTATATTCTATTATATGTATATATAGTATAGCCTTCTGTAAATAATGTTAACACAATTGAATATAATATCATATTTTGGAGTAATAACTAACGTTCTTTGTTTTTAAAGCAGCAGAAGCTTAAAGCAACATTGTTGCGCTTGGTCATTTTATATTAAATTCCACCGGAACTTATTAAGTTCCGGTGGACTCATAGTCATAGTTTTTCTTCAGTGCAACAAGGAACAAAAGAAAATGTAATAGAAAAGGTTACTTAGCTAAGTAGATCTGTATGAGCCTGCATAAGGTTGCATGACTAATAACTTAGCTAATATTTCTATCACCATTGTAGCTACACTTTAAATTGGAAATTAGAACAGAGGTTCTGAATGTTTCGAAAATTAAACGTATATAAACTCTTCATCTTTTGCTATGTAAACTCTTGCTAGCAGAGAGCCATTTAAAATCATGAGCTACTGTTATAACTTGTTCCGTAAATATCCCAATAATGGATAGTAATATTGAACTAGATAAATAACATTCATTATAGTAATTCAATAAAATGCTAAGAAACTCAATATCTAATCGTCAACTTATTCGTACTTTCAGCAATATTAACAAGAAAAACAATTTAACGATTGGTTTAATT
Source organism: Tetrapisispora namnaoensis (assembly GCA_003705985.2). Lineage (NCBI taxonomy): Eukaryota > Fungi > Ascomycota > Saccharomycetes > Saccharomycetales > Saccharomycetaceae > Tetrapisispora > Tetrapisispora namnaoensis. Next base: position 769,106 of record PPKD02000001.1, on the reverse strand, counting down.
CCTGGCGATGGAATTGGTCTAGAAGTTATACCTGCTGGTAAGCATATATTAGAAAAAATTAGTTCCAAGCACAATTTGTCTTTCAATTTCATTGACTTGCAAGCTGGTTGGAAAACTTTCTTGGACACTGGTAATGCATTACCTGCAGAGACAGTTAAATCTTTAAGGGAGCAGTGTGATGGTGCATTATTTGGTGCGGTTCAGTCTCCAACCACTAAAGTTGAAGGATATTCTTCCCCAATTGTTGCATTGAGAAAGGAACTTGGACTTTATGCTAATGTTCGTCCTGTTAAATCGGTTGACATAGCTGGTAATAAAAAGGTGGATATGGTAATAGTCAGAGAAAATACTGAAGATTTATATATTAAACTGGAGAGAACCTATATTGATGAAAAAACTGGTACAAAAGTTGCAGATGCTACTAAGAGAATTTCGGAAGTAGCAACCAGAAGAATTGCCAAGATTGCCCTTGATATAGCATTACAGCGTTTAAAGAATAATGGGAAAGCTCAGTTGACTGTTACGCATAAATCAAACGTTTTATCTCAATCTGATGGTTTGTTCAGAGAAATTTGTAAAGAATTGTATGAATCCAATAAAAGCTTATACGGTAAAATTCAATATAACGAACAAATTATTGACTCCATGGTTTACAGATTATTCAGGGAACCTGAATGTTTTGACGTTATAGTCGCTCCAAATTTATACGGAGATATATTGTCTGATGGTGCAGCAGCATTAGTAGGTTCTTTAGGTGTTGTCCCAAGCGCAAATGTTGGTCCAAATATTGTAATTGGTGAGCCATGTCATGGTTCAGCACCTGATATTGCAGGGAAAGGTATTGCGAACCCAATTGCCACAATCAGATCGACTGCTTTAATGCTAGAATTCTTAGGTCATGGTAATGCAGCTCGTGAAATACAGAATGCTGTCGATTCCAACTTAAAAGAAGATAAGATTAAGACTCCAGATTTAGGTGGTAAATATACAACATTAGATGTTCTAGAAGATATTTCAAGAAGATTATAAAAAGTTTAGCTCAAGTAAATAGTGAGGATCTTAAAAATACTCAAAAAAATTTTAATAAAAGTCATTCATATCATATTAAATGAAATATTAAATAACAATATGCAAATTCAGTATGGCTGTCTGCTATTCAAAAAAATTATATATTCTAAAGGTCACGTTCAAAACAAACCGCAAAAAAACCAATACCACCATCCTCCTTTGGTAATGCTCTAATACATCCGCCTGCCAATTCTTTGCACTTTTCGTCATCATCTCTATATACTTCTTTGAACTCATCAACCCATCCTCTTCTTGGCCAAGTTGGTATTACATCACTTCTTTTTGCAACTTTCCATCCTGCCTTCTTCACAGTTTCATCTAATATCAAATCTATGACAACCCTTTCATTCTCTTCTGCGTGAATGGAACATGTACTATAAACAATTTTTTTTGCTTTTGGAAAACTCATGGCGTGTTTAACAACTTGGAACTGAAACGAAGCCAATTTCGATAAACGGGTTTTTAAATCATCCTTTTTAGAAAATTCTTCTTCTTGTTCAACTGGTATATTCTCACTTTCTTCAACATCTTGTATTTTTTCGTCTAATTTTTTCTTATTTAGAGTATCGATGAACTTTCTCCCAAAAATACCACTGCCAGAACAACTTGGATCGACAATGAAACCTGTAACATTTTTAAATTTCTCGGGAGTAGCAATGGCTGTAAAATCACCAACATTGACTTCAACTGTCCGTGAACACCCTGCAATTTTAACCATTTTCTGTAAGATTTTTGCTCTATGCGGATCTTTCTCAAAAGCATGTATTTGTATTCTTTGATCTCTAGATGGCCCACCTAATATATAAGCCGCAGTATGCGTGGTTTTGTTTCCTGGCGCAGCGCATGAATCAATGACAACATCATCCTTCCCAGGGTTTAATATATGGGCAGGAAAACAAGAGGCTCTGTCTTGGATAATGATTTTGCCTTGCTTATATAATTCATGAGAAGTGATTTTATCCTTTGTATGAACACCATATAAGTTTGGAATGAACTCATCATGATATATTGTTCCCTGTTCAATTTTTGACCAGTGGTCTACTTTGGTTGGAAACTTCTTATCTAACTCTTGTAAAATACCATCAATGCCTTTTGAATATGGTGCCCTTATTGGATTAATGCGAAACCATCTGACTGGTGTAATGTCATTCTCATCTTCCTGTAAACTAAAGTGTTCATCCCAATTTTTAATTTTCATCTTAACTTGCAATTTGACCATTTCACTGCGCAAGCTTGTTTTGTATTTCAAAACATACTCTTTCAACGGGTGTTTACCCATTTGTATTCTTTTATTTTTCGAAAACAACAAGTCATGACATAATAATAAAATTGTCAATCTCTCAAATCGTGGTTTACCATTCTTCTTTGGTATATTATTTAGAATGCCAGATTTTTTCATAATTATCTCCAAGCAAGGTTTGTATTTCCAACAAGAAGCTAGAACAGCGTAGATATGTTTTGGATTGCTCTGGACTTTATATATCTTACAGCTCTTCAAAACAATACTCTGCATGGATCCAGAAATCTTTCCCTTTGCATCTTCTTTCTCCAAGAACTCCAAAACCCACGTAGCGTCCCGATAAAAATTCATCTCTTCACCAATGCTCTAAATATCCTGTGTCCCACGCCACTCGATAAGAGCCTTCCTTATAAACCTATATATTACTCTTACAAAAATCAATATCAGAATATGTTCTATATATATGTACGTACTTGCGTCTACATCGCAGAAATTACTACAAATTACCAAGATCATAATCGAAATTTTCAACTCATCTCATCTTTAAATTCATCAAATTTGAAATTTTTCAATCGAATTCAAAGATACGACAACTGGAAAAAACGGAAGGAAAGCCTCTCACGATTTTCTAACAATTTCGGCAGGCGACCAAGCAATTCAAGCATGCAGTTATATGATTTTACTTATATACAAGTATTACAAAAACATAAAAAGATATATGTTTATATATAACTCAAATAAAGTGCATTTGACGTATTGATTTCTCGCCCAGAATATGTTCTTTCCTATTCCTATCCTATTCCTCTCCTGTTTTTGTCTTTCGGCTCTCATTTTCTGTCTGAGTTTCTCTATTGTGCTGTTCATTCTAATAGAGTGGTCGTGGAAGGTCTAGTTCTCTTGGTTTTTGATCCGTTAGGATGAGACAAAAAAACCATTGCAGTGGCTACACGTCGTTCTTCTTTCTTGTTTCTTATTGTACAAAGACCATTATGTCGTGCATTCCGTAATCAACCTGCATTTATAGGTTGAGAATTGGCCGTCTAGGTTCAAACAAAGCGTCCTGCTCTAGTCCTCTTCGCGGGACAAGAGATCTTGGTTTGCTTTGCTTCTTTTTGGATAAGTCGGTAATTTCTGAAGAATTAGCTGATTTCCACTAAATACCTTATAGATCTTGCAAGAAATATAGGGCCTTTCGATGGAGTAGGGACATTAGTATGATACAACTAAATTGTGAGAAACTCAGTGTGAATAAATGCAAGAGTGAATTAAAAAAAAAAACATGGTGTACGATATCGCAAGTTTTGTAGTGCTTACGGGCAATGTGAATTATTTTGGTATTAATTACACTTCCTGAAAGTAAGTGGGTGAGTTCAATAGTATTATTTCTTGGTATGACAATTTTATTTCGAATATCTTCATAGTTTATAAATATGTATAAATTTGTATTTAGATATAATTTCTCTTTTGCATTATAAATCTGAGTATTTGATATAAGTCTGTTCACAATATTAAACACAGATTATCAGTGTATAATTATATTATCATTATCTACAGCTAAAACTATTAAATTATTTATAGTCAAGGTTTCCAATATATATATATTTGAATATATATGGGCTCAAGATAACCTTTAAATTTAAATTTTCAATTTTTAAACACTTATAAATTATTATATTGGAAATTAATTGAATTTTAAAATTGTATTCAAAGAGTAGAAGAGAGGTGATTTAGTTAATAGCATAATAATTGGCAGTATAGCATCAATTGTCGATTAGAACACAAGGCCATGTCTGAACAGGTTGGTTATAAAAGAAAATTAGAAGATGGTGATGAATCTGTTTCTGCTTTAAACAAAGACTCAACAGGCTATGCAGTTCAGGTATTTCCAAAAAGGCCTATTATTGTTCCAGCACAGAAACCAAATTTGCATTACACACCATTAAAGACAGGTATTTGTTACGATGTCAGAATGAGATACCATGCAAAAATATTTACGTCTTATTTTGAATATATAGATCCACATCCAGAAGACCCAAGAAGAATTTATCGTATTTATAAAATTCTAGCTGAAAACGGTCTAATTAATGATCCATTTTTAACAGGTGTTTCGGATATTGGTGATTTGATGTTGAAGATACCGGTTAGAGAGGCAACAAAGGAAGAAATTTTAGCAGTACACACCAAAGAACATATGGATTTTTTAGAAAGTACTGAAAAAATGACTCGAGAGGAACTTTTAAGTAATACAGAGAAGGGAGATTCTGTATATTTGAACAATGATTCTTATATTAGTGCAAGGTTATCATGCGGTGGTGCCATCGAGGCCTGTAAGGCCGTTGTTGAAGGTAAAGTTAAAAATGCAATGGCTATTGTTAGACCTCCAGGTCACCACGCTGAACCTCAAGCGGCTGGTGGATTCTGTTTATTTAGTAACGTTAGTGTCGCAGCAAAATCTATATTAAAAACATATCCAGAGAGTGTAAGAAAAATTTTGATTCTAGATTGGGATATTCATCATGGTAATGGTACTCAAAAGGCATTTTATGAAGACGATAGTGTTCTATATATATCATTGCACAGATTCGAGCTGGGTAAATTTTATCCTGGGTTTGCAGAAGGCAATTACGATAAAGTTGGTGAAGGTAAAGGTAAAGGTTTCAATTGTAACATAACATGGCCTGTTAAGGGCGTCGGTGATGCTGAATACATATGGGCTTTTGAACAAATTGTGTTACCTATGGCCCGAGAATTCAGACCTGATTTAGTTATAGTTTCATCTGGTTTCGATGCTGCAAGTGGTGACACCATTGGGCAGTGTCATGTTACACCAAATTGCTATGGATATATGACCCATATGTTAAAATCTTTAGCAAGAGGAAACTTATGTGTTGTCCTTGAAGGTGGTTACAATCTTGATTCGATTTCAAAGAGTGCATTAGCTGTAGCAAAAATACTTATAGGTGAACCACCTGATGAAATCCCTGAACCAGATAGAGATCCTAAACCTGAAGTACTCGAAATGATTAACAAGGTTATAAGAGTACAATCAAAATATTGGAAATGTTTTAGACGTAAATATGGTAATTTTGGCGGATTTTATGAAAAGCCAATTGAGGCTCAAATACCGAAAATGTTTCCATTACAAGATGCAATTAGAAATGAACAAATAACTCAATACTATGATGAATTTTCTATGATCAGTTTAACACTACCTAATTTAAATTTACAAAAGAATTCAGTATTATGCACTAGCAATTTCTTCAGAGCAAAATCTTTGTGCATCATATTACATGATACACCTGAGGTATGGGGTAATAGAGATACTATCACAGGCATTATAGATCCTTCTTCCTCTATAATTTTTGATTCCTCTTGGAAGTTCGTAAAATGGGCCATTGATAGAGAAACAGCTATTGTAGACATTAATATTCCCAGGTCATCTTTTGAAGCTGACAATTATTCATCAAATTTATTAGCTCAAGATGTTATGATATCGCTTTGGGATAATCATTTGACCTATATTGAATCGTTAGAAAAATTGTGTTTTATCGGTATTGGAGAGGCCACATCAGGTATTGTTCACCTATTAGGAAAAAGGGATACAAGAAATGTTACAAAGGCAGCAATAAATTTTGTGGGAAGTAGCTCTTTGAAACCAATTGTTCCATCATTAGATGAATCTCTAGGTGATTGGTATTTTAAAAATTCATTGGTTTTTACGGATCATTTTCACAGCTGCTGGTCTGATAATGACAAAAAGCCACGTAAGAAGTATGGTAGAGTGTTAAGATGTGAGACTGATGGAATACATAATATAATTGAAGAAAGATTTGAAGAAGCAACGGATTTTATATTGGATGCTTTTGATGAATGGAGTGATTCTGAGGATGAATAAAAATTGGTATTTATTATCTTTTAAGGTATTCATTAGTTACTATATAAATATGGTAAGTATTAATGTAGTTGTATAATTAATAAAAACATAATCTCTTATTTGTTTTCATATCATAAATAAACGATAACTATTGTCTATATATACACTAAATGCTTTCATATATGGATAAATAATACCAAAATATCAAATAAATAAATGATAGTAGAATAGATATGAAAAACTATTAATTGTTTACAAAAATATAGGGTAATATTTTAATCTTTAAAAAAAAGAGATATTCAATATTACTTTAATTATAATTTTTTACCACCTAAGTAAGAAGGTTTAGACGGTAATTTAGGAGGAACTTTTTGTTGTGTTTTTTTAATGGTGATTTGTTCAGGAATCTTAGAAGTGACTTCCAATGTTGATAAATTTGGAGATTTTTCTTTCTCGACTGAGTTATCGTTGGTTTTGGATTTGTTTGTATACTTACCATATCCCTCTGCAGTTCTTGTTACGCGCTCTTCGTTACTACCGACAAAATTTAAATACCTGTCAGTTATTGAGCTCTTCTTAACTGAATTATTTGAAAAACCTGAGGCTGATTCTGTTTTAGATTTGACAACCTTGTGAGAATCTGTATCAATCTTTGAATCTGGTTTTGATTGAGAATTACTAGACATATCAAGTTTCAATTCATTTATTTCCTTCTTCAACTCTTCAACTGAAATTCCTTTAGGTTTGGGTTGGGATGTTTTGGTAATGTAAATGTCGTCCTCATCATTGTCATTTGAATTTTCAGTAGGTAATACATTTTTTATATAAGGAGGATCATTATTATCATTGAATACTGAAAGGTCAACTTTTGAAGATTTTGATGATAAAACACCATATCCATTATGATTAGTTTCTGTATCGAAAGAAGTTTTATTAGATTCTAAAATTGAAGATATTTTTCCTCTACCACTTTCTAGTTTCTGTGTGTTTGGATAGGCAGTATCTTCATTTGGCATCGACCTAGTTCTTTGAAAATTTGGTACTTTCGATACTTTTTTAGATGTATAATCGATGACATTTTTATCTGATATAGATGAATTTGTCATCTTAGACTCCAAATTGCGTTGAATGTTCGAATTATCAATTTTGCTTCTATATGCAGACGGATTAATTTGTTGATGCGGAAGTGTTGTAGCTGAAAAACTTTGATCAACTAAATTTACACTTTGAGTGAAATTTAAAGATGGAGATGAATTATGGATACTATAAGGATTATTATTGACTCTTGGTGTGGCATTATGATATTTGGAAGCCTGATCATTAGGAATGTTACTGAAACTAACATTAGATAAATTAGCATCATCATTTGCAATGGCTGATAATGAAGGTGTACTGATAGAATGTTGTAAATGCAAGGGAGGGAATTGCTCCATTCCATGGGTTGGTTGGATACCCTGAGGTACAGTTTGTCTGATAGCTCTTTCCAGATAAAAATTTTTCAATGGGCATTGAACGCCTTGTAACCTAGAAACTTCTTCGACCACTTGACATATATTTGGCCTCTGTGATGGCTGTACCATTAATAAAACCCTTATTAGGTTTTTTAAATTATCACTATATTGAGGGTATGCTGGATATTGATATCGGGAATGTAATATTGCATTTTCACCTTCTTTTTCAAAAGGGGTTGTATAATAACATAACTTGTATAGAAATACTCCTAATGCCCATATATCAGATTTTTCGTCTATAGGAATATGATTGGATAAAGATAACATTTCTGGAGATCTATATTGAGCAGTAGTATTTTTCATAATGTCGTGTTGTACAAAATTCATTTCTTGTTGATTAGTTGGAGGTCTAATTACACCGCATACTGAACCAAAATCACATAATTTATATTCATTTTTATTTGAAATTAAGACATTTTCTATCTTAATATCTCGGTGCAAAAGAGGAGGTTGTAGAGCATGCATTGCTGCAACACCTTGAGAAACTTGGCTCATTATATTTAATATTTCGTATTCCTTTAATCTATGATGTAACCTAGTATTCATAAAATCGATTAAACCTTTACCAGAGCAAAATTCCATCAATAAGAAAACTTCGTATGAGCCATTCGGAACTCCCGGGGAAGGATTTGATTTAGCAGCATGTGAATCTATATAGGAAACAACATGCTTATTATGTCGTAACAATTTCATGGCTTCAACTTCGGCTCTTGGTACATTTAAGGATGCTTTATCCGGTACAATGACTCTTTTCAAACATGCAATATTGGAACCACTATGAACATCATAAGGGGAAATTTCAACTTGGTAAACTTGTGCGAATCCACCACTTGTCAAATATTTTAGTATTTTAGCTTGATGTGAACCTACAGGTAGAATAACACCAGGTGTATACAATGGAAGTTCCGGTTGATTCATTTTTATGTTGCAATAATTGTAAGAACAATAATCTATCAGTTACAACTCTTCCTTTCGTAACAATTACAATAAATTGAAGCGGGAATATAATGCAAAAATGTACCTGTTTATTGTTAGAACCTGATATATGTATTACAGATGTTTACGTATATAATAATGATTAATTAACCAATTCAAGTTAACCAACTCAAGTTAACTAATTCAAGTTAACTAATTCAAGTTAACCAATTCAAGTTAATGGAAGCAAAATTATACAGAATCGAAATTGCCTGACAATTGACCATGTCACCAAAAATATTCATTCAATCTATGACTTTAAATATGTCATAGCTCCAGAATTTTGTTAAAAGGGGAACTTACGAAACTATAAGATCACAAGTGTTTCAATTTGTTTTTTCAATATTGTATATTAATTTTTCAAGTTTCTGTTTAATTTTTCACCGGGAATTTAATTTCTTACTTTATCTTCAAAAATTATATAATTGAAAGGATACCAGGCGAAGCATTGAAATAAATACAGAATAGGTTCTTGCAAAAATTGATATAGAGATAGTTTAAAATATTTACATAAGGTAGAATGAGGCGAACAACATACTTCGAGATTTTGTTAAGTTCACTACTCTTGTTAGATTTGGAATTAAGATAGTTGCTTTCATATAATTTGTATTATGTGACTCTTCAAACTATCAGATGCCGTGAATATTTATGTTAGGACATTGTATATTATTATGTATTATGTTTTTAGTATGATAAAATTATATAATATGCAATAGTTAGCGTATGTATTTTTGTTTCTATTAATAACTTGTGTTGCTGTAATGAAAGCAGATGAATATAGTCATGGATCTTAGAAATATGGCAGTTTTATCTGAAGTGTCAGTCCTATCGATTTTATTTTAAGATCTGACTTTCCATGCATATTACACAACATATTCAATAATATAATGGTAATTATCGGGTAACATTTAAAACTCGCTTGTAAGAACCTCATCGTCTGAAATATATCAACTACATATATGTATATAGTGAGTTTGTCTTAACAGTTTCTTGTTCGTGATCATTAGTTTTTGTTAATCTATGTTTATTGAAGAATTAACAAATTGAAAGACTTTCATGAATAACTGAATTGGGATCAGTAGAACTCAAGGTACTGATAGGTGCAAATTTAAGCAAGTAATGAGTGCTGACCTAGTTAATCAAATTAAGTTCGGTAGTGATAATTGGTGTTTGGAATTAAAACCATTATATAGCCATGGGTTGTTATGCAGTTCAAGCAATGGACAAGTTAATCTACTAGATTGGAGCACTTCTAGTGTGATAAAAAAATTTAACATTGGAGAAACGAATATTTATTCACTAAAAGTTATTAATAAGAATTTTGATAATGGCTCTACTTTTGCTGCTACTACATTGGATTCAGTTAAAATATATGATGTTAGGAGTGGTGATTCACCTGTTGCTGCTATTAAGAATCATAGAAATTCCTCATTTTTATCACTGGAATCAAGACATGATAAATTAGTATGTGGAACTGAATTGGTTGGAATTGATGCAGAGATGTTTATCTACGATATAAGAGATTTTAACAGACCAATAAGGACATTTGTTGATTGCCATCATGATGACATAACTAGCATTCAATTTCATCCAGCTGATGAAAATGTTTTATTGAGCGGCTCCACTGATGGATACACTAACGTTTATGATCTAACTCAGGAAGATGAAGATGATGTTTTACATCAAGTTATTAACTATGAATCTATCCACTCATGTGGGTGGTTATCTCCAAAAAGAATATACACGTTGTCACATATGGAAACATTTGCAATTCATGAACTGAATGATAAATCTGATGAATTAAAGGAGCCTTGTCCTATTGATTTTGGTGATGTAAGACAAGCCTGGGATTGTGATTATGTAGTAGATATATATCCAGGTTATATCGCGACAGGTAAGTCTCAAGAGAATTCAGGAGAACTTAAAATCTATCCCTTTATGAATGAAAAAGTAGATATTCAACATCCAATAAAAATTTCAAAAGCACACGATGATGAAGTCATTAGAGATGTCTATATACCATCAGTGTGTATGAATAATAATTCAGATGTTATTTATTCTTGTGGGGAAGATGGTGCAATTAAAATATGGAAAATTTCAAATAGCTCTAGCGTACTTACTGTTCCAGAACATTTTTGGGATGCATCTGAACAACTTGACGTATTGTCCGAAGAATACAATGAAATTGCTGTAAACAGTAAGGTACCAACTATTGATAATGGTTACACAGCTACCTTCAGTGAAAGCAATAATGGTAACCAAAAAATTAAAAATCATAAGAACAAAAAACATAAACATAAGAGCGATAAGAAGAAACATTCATCTAAAACAAGATTCAAGCCGTATTAAATCAGATTAAACTAAAGAGTGTGTATGACATAAATGTATCCGTAAATTTATTATTTGAGTTTCTTAATGAAATAGCTCTAGACATTATTATATTTTCTCGATTAATGTCATTACCATAATAAAAATAAGATAATGTAAATCTGGGCAAGATTAATTGTTAATATTAAATGTATATTAATATGTAAATTGTGCATAAACTTTTCATGAAATTTCTTAAATAGAATAACATTTAATTAACGTGAAACGTTGCAACACTCTTACAAGTTGTGTTTAACCACGTGATTTTGAAGCTCTCCGCGATGATTCTTAATATAAATTTAACCAAACAATATTGAAAATAAAATATATTTACAAAATAAATAATGGATAACATATTTGTAACATTTTAATTGATATTTTATGACCTAACAAATGAAAATTGACATAAATATTAACAACAATATCCTTTTAAATTAGAATTTATTCTTATTACTAACTATTTTTTTCTCATAAAGTTAAGAATTAACATTTACATTAACGAATTAAATTTGTTTGTTAAACAAAAAAAGACACCAAAGAATTGGCACTATTAATAGGCTTAATCACTAGATGAGTAGCGTGGTTAACAAAAGCGGTACACGTTTTGCACCCAAAGTTAGACAACGTAAAGTAGTCAAGCAATTACCGACACCACAGTCGACACAAAAGCAATCAGATTTAGCCGTTCAACATTCAGCAAATGATGTGGTAGATGATGATGATCCAAAATCATCTGTAACTAAAGGTATACCTAGCACTAATAACATAGAAGTAAATGAACAAAATGTAGCAATTCTTCCTCAACAAGATATCAAAATTGCTAATGATAAACATGTCATTTCAACGGAAACTTCGTCTAGTCTAGAGTCAGAAAACTCTAGCTCTTCCGCTAATATACCAGATTCTAAACGCCGTCATTCTAGCAGACTAAATTCATTAAGTGGTGCAAATTCACAATTAATTTTTAAATCAGCGTTTAATAGTCAAGGAGCTATACAGCAACCAAACACATTAAATAGTGAAATTACACATAGACGCCTGTCAACTATATCAGATTCGAATATGAAAAAACTTAGGATGAATAGTATTTCAGAGCTTGATGATAATTTTCAAACATTGAAAAAAAGTAGGCTATCATCAAGAACATCAATTTCTAGAAAATCAGGGTCTGTACATAGAATTAGTATTGTGCCCGTTGAAAATACAATTACTTCAAATAGTTCAAAAAGTAGCGTTGCTGATAATAATAACCAGGATAATACTAAAATAAAATTTAAAACTAATACAAAAACCACGAAAACTAGATCTAAATCTGAGAAAAAAGCTTCTAAAATATTAATACCACTGTCGAAATCAGATCTAAATAATTCAATGTCAGATGAGTTATTTTCAGATACAGATAGTAAATATAAAAGTTATAAAATCAAAAGTTTAGAACAAATTCCAAAGAATATAGAAGATGGGGATTCTGAAAAATATACCATAGATGAAGAAGAATTTACAATGGCTGAGCTATGTAAACACATGTTGCCAATTGGTAAACCTTCTGAGAACTTCAAAAGAGCAAATGAAGCAAATAAAATAAAAATGGAACGAAGAAGAGAGAAGAGAGAAATTAGAAAAAGAGCACGTGAAGAATTCAAATCAGTATATACCTTAACAAAGGAAACTATAGAAAAAGCAAATGAAGAACGTAGAAAGTTGAGAGATGAGTTAATGAATATGGATATTCCTACTTTACAACCATCCACTATACAATTGAAACTTAATAAAGAAGGCACAATAGCAATCGATGACGAATCAACTCAAATCGATAGACATAAAAATGCAGTTTATGAAAATTTACAAAAGGAAAAAGTTGATGAAAATCCATTTGAAAACTTATGTAATTCAGCAACTTATGGCAGAAACTCGTATACTGATCCATGGACTAGTCTTGAATTAATAAAGTTTTATAAAGCGTTGACTATGTGGGGAACAGATTTCAATGTAATTGCTCAATTATTCCCATACAGAACAAGAAAGCAAGTAAAAGCCAAGTTTATTAATGAAGAAAAAAAGCATCCTATAATGATTGAATTAGCTCTACGATCTAGGTTACCTCCAGATTTTGACAAATATTGTGAAGATATTAGAAAAAAGTTGGGCAGCATTGATGAGTTCAATGATAAACTAGAAAAATTACAAATTGAACACGAAAATCACCTTAAGGAAATTGAAGATGCAAAGGAATCAGCTAAAACTGAAGATCTAAAAATTAGTAAAAACAAAAATACCAATAAGAAAACTTCTGGTGGATTCATGACAGAAGATTTGAAATCATACAGAAAGTCTGAAATTGTATTAGGAACAATTGATGATATGAAAAAGCAAACTGATGAAGAAATTCAAGCAACTAGTTAAAATAGACAGAACTTCGATATATTGACGTTGCTTTTCAAGTTAAGGGGTATTTGAAATTTATATTATAAGCATAAGTGCTTATGGATCTATAAAACTGTCTTATATACCTTTCGTACATATTATTAATTACTTAGAGAATAAGATTTAATGTCAGTAGTATATGGCTAACTAATATTGAGCATAATGGAGTAATTAGTAAACAATTCGTTAATATACTTTTTGTTTCTTAATATATTTTAACTGCGTTTCATCATATCGCGAAATTTCATAAGTATAGAAAAGCTAAAATTTGTATATCTTTAAAAAGTTAACAACTTGTTAAAAATCAATCAAGAGTTATATATTTAATATCGAACCTATTTTTAACTCTATTTGTTATGAACGAAATGAATTGTGAATAAGTTTTACACCATTTACAATATGATTATAAAAAATGATACACTGGGAGAAACTACGATTGTTGAGAGAAAAAATTATCTTCTGCATATTACTAAATTTAGGAATGAACAATGTATAAAATTTCTCCTGTTCCCCAAAGGTTATAATTCAAGATTGGTTATTAATAATGCAACCATTTTATTGGTAACATATTTAGCATATGTATATTTGAAAAATAATATGCAAAAATTGGGTTATGAATCCTTGTTGATGGGAACTATATTTGTATATATGTCATGTAATATAATTATTACTCCACCAGAAATAAATTCATTCATGGTTCTTAAAAATTATGGAATTCAGGTTTCATCTGTTAAAGGTATAAATGTGTTTCCTTATGAATGGAATGAAAAATATTTCAATAAAAATAACTTTTATGCTGAAAATATGATTGTTGATATTATAATTAATGAAGGTTTTAAGAAAGGATTTCAAGTGGTATTTTATTTGGCTTTAATTATCAAGGAAGCAAAAAAGTTGACATTGTTATTACATGTATGTATTATTGATATTCTACGTGACTTTTATTTAAATCTCATACTAACAGGCATCAAATTTTCTAACCCGACAAGGAATTATAATATGATTTTATTAGGCTACTAGACCAACAATAGAAGACCAAAAGCTAATATATAATTTAACAAAAGAATACTTAAGTTAATTAATTTTAGAATTTGGTAGTAAACATTAAAATGCATAATGGAATATCAAAATAGTAAAGGCATATTCAAATCAACAACGTATTTACCCGGCTCTATAATTAATTTTAAATCTCACAACTAAACATCAGCGATGAGATGACATTGAAAATTTTTAGATAAATGCATACTCATTAATCATTAAGATCATATTTTATCATCTCATATATTAAGATAATAAATGTAATTTGGTATTATAAAACTAAATTTATTGTCCTCTATATAGCATCAAACTAGAAAGGTATTGAAGTATTTTTAAAAAAAATATGAGTAGGAAACTGAAAGGTAGAATTGGTTCAAAAAAATTAAAAACTACTCTTCTAAATCAGAAGTTCAAAGAACAAGCTTTGAAAAAAAAAAAGCAATTAATAAGTCATAAACAAAAGTCAGTTATAAATTCCCAAGTTAAAAAAAATCAGCTGAGACAAAAGGAAAATGAAGCTAAGTTTATTCCATTTAATGCTAATGAAACTTTGCTTTTAATTGGTGAGGGTGATTTTTCATTTGCTAGATCATTAATTGAACAATGTTACATATTACCGGAAAATTTAATAGTTACAAGTTATGATGCATCAGTAAACGAGTTAAAGTTAAAGTATCCTCATACATTTGAAGATAATTATAAATTTTTACTAGAAGAAAAAGTCTTAGTCTTCTTTAGAATTGATTGTACTGCTATGATAAAATCATTTAAGATATCAAAGAAAAATCCCTGGAAAAAAATTATGCAATCAAATGGTAATACATCGATTGGTAGTAAAGTTATTCAAAATATAATGTTTAATTTTCCTCATAATGGTAAAGGTATAAAAGATATGGATAAAAATATCAAAGAACATCAAGAATTATTATCAAGTTACTTTAAAAACTGTAAAGAAATATTTAAGCTAATTAATTCAACAATTACCATGGATAGAACTAAATATACACAGGGATATTCACTTGATGAGGGAACGAATAATGCAAAATTCATTGATGGTGTATCTGAAATTGGAGTTGGTAAAGTTATTTTAACGTTATTTACTGGGGAACCATACGATCTGTGGGAAGTTAGAGGATTAGCTAAACAAAATGGATTCCAAGTTGAAAAATCTAATAAATTTCAATGGGAAAATTTCCAAACGTACCAGCATAGAAGAACTAATAATGAGCAAACAACTACCAAACCTGCTCAAGAAAGAGAAGCTCGTACATATATATTCAAAGTATTTGAAAAGTCGAGTAACAAAAAGAAATCAGATACATTTGACGACGAGGACATGGATTGATCTATCGAAATAGTTCTTTAATGATATTAGTATTTAAATTATATAAAATCCGGGTTATAAAGATATCACTAATAAATATGATAAAAGTCTGAAAATTGAGAAAAAAAGGTTTGAAGCTTTTTTAATATAAATATATATATATTTATAATGTCCCAGTTTATGTTATTTTTTGACAAAAAGTTCACTTTAAAATTTAAAATAGGTCATTTTTTAAATAGTTTGGTAACAAGCTAAAAAGAACCGTTAAGTAGATAGATAAAATGACTACTGATGCAAGACTGAAATTACTTGGTTTGTATAAACATTTGATTAAATCGGCGGTACGTCATGATCGGAGGTATAAAGTAATTCAACAAGTGAACGAGATAAACAAACAGATATCAGTATTGAAATATGAGAAGTTTAAAATTCTTAAAGATCAACAAAAGTCGAAGAATACTAATGATAGTGTACCGTTAGATATAAAATTAATTGAAAGTAAAATTACTAAATTAGAAAAAGTCGATCCATCAAAGAATAGTGACTTCTATTTTATTAATAAAGATTTAAAAAATCTAATAAGACCACAGTTTAAAAAATATTTGGTTTCATTAGGTGACAACATTGAATCAAATAAAAGAATTCTAGAACACTTCAAAGATGTATATTTATTTTTAGATAATCAAAGAGAATATGACGAGTTATTTGAAAGGTATAATATTGGAGAACTCAACAGAATGGCTCAAAACATTAGAGTACAAAAAACTGCTAATAGAGTTGGATTGGAGGTTCCGCTTTAATGCCAATGAAGGAATCAAAGAATATATATAGGATATATGTATTAAAATTGGTATGTGCATATCATGCTCTTGTAAATATAATAAATACTTTTATCATCTGAAATAATGTTAGGCACGTGATTAATACTTTTAAATTAGTGAAAACATAACAGGGTAATAATAAATCAAATTGTTAGCGTATTTTATTTCATCGCAGAACAATGATGTAACTTGTATATTGTTAACTCTTTATAGAAACTATACTTTACTGTATTAACTTAAACACTTAAAATATATTGCAATTATATCTTGCAGCGACATTTTATGCCATGTTATTCAGGGCTACTACTACATTAATAAAAATAACGGTTATTAAGTGTTTTTTTTAATGAACAATTTACAATTTATAATGTATTAATTATCACTTTTACTGAAATGTTATCTGTGACTGGATTTTTTAAAAGTGTTTCTCTGACTCTTTAACTGAATTGTAAGCACTAAAAGACATATATATATTTTATAAAATACTATGAATATATGATTTTTTCTTATAGAGGAGAATGGCGAAACAATAAAGTATATGTCTTTTGTGTAAAATAAAGTACGATAAGTTTCTGTTTTCAACTTAGGCGGCAGAAAGTTAGTCTTCACATTTTGTGAAAAAAAAAAAAAAAAAAAAAAAAAATAAACAAAAAAAATTAGATGAGGTAGATGACTGACAAAAATAATTGTAAGTTGAAATGCGAAACTATTTTCGAGAAAGAGGGATGAAAGTAATTTAACATGAGATGAAAACGTTACATGTGTAATCATAGTTATCCACTGCATTCGCATGGCCTGCGTTATGATGGTGCGACAATTTGACGTAAAGGAAACAGAAACGATAAAAGTTGACGTCAACATTATCGACTTCATATTGGAAGATCTTAGGCGATATCAGTACAAGAAGAAATCAAATCAATTTGAAAAAAACTACAGGGGATTAACTATAATCGGCTAAAAAAAAATTCCACTTTTTTAAAAAATTACAGATTTTTTTGTCAACGAAAATCAACAATAATCGACGTACAATGATAAAAATGACATTATGCTTCTGCTGTCGTCCAATATACCCTACATAAATAGTTCATCAGAGTTCTCCCGATAATCACAAACGTTGCTTTTTTGGCTTAAATTCTTCTAGCAGGAAGAGAAAATATCGTATTCCATTTCCACTCTCAATTCATGACATTTTTGTCATGCCGTAATTGTTGACAATTAAAAGATCTTACATCATCATCAGCTTCATGCTACGGCTTTGTTTCCTATTTTATTGAAGACTTTCTAGTAAAGGAGATAATAATGGAGAAAAGATCCTTTTATCATTTTCCGCCTCCTTTTCTCTCCGTGAAATGACCCTCATCATCAAAAATTTAAAAAATTGATAAATTATTCTCCAGCAAATGTTCTCTGTTTTCTATTGTAAAAATACTCTCAATATTAATGGGATGGTACAGAGAAAAACAGTAGATATATTACCCATTTTTTTTTAACAAAAGCTATATAATTTTCTTGGTAAAATTGCAAATTAAATTCTTATTCGAAACAGAAAATTAGACAAGTTAGTAAGACTCATTTGCCGAGTATCACACACAAAAGCTATATTATAGGTTATGTGTATGTTTTTCATAATTGTGTTCTGTTTTCCCCTTTCTTGTCTTATCGTTTACCAACGGTCTTTTTATGGCCCTAATTGCTTACTATCTAAATTGGGCATTATGTCTGTTTCCTTATACATGTGGTTATATTTACATCATGCTGTTATATTCATCTCTTCATGGTGACGATGAAATTCTTTTAATATTTTGAAATTTTAATAGGGTCATCGATATAAGTATTACAAATTTATTTTATTTTATTTTTATTTTAAGAATATATATATACATATAAATATGTACATATTTTACATTTGAAACGTAGACCAGAAACAGATTATTAATGTTTAAACGTAGAGTATAGTAACTTTTTTAAATTTTCTTATTTTAATATTATTAAGCCTTTTCTTGCAATCAATATCAAGCTCAAAAAACTCATTATCACTTAACTTACAACATAAAAGAATGCCAGACGCTCCTGAAGATACTATTTTTACCCTAAATAGAGAATCGAATATTGAACAATTTATATATAGTAATAAAAAATGGGTAGATTCGATGAACTCCGAGCAACCTTCACTTTTTGAGTATTATAATGGCAAAGGCCAGGATCCACATACTTTATTAATTAGTTGTTCTGATTCCAGATATAATGAGAATTGCTTTGGCGTTTTACCAGGTGAAATTTTTACATTAAAAACCGTTGCAAACATTTGTCATGAGAATGATATGTCTCTGCTGGCAACAATTGAATTTGCAGTGTTACAATTAAAAGTGTCAAAAATCATTATTCTGGGTCACACTGATTGTGGAGGAATTAAGACGTGTTTGCTAAATAAAAGAAAAGACCTTCCAGATCAAAACTGTACGAATTTATTTAAATATTTGACGGAACTTGATAATCTAGTTAATACTGCTAACAAAAAGAACGAAGACAATTTCATCGATTTACCTCTGGAGCAAAAATCGAAGATCCTTTCTATACAAAATGTTAAAAATCAGTTTAGTAATATAAACAAAATAAAAACAGTAAAAGAAGGTATAAGGAATAATACTCTACAAGTATTTGGTATGTTATACAATGTAAGTACGGGTTTGGTTGAACATTGCATCTAATATGTTGGTAGTAACTACTTAAAAGAAAACATCATGAACTAGATTAAAAACAACAAAAAAGGAAAAATGAAAAAGAAAATCTATTGCATAATATAACTAATAATATGAATCTGTGGATTTAAAATTAAAATTAACGTTAAGCGCCCGTATATATGTGTATGTGTGTTTGTCTGTATTTCCATATATTTTCGTGTAAATATTAGCATAATCTTAATACTAAAAAAATATTTAATAATTACAGATTTCTTTAAACAGACTCATAAAAGAGAACGAAGAATTTTTTTGCTTTAAAAATATTCATTTATTTAATATTGCATAGGTTATTCAACAAATAATTGGATTTACTGTAAAGCGATGAAAATTATATTTTACAATAGGCAATAAGATATAAGGGGAGAAAATTATGGCTTTTAAAATTAGGGGAGCATAAGAGCCAATAAAATAAATATTATTGTTGCATGAACTTTGTGCCTATTCTGCTTGAATGTATATTGTTGATATGGAGACATTTTTTGTATATATCATCATGTAAGGTAAATTGTTGTATACCTTAAATTCCATCAACCTACTAAAGAGGTGTATATCTCCAATTATTAAATTTCATGTATGTTCTTTGTTAAGTAAATTATTTGGAAGGAAAATTATAAGTAAAAATATAAAAAAAAAAATGTTGAAAATCAGAAGAACAAAAGGAATTACACTTACAAAATATTTATTGGTAATAATTTAATATCAAAATTTTAAGTACTAATTTAATACTATTGACTGGTTAGAAAAAAACGAAATGAAGGAGGTAATCATTTCCTTCTTCTATATAGCAGATTGATTTTTTGATCTATTGTTTTTTGATCGGAATCACTAATATTTAATCAGAATAATTGTATATAAAATAAAAACAAATAAATATTACATGCAAGATATTTTCGATTACGTTAATAAATATTTAATTTTATTTGTACCAGCTTTGTAAGTAGCACTTTTTTTTGGATTGCTTAGGTTCAGATTTGTTAGGCCGTTTATATTAAATATTTTATATTTATGGATATAAATATATTCACATATAATTTGTTTAGTAGAAAAGTGCTCGCTGATTCATAAACTTAGCCGCCGAGAGCAAGGAAAAAAAATTAAAATAAAATAAACTGATATAAGGCTGGAAGTAAAAATTTTTCAATTTCTATAAAAATATGGTGTTTGAAATAAAAGGTTTGGATTTGAGAAAAATAAAATTAACTGATAGTCCGCTTGATGACTATCAGAGGACTGCATTGCTTATCCTATATTATCATGAATCAAAACAAAATGTACTTAGAGGTTTTGATTTAAGCAAAATTTTAAATATTACTCAAAATAATTACAAATCAAACACAGCACAAGGATTTAAACTGAAAAATTTAGAAAATTATAATTCAAACGTTATGAACTGTTTTGAATATAGGTTACCTGATATTAAATTATGTTTTTCAGATGAAAAGGGGATAATAGATAAAGATATTCTTGATAAAAAATTAATTGACTTTTTAAATAATAATTATAAGTTAAAATCAATTTTAGGAATATCACATGAATTCATAAAAAATATTAATTATTTACAAATTTTTGAAAATATTGATGCAATAAATTTTGAATTCAATAATTGTAGAGAAAACTGTGATGATCATGAAAAGACAAATAATTCTTCGAAAGTTGACAAGTCGATAAATTCACTAAAAAACCAACAATTTAAAATAAACAGATCAGAAAAAAAATTGATTAAAGAATCTATTTTAATAAATCCAAATATTTATATCATGTGGACATATGATACTGGCTACGTTTTTTTAACTGGAATTTGGAGAATATACCAAAATGTTATGAAAGCTTTGACGTATTTAAATAGAATGAACGATGTTTTAACTGATAATAATAAAGTTGATAACCCCTCTATTTTGATTAATAATTGTTTTATTAATAAAATTTGTTTTGAAGAATTCGACTTGATAATGAATCATATTTTTTATGATGACTTAGAAATTGATCGTGACACAATTAAGGTGAAGCGAAAAAGAAGAAACTCTTTTCAGTTAAATAAATTAAAGTCTCCAAATTTTGATAGTACTGATATTATCAAAAAGAGGAGCAGAACAAACAGTTTCAGTAAGGCAAATAAAAAGGAAGGACCTACCAACAAAGAAAAGCTTAACAATTTAATTCAACAAGAAAATGATGAAACAACAAATTTATTACCTACCATACCAACTTCAAATCATATAGATTTGCATTGGGCTAACATATCTAATTACTTAAAGGAAGATCTGTTGGCTGTTTTTAAAAATTATATCCTTAATGACAAAAATATTAAAGTAAACATAACTGAACTACAAAATTGTAATCTTTATGACCTAATCACTAGAATTCGAGGTGGATATATTAAAATACAAGGAACATGGTTACCTTGGGTTATTGCTAAGGAAATTTGTGTAAGATTCTGTTTTCCTATAAGATTTTTCTTAGTACCTATTTTTGGTCTTGATTTTCCAACAGAATGTGAAAAATACCATGAAGAGGTAATTCAGAAGTTTAAGCAGAATATGCCACTTGAAATATTTGATAATATTAATAATATTTTAGAAACACACAAGCCGCTCAAAATATCTAAAATCTTTGATTCATCAGATAACTCGATAAAAAATCGTGCAAAACAAAAAAATAAACATATGGAAGTGAAGCTAAATCCATCTTTAACATTAAAGCATCCTATCCCTAAAAGCCTGGTTAAAGAAATAGATATGGATAAGCTACTAAATTTTTCTTATGATAATGAAAATCAAAACGGTTTAAATATATATAACAAAGACAACGTATTGAAGGAAATATATAGAGGTGATAGTTTAATGATTGATATTCAAAGCCAAATGAGTGACAAAAAATTAAATTTAAACACCAAAACTGTAAGATCTGAATTTCCAGGAAAAATTAAAGTTGGTTTGAAGAAGAAACGAAAAACATATCCGAAGACAAAGCAATTGAAGAAAAACTTATCTAAAGCGTTTGAATTACTCATTGAAACAGCCAAATTGACAAAACCTAAGAAAAACCCTTTAACTGATTTAAAGTACTCAAGAGCTGTTTCCTATCACTATTGTGGCAGTACTAGGTTATTGTTATTGTCAGCTCCGACGCTTAGAAGAAGAAGCGATAGTTGTTTATATATTAACAATTATCCGCGACAATATTTTGTTTCTGATAATTCAGATATGCCAAGAAGAAATAGTGATATAGTATTATCAAATTATGAACATTATCTTGCAAGATTTCAAAATTCAACTCAACAACATAATTGGAACAAAAACGCAAATAATACTTTATCGTTAAATATTAATTCTTCCATCAGTAAAAATGGAAGTTCCAATGATTACTTTAACAAATCAGTAGCCACGATGAGGTCACCTCTAATGTCCCACATACCAGTATATGTAAATAATCACACTGGAATATATCATTATAACTATATTAATTCTCCTGCTCAGAAAACACCACAAATGTTAAATCGGCGTACTGCTATGATGCGCCAAAATAAAGGATTTGTGCCACACTATAATAATGTGCGTCATTTACCTCAATTGGCAATGCCAAGAGAATTACAAAATGTAATGAATAATACAATTGTCAAAAATAAAAGACTTGATAACAGAAACATACCTAATAAATACCAGCTAACTTCTAATTACAAAACTATTCTTCCTAAGGAAGGTGGTATTCCACGAATAGTAAACAAAGAACATGAATATGCTCTGGAAAGTAAAACTATTTCATCGACGAATTCAGAAATAAATTTTAATGATGAAAATCATATTTGGAATCATAACTTTAGCTTTAATAAGTAAAAACTATGAAAAACAAAAAAGATAGTATTTGCATATAGAATACATTCATAATGATAAAAAAAATTTATATTTTGTCACTCTGTTTAAAACTATTTTTTTTATAATTACATAAAATTTTTAAACAAAACATAAATTTATTATTATTAACCTTTTTATGTACATTTTTAATCTACTTATAAATTTATATATCTAGTCTTATATATTATATTTCTACCTTAGTAGCATGATCTGGAATTTGGCCCCTACCGTAACCATTTTGCTCATAATAATCCATAGGATAATAATCTTCAGAAAACATGACATCATATTCTAATAAAACATTAGCTTCATATGGTGTTAATAGAGGCTTGTTAAAAGCATAACCCCAATCGATAGATAATCTTGGACAAGCTACTTGAATAAAAGCATCAATTTCATCAAACATGGCTAATTTCTGCGGAAATATTTCACTCAAAATAATCTTTACAACTTTTTTACCACTTTTCTTTAATTTTGCTTCTAAGTTCTCTACTGTCGCTAAGTTACCTTGTCTACCCAATGCACCTAAAATCAAACCAAAAGTTTGAGCTGTACGGGCACTTTCGATTGCCTGAGTTCTTGCTTGGACTAATTCAACTTGATCATATGATTCAGCTGTAAATTTTCTACTATATGGATCATAGCGGAATGCTGGAATACCAGGATTATGAATCATAGGTGACTCCAGATGAAACCTACCATCTCCAATATATAACATATAATCAATTTGATTCTTATCTAATCGTTGAGAGGTACAACCCAATACTTCGCCCTTCGAAAGAGGTTTAATTTGAGGAGGAATAATGTATATTACATGTTCAATATCATTCAATAATTTCTCTTTGATACTATGAACTGTTGGATTAAATTGAATTGTACTAAATGTTGCAATACGTGATCCTTGTTTGAAATTCTTTTTCAAAGTTTTGATGATGTGTTCTTCCTCGATATTAATAGTTACAAACACATAAAGTACTTTTATTGTAGTAACATCGATCGGAACCAAACAAGAATGGGCATAATGAACGATAAAATCACAGTCAAGTGATCTGGCTGTAAAATCGTCAATGCAACAAGCACCATAAGAGACATCACCCATTATTACAGTTTCACAACCACAAAATTGTTCCAAAATATCACCAATAACTAGGGAATAGATTAGTAAACCTTCTGGCATTTGTAAAGCAACTCTTTTAGCGTTAGATTTTCTAATATTCCATATTGTCTTATGTAATTCAAAATTATAGTTTGAAGGAAGTAATTTAATTGCTTCATTTAACTCTTCATCATTCAATATTTCATCAGGTATTGTATTTAAGGCCCTCCCAGCAACAGCACGTCTAGGGGCATGAACTATTAAAGACACATTGCCATCTGCATTCGAGGTAGCATCAACATTCTTTTTTTTGGAACCTACAAATCTTCTCTTTGGGACCTTAGTTTGTTCGGACATATTATAGTTAACGAAATATGTTAACGTCTGCCTTTTACTGCTTTATTTCTTGGATATAACTTTTATCTTAAAAGATTATAAACGACTCTTAGAAATAGTATTTTACCTTTATTATTTAATAAAGTCAAATAGTGTGAGCCAAGATTATATTATTTTGCGATGAGTTTGTTCGGTAAGTTGATATAAAAATAAATTGGATAAAAATTTTCCATAAAAATATTGCACAATTAATAATGTTAATTAAAAGGTTATTAAATAGAGTTAGTTATATTTCTGTAATGCGTCATATAAACAATTTTAAGTTGCGATCATATACATTTTAAATATAATTTACCATATAACTAATCTACTTATCCCTTAAGTTGTAACATATATTTAATGATTACGCCTACTTTTAAAGTCAGTCAAAACGATGAATCTGTTGTAATTGATGTCAAAATCTCTAGTATTCGATTTAATGCACCCGGCATGGAAATTATCGTTACTGACAATGTATTTGTTTTCCATTTATCACCTTATTATCTAAGATTAAGATTTCCACACAATCTAGTAGATGATGAAAGGGCAAAAGCAGAATATAAAGCAGCAGATGAAGTCATTCATATTACATTACCAAAAGAAGAAAAAGGTAAGTATTTTGAAGATTTAGACTTTTCGACGAAATTACTTGCTAGAGAAGGTGATATATTAGAGGCTGATAAGGTTAGTAAAGCAAACATTAAGAAACAAGTTAAAGGTCCACTAATCCAAGAAATTGAGAATCCTAGCGATATCAAGAATGAGGTCAAAGAGATTGCTTCTGCCGGAGAAAAATTTAACTGGGAAATCGAACAATCAATACCAGATGATTTAGCAGGCTCAATATTACATGCAACTTACGGTTTTGACAATTTATATAGTTCGATAATTTCATTATCTGTTGCCAATGGTAATGACATCAATGAAATTGATGAACCAGAAAAGGCTTCTGCAAATGAAAGAGTAAAAGAAAGATTAAGAAAAGAAAATTTAAAATTTGATCCTGAATATTACGTTGCTGATTTGATGTTATCGAAATATGGCACTCCAGAAGATCTTGAAATTAATGGAATCAAAGAAACTATGAATTTTGTGCCAATTGTCATTAGTCAGTACTTAAAATGGGTCAAAGAAACAGATGATCAAAATGTCACAATGCCTGTAGTGTTTACGGAAAAAGAGCAAGAACAAATGCAAAAAAATTTACCAAAAAAAGAATATTTAGTTGAAGATCTGAAACCAGCCTATATAACCATATTAAGTATATTATTTGCCTACATTTTTGAACAAATGGAGAATTCAGGTAATCATCAAACAGAAAGTGCATGGACCATTGGAAAATTATGTCCACAATTATCTTTTCTTGATCAACAATTAGAATTAATGGATGAAGGTACAATTTCTATAAGAGAAGACAAGTCCTCCGAACATTCCATAGTTACCTCCTGTGTAACTACATCAATTAAACTGGCATTAAGTTATCCATTGCATAGAAATTTGGAATTAACTCTCAAGGTTTGGAAATATGTGTACTATATTCTTAGAGGTGGTGTTCGTTTAATAATTAGATGTTTATTAGATGTACACGAAATATTCAGATTTCATGATGTCTATTACGTCTACAATAAGATATTACTCGATGATTTATGTTCTTGGTTTATAGCCAATGGAAATGAAACTATTATTCGTTCATTAGCAGTGGAATTAAATGGAGAATTTGATAAAATATCTGCTGAAAAAATATCATTTGATTGTATTAGTGGTTTTGACTCCGAAAGTGGAGAACCTCAATGGGAAAATATGACTTTAAAAGAGATGGAAATTTTAGCTGAGGATGAATATAAAGAAAATTCGCATTAAAAATATTGAAAAAAAAGTTTTAACAATATATTCCAGACATATTAATTATAGAATATTTACCTGCATATCATATATTTAGTTTACCAATTTATATATTTTCATTCCCAAAATCATGTTTTACTTATTATATTATCAAGTAACTTTTGAGAATTTGAAGACCGTACAGGACTATTAGTTGTACTGCTTTTTTCACTATATGTTAGTTCATCGGCATTATCCACAGCACTTTTACCTGTTGACTTCGATAAATTTAGTTCTTTTTCTTTACCAGGTAATACATTGGCTCTAAAATTTTGTGTGCCTACTTCAATTTGATTAAGATCAACAACTTTAAATGGACTTGATGATCTAGTACGTTGGTGAAATGAGCTACCAGAGCTTGTAGGTAATGAAAAATTATTAGTGTGAACAGACGGAAGCTTATTCCTGTTAGTAAAATTTTTAACCGTCAAATGTTCCGCCATTGAAGTTTGCCCAATATTGAAATCAATCACATTAGTCATATTGTAATAATTGCTTGTATTTACTGGAAGTGACATATTACGTTTATGCGATTTTTGTAGATTAGATAGTTTCGAACTTTTATACGATGAAACATTATTATTTAAGGTATCAAACGATGGAATATGCAATACATGCTCTTCTTCTTTTATAGCGTTCGACTCACTTAATAAGGCTACTGCATTAGCCCCAATTCTAGCTGGTGAATTCGTTCTTTTATGCATAGGCTTTGATATTAGATAGGTACTCGAATTGTTAGTAGATGTTCGAGGTGGAAATTTATATAAATGAGGTTGAACTGACACTGGTTCTATTTTTATATTAACATTTGAACTGTCTTCATCAATTGAGCCAGAATTCTTTACATCAATATTATTTTTAACTGGCATAACCTGAGTTCCATTACTAAATATAGATGATATTTGATTTGGGGGGATTTTATAGCTCATAGCTAATTTCATCAAATTAATTGATGCGTTTGATATCTCCAATTGATAATAATTTTGTTTAGTTATTTCTTGTTGTTTTTTCAATTCTATAATCTTTAATAAAGATTCTTCTGTGCATTCTACATCTGATATTTTAGTACCTAAAATAAACTCTAGTAATGTACTCAAATTATTTGATTTTTTAGTATTATTCATTTTAAACCGTACTATCGTATAACAGAAGTTTAATATTCTTGTTTTGCTTTTATTTTTTTAATTATGTTATTTGGCAAAGTAGATATCACTGCCGCTAAATATCCTCTTCTTCCAAGGCACAGCCTTTTATATAACTTTAAAACTAAGATTACCTGAAAGTTCGATATAAATCAAAACAATTACACTATTAAACTAGCGTTTAAATCCTTTTCAATCAAATCGTCGGTTAGCATCTTTTAAAATTGTAGTTCAACAGTTATTAATATTTCCAAGTTTGTTTTCATTTCAATGACTTCTTTTAGTATGTAACAGCATATTGCTTTCTTGGCAAGTGCGTCTAAAAAAAAGTTCAGAAAATGTTAACATTATTATTAGAATAAATGAAACATTTGGAAATACTTCGTAATTTTATGTTTGTAAAATGTTTTTTATTTCTAACTATATATTTCAAATTAAAAATTATGCAAATATTAACTTATTATATAATAAATTTTGTCGTTACAGCTATGAAATGCATACATAAAGTGTCGTTTATTTATTGGACCACATACCTGATTACATATAAAGCCCAGCCAATCTTATCAGTCCCAACCAATGCATTCAAAATCATCGTTATTAATTTGTTTACATCAAATGCATCGTCATCTGGTTTAAATATTTTATTGGTATCCTTGGAAAAATAAGATTTTATCAGACCATATTTATTCAAATTGATCAGCAAGTTTGAAATGTCTTTAATAATTAATTGTAATAATTTTGTTAAATACAATAATGCGATCGAAACAAAACACAACAATACAATTGTAGAAAGTGGGAACTCTAAAATATTTCTTCTAATTATTTCATTTTTGTAATCCTCTTTCTTTATGTCATTTTGAAATTTATTTTTAATAGTTAAACTTTTCCAAATCTTGTTTTTGTTCTTATAATTCATGCCATTACACCTCAATTTAAAAGGATCTTGTATAATTATACTACCTGATTTTTGTTCATCGATAAAGTTTCTATCGTCATTTTTAAAGTTGTCAATTTTCCTTGACTTCTTAGAGAAGAATTTTTTTAAACTCATAGCATATAGAACATAGCCAGATATACAAAATAGTATAATGGATGTCAGTAAACACCATCCACACTAGTAAAGAATGCAAAATTTATTTCGTTTTGGACCCCATTAAAAACTTAAAAATTAGCTGCTGACAGATAATAATCTTAGAACCTTTTTAACATTTGTGCCGGCGATTAGACATAACATACATATATATATGTATCATTGATATTAATTACACTTGTCTGTATTCATGCTTGTCAACAGCGATGAGGTTACTAAATCTGCTGAATTTTCCTTTTCGGGACATAAAATGATTTCAAGACCAGCATTGTTAGGGTTAAGAACTAAGATCGTACTAACCCTAGTTAATAGTATTTAATAACCCTAATTATGTTTCCAATGCACCGTGTGTATTAATTCACATGTGATGGAAATAGTCAGTAAAATAATATGTGTGTGGTAGGGTCAAAATATATAATACATAGTAAGTCAAGAAAGATCTGTCAATGTATCCTCATTTACTGAAGTATACAATTAAATATATATAACCATAGTTATGGAGAATAAATTTACATTCCTCATAATATTGCACGTGCATTTACTGATGTTAGGCAGTTTAACTCCATAGTTCGTAGTTCATATGTCATATTTCATAATCCTTGGCTCTTTTGGATTAGTTAATGCTTGATCGATGTCAGGTAGCACAACATGATCATTCCTCTTATTCTACCCTAATAACTGTTTCTTAGTAATAATAAACTTATTACTGTCCTTGGAACACAATTCAAAAATTCACGGAACTTTGTAGAAACATGCACACATGATCATATAAAATTTCTGAAAAACGTACCAGGAAATACATATACATCACAATGATTATAACGTAATAAAAAAGAAATCGAAAATTGAATGTTTTTTCCATATTTATTTATTTATATTTTATTTAAAGTGGTCTTCAAAGATCATTTTCTGCCTGTAGGTAATGATAGACACGCACAAAAAGGTTAAAAATTGACAACAACTGTTTATATATCGAACTAGAGTTGCTTCACCAGTTCTGCACTCTCATACACTTCAACCTCAGTGTGAGATTCATTTTTTTGACATTTTACCTCTAGACATATATTTCTAATATATATCATATTAAAGAAAGAGATTAATAACTATTTACAATCACCAGTAATTGAAAAATGTCATTGCAGAATACTATTTCTTCGAATTTATCAGATTATCTGAACCAGCAACAGCAACAACCAGCACAACAACAGCAGCAGCAACAACCAGCACAACAACAGCCACAGCGGCAATTGTCTTTAAACAATATCAATCTCAATACTAACTTAAACAGACAAAGTGTGATACAAACTAATTTGGAATTACCAAATATTGTTTTGGGTAGAAATTCATTAACAAACACATCAATACGCAGAATTTCTAAATTAAACCAGGCAATCAGGACCAATAGCATCAATCAAGGAAATGGAGCAAACATTCAACAAGATCCAAGATCTCCCTTGGTCATTTTAATACCAACGAATTCTCAACCCACTGACATTCTGGCAGCTAGATTTAATGCATGGAGAAGCATTATCAAATCATTGATTGAATACTTGACCGAGTTTGCGTCAGTTCAAGATGAAATTGTCAGACATAATTTAAGGTTATTACAAGCAATTAATTTTCCATTTTTTGCCGTTGAAAATCAATACCAACCTGTACAACAAAACGATAAGTTATTGCAAAATTTTTTCATACCGTTTGGAAATGGATCTATTCAAGATCTCCCAACAATTTTAAGTAAATATCATAATGCAATGGCATCTTTTGCATTAAACACTTCTAAAGAATTGACCACAGATTTAATTCCGAGGCTTGAGGATTTAAGAGGGGATCTCTCTGTGAAGATAAAAGAAATTAAATCATTGGAATCTGATTTTAAGAACACTTGTGATAAACAATTAAATACAACGGCAAACTTATTAACAAAATTTGAAGAATCAATTGATGATTGTAGGTTTGGTAATACCAAAAAAATGAATGATCCATATTTAAATAAAATTATTTTAGATAAGCAAATCAAAAAACAGTTAACAGAGGAGAATTTTTTGCATGAAGCTTATAACAATTTGGAAACTTCAGGTTCAGAATTAGAAAAAGTTATTGTTATGGAACTTCAAAACGCTATCACAATATACGCAAGACTAAGTGGACAG
Source organism: Tetrapisispora namnaoensis (assembly GCA_003705985.2). Classification (NCBI taxonomy): domain Eukaryota; kingdom Fungi; phylum Ascomycota; class Saccharomycetes; order Saccharomycetales; family Saccharomycetaceae; genus Tetrapisispora; species Tetrapisispora namnaoensis. Next base: position 738,135 of record PPKD02000001.1, on the reverse strand, counting down.
GAATCGCAGTTGGTATTTGATAAGCTAATAACTACATTAGATTCTGGAATTTTAACGCAAGATATCGGGTTAGAGTGGGATAGCTTCATTAATTCAAATTTAAGCAATTTTGTTCCACCAAATTTCCCAATGAGAAAATTCAACGATATAGCTTATAAAAACATGAATAATCCAATCAATCGTGAAATATTTTCGGCATTTTTTGAAAAACGTTCCAAATTTTTGAAGAACTATTCCAAAAATTTTTTTGTTTTAACTGGAAATTATTTACATGAATTCAAAACAGCTGATAGAAAAAACGATTTAGTACCAACAATATCAATACCAGTCATGGAAATATTGTCTGTTGACAGTAATGACATTAACAATAGTAAAAAATCCAGAACCGGTGGTAATAGTTACAAAATCACAATTCAGTGTAGTAACAATAGTTTACTTAATAGGAGTACGAATCTCGTGCTGAAAACAGACTCATTTAGCACCTTGGACACATTTTATAAGCACCTTAAAAAATTAATAAGCTTTTCAAACGACTATAAGAAAAAATGTCAATACATTGTCGATCACGTATCAGAAACTGCTTCTTTAAAAACCAATACAAACGAAAGCATTCTCGGCAAAGTGAATACAACTTCAACCAGAAATACAGCAACAACAACAAAAACAAGGACATTACAGCACCATGATATACGAACATCAATCACTAATGATACGAGAAATAGTATAGATCCTGATACAAGCATACCAAAGCTAGATAACCAAACAAACACAATAACAACTGCCTCTTCAATCCAAGACATCAATAACGATTCACAGCTAAAAGCTAATATACCATCTAACATCTATATCAGAAACATAGATGATACTTCGACAATAATCAATAAGTAGAATATAACTAAATAGAACATACAATAGTGAGTTTGGACACACATAATAGATAATACAAAATACAATTCATTTTCCCAATCTAGTCTAACATGAAAAAACTACCCAAATCTAGTGGTTGCCATTTTCTGTTACATCTCTATTTGGCAGTAATTTAATCTTTGTCTTCCTTAATCGTGACTCTAATATTTTTCTTAGCTTTTATTAATTGGCTTTAGACCTTCGTTTTATTCTTAATTCTGACCCTATGACGTTACAGTCGTTTCCTTAATTCGTTTTCTTATTCATATTTTCGCTTACCATATTCCCGCAAAAAACACAACTCAGAATTAAATGCACAACTGTTTATTTCCTATTATTTTTTTTTAATTTTTTTTTTGATTCTTTTGTCTCAGGTTTTTTACCACTCTAATACTTTGCGAGATCTGTGTGGGGAATGCGGAGAAAAGTGACTCAATTGCTATTAAAACCACGCAATGAAAATATCTATTAATATAAACTTCCCCGCTAAATCCTAATATATAAAATTAAATTAAAGTAGATTAATTAATCAACTATTTTATCCTCAGTGGAATATTATATGGGGAAAGTAGCAAAAATTGTTCAGAGGATAATTACTGTAAGGGTAGGTATCAAGAGTCATGAGCGAAAAAGCGTTATCCAAAGGGACAAGAAATACACATTTGACGTCAAAGAGGGATGGATGATGGATGCAAATGAGACAGTCATGTAGTATCTGTAGCGAGTGTCGTTAGCTTTGCTTAATTGAGTATCATTATCAATGGAGGGGGGGGACTTCGCATTTGCTAGAGATAAACACCAACATTTCATTATATATTTTATACAATTGATGGTTGAAAGTTTGAAACAATGACTATTAATTGATCTACATTCTTTATTTGATTTAATTTGATTCGTTTTTGACTTTTGTGTCATGTATGTCTTGAAATTGTTGGTCTTTCATAAAATTGAGTCATTACCCACGCCATTAAGTTCAAATTATATATACCGACAACTAAGTTATGATTGCTAATAGTTTATCTTGTTGCAAGGTAATTAACTATTTTACTAATAACATCTATTTTTGTTTATTTATTTCGTAGTAAAGTTTATTTAGTCTACTGTTTAGATGCATGGAAATCTTTAAGATATTTCAGTTACTCTATTGAATATATATTTTTATACACTATATTTTTTATCCTCCATAAGCTAAGAATACTAATTAATAACTAATTAATAAAGAACTATATTTTTAAATTAGAAGACAATAAAGAAAAGCTAAAAAAGAAAATTTTTAGATAAAATATGGAATACACACCTAAAACAACACCTTTACAGACACCTTTCACGAGCGATACTAATATAAAGCAAAATCAAACTGAAATTCAACAATTAAACCAGATACAGTCGAATAATAATAATGTTAATAAATTAAAGTTAAAGGTTAAAGATAAAAATGTTAATTATAGATCTTCCTCATTTGATATACCAGGTTTAACAAAATCAAAAAAATCCCCCTTTGGCTTGGTTACAAATGATGATATTGAAAAAAAATTAATTATAATAATGTGTGGTTTGCCTGCATCTGGAAAATCCTTTATAACAAATAAGTTATCAAAATACCTAAATTATATGATGTTTAACTGCAAAGCATTTAATGTTGGTAATACAAGAAGAACTTTTTCCAAAGAAAATAAGATAGATAACCAAACCTCTGACTTTTTTAATTCTGAGAATGAGAAGTTTTTACACTTGAGAGATAAGTGGGCATTAGATACTTTAGAAGAATTATTAAATTATTTATTAGAAAAGGATGGTGCTGTTGCAATATTTGATGCCACTAATACAACGAAGGAAAGAAGAAAGTTATTAATGCAACAAATTAAACAAAGATCAAAAACAGTTAATGTTATATTTCTTGAGACAATATGTTCAAATGAAGAATTAATTAAAAAAAACATAAAATTAAAACTTTCTGGTCCAGATTATAAAGATAAAGATCCAGTAGATTCATTACTTGATTTTGAAGAAAGATTAAAAAATTATAGAAGAGTTTATGAATCAATTGAGGATAATGAAAATATCTCTTATATTAAAATGATAGACGTCGGTGAAAAAATAATAACTTATAAATTAAATGGGTTTTTAACATCAGAAACACTTTATTATTTAATGAATTTTAATTTGAATGAAAGAAAAATATGGATTACGAGAAACGGGGAAAGTAAGTATAATGTTGAAGTTAAGATGGGAGGCGACTCTTGTTTAACAGAAAGAGGTACACAATATTCAAAAGCACTAAAAAAATTTATTGATGAACAGAGACTCATTGAAAAGAATTATTACAAATCAAAATTGACAGAAACAAACAAAAAAGAATACTTAAGAATGATCGAGAGACATTCAGAGAATAGTTCAAGTTTTGAAAATAGCAACACAATACCCAACGATGAGGATGATGAAAATAATGAATTCCATATTTGGTCAAGTATGAGAAAGAGATCATCAGAAACTGTGGAATATTTTGATGAAAATGAATATCAAATAAAACAAATCAGAATGTTAGATGAAATTAACACTGGAGATTTTGACAGTCTATCACATTCAGATTTTAAAGAATATTATCCATATGAATTTGAAAAGAAACAAAATGATAAATTAAGGTATAAGTTTCCTGGTAATGGTGGTGAATCATACTTGGATGTGATTAACCGCCTAAGGACAGTCATAAATGAAATTGAGCGATTGAAGGATAGCGTTTTAATTGTGACACACCCAGTCCCTGCTAGAGTTCTTCTAAGTTATTTCTTGAATATAGGAAAAGACATAATCGCAGATATCGACATACCATTACATTGTGTTTATTGTTTGGATATAAAACCTTACGGTATTACATGGTCACTGTATGAGTATGTAGAAAAATTAGATACCTTTGTTCAACTACCACAAAATTCAATTAATACTACTAAAGTAAAAGAAGTAGGGTTAGTTTACAAAGAAAAGCATTATTCAGAGATCCCGACCAAATTAGCTAGAACCTTGAGCAATGAAAATAACTGTTCAAGCCTATTGCATAAAAGTATAAGTTTTGACTCCTTGGTCGATCCACCGACCAAACCTAATGTGAACAATTATATGATTAAAAAAAATAAGAACTTACATACATTCCCATTAAAAAGACAGCCCTTTACAAGAGGTGTTTTTGAAAATATTAAATAAAATATAAATTTTACCTTTTTAAATTATAGATAAAAATTAATTCATCAGCATTCATATACATATATATTTATTAAGATTGTACAAAAATGGATTGAGAGAATTCTAATTAAGCTTAAACCAAAAATAGAAATTTTACTCTCAAACTATTTATACAGATCCATATACTATACCAATTGCATCCATCCATTTACTCACCCTACCATATATACCTAATATTTGTTGACCATGTGGTGCTTTTAACTGACCAAGACCTCCTCCATTTGGATTACCAAACACTGGACTTGCACGCCCGTGGGTTGTTACAATTTGAATTCCATCTATCCAAGCACCCGATCTAACATTAAATTCCTTAATCATTTCTCCATTTTCTAACTTCACATCTGTATAATTTGTAGTTTCATTACCAACTAGAACGCTAGTAATGTTTTTATTATTTAACGATAAATTTTTCATAGAATCTTTTACGCCACTAACGTAGGTCCTTGGAGGAATAGAAGGTGGTTTGCTGGGATCTTGTTGTCTTTGATAAAATCGCATACCGTCAAGGGCACTACCATAATACACCCTAACCATTGTAACATTTTTAATATCAATAGGTATAATGTCAAAATCACTACCTCTGTTAGAGTTACCCAATAATGGAGATTTAATACCTTTAACATTACTTGGATAGTTGTATTTTTCCATTGAAATAGTGGAAACTTTTAATAAACTTGGAAAATTCTCAAATGTTTTGTTTGGTCCATTTGTACACAATACACCAATTTTAAAGTCATTTCCATGTTTTTCTAAATGTTGCGGTGGGATTCTGGAACGTAAATCCTGTAAAGACAATGTCACCTCCTTTTGAGGACCTAACCCCCCTAATGATTTTGGTATGTATTCAATAAATGCTCTTGTCAAGTCACCACATATTATTTCTATACAATAGATACCGCCCGCAGATTTTATCATACAAACGTTGTTGCCTAATGGAAATAATGTTGGATGTGTAATGCCTCCTGTGTTAATTTTAGACGGTCTCATAAATGTTGGATCATAGAAATCCTTAGGTAAAGTAAAAGAAGGATGATATAAAAATCTAAGTAAATCTAACCTGTGCCATGTACATTCTTCTCTTGGATATATTGGCGGGTTTGCACCATTTGATTTAGTCCTAATACAGAATGATTCCCTTGTCAAAAAGGATCTATTTAGTCTGACATAATCTCTCAGCATGACACCATTTTCCTCATGCGGACATCCTAGTAAATGCCCGATCTCATGCATAAATGCCCCCATAGTCACCACACAACACTCCCAATATGATCCACACTCATTACAATCATTGGCAACTTCATTTTTTGAACTTTTCGTGGTATCTAACATATAAGGTAATAGTTGCTCCATGCAAGTAGGCCAAGAATACATACCATGAGAGCCAAAAATAGCTAATTTGATATCATCAGTACCACCACCCAATGCTGCATGTCCAGTTATCATTTGACCATCCCAATGAGTATCCATAAACATTACAGCAGCTTGCACTGGCTTTTCTAAACCAGGTTGATTGTAAAACTCACTTTTCTTGACACAGTCCATTGCAATACCAAATAAACCACCCGCATCTTTTGCATTTTTGTTTTGTTGAGCAATATCATAGTCTCTAATTTCCTTTGTCGTTTTATCGGATCTCAAAATGTGAATCTTAATGGTGTTTCTCATTTCCTGTCTCGTTTGGAAGAGCGTATCGAGCCCGTACTCTTCCACAAATTGGAAGCATCTCTGTCCAAACCCAGCACGTAACATTTGTTCATTTGTGAACGCTTGCATTAATCTACCAGCCATCCTCAATTTCTTGATTGCCAGATCTAAATTGTTCCCTCCCTCCTTTTGTATCTGTATCTTTGTAGAGTCAAAAAGTAACGGCGAATCCCTTGCAATCAAGAGACATAAATGAACAGGTAAGTTTTGGTACAGTGGTGTGTATACACATTTTATGATTTTATACAAATTTGTATCCGTTATTAATGTCAAACAATTCTCACCAGGTTGCAAATGGCATGTAATTTTAAAGAAGTTCTCGTTCACCGGATAAGTGAGAGTAGGCAGGGACTGATGCTGAATTTGGATTGTCTTAGACCCGTTGTTGCTTAGACACTTACCATGTATAATGATGCAGGGCGAGCTGACAACATCGTTTTCTTGCAAGTTAAATATTTCCAGTTGTTCTTTCTTATTTGATTCTGGCAATGGTGCCATGTTTGCCTTGTTGTGCCTGAACTTATATCTTAACTTGACCCAAATACAGCCCTGAGTATATATATACGTATGTTTATATTTATGAGTATCCACCTGCTTATACTGCTCCATAGAACGGTATTACATAACCAACCCTTTTTATATTTCAGATACATCTGCAATTATTTTTTTCTTTTTATTTCCTGTTTGGCTTACCCGGCCCCAACAGCCCACCGAGATCCGCTGAACGCACCCCGATCTTGCCAGCTCACTGCCCTGGAATCCCGGCCACTGGGCACTTGGCCACCACAACGTCAACATAAAGAAACATGCACACAATGCTACATGTTTTGCTGGCAACCTACCCGGCCACCCAACCCGCCACATATTACCCTTCCGGAGCCACTGTCCACCCCTGCATTGCGTCTCTTACCCGCCTATTGCAGTTTTTCTTGTATCATACGGCACGACGGCGGGCCTTCCAACACCCGAGGACAGCTTTGCTTTCCAGTGTCTCGTGCTGCCGGCTCTCCGTCCACGGCCATGTCCGCTCTCAAATCCCGCTACCCTAACGCTGGTGTCCTGCCTAATCCCACTAGTCTCTACCCCGCCCGCCACAGGCTCGGGAGTTCCGTTAGCGCGCAAAAGGACACGGACGAACCGCACTGAACTCTCACCTTGGCTCCCAGTACCAGTATTCCTTTTTGCACGCCAACAACCGACACAGGGGAGCAGACCGTACCCTTCTCTCCCGGCCTATTTTGCGCGACCTCAACAGAAACTTCCTGCGCGGAAAAGACGAACCGCCAGCGCAGCGCGCCGTTTCGAGAAGAAGCTGCTAGACCTTGTGCTTTTCTATATGTCTGCGATATCATTGTCTGGTCAGCGTCGAGCTGAGTGTTATTATGGCTAGAGTTTGCGCATATGATATATGGTATGTTATGTGTTATGTGTTATGTGTTACTTGATGTATTGTATTTTGTATGCTTTTTGCATTATGCATTTTGTATTATGTATTTCCTAAATGCTAATTTGAAGAAGTTTTTGGTTTTTGGTTTCTAACCTTCCTAACGTTTCTATTTTTATTAGAGAATTTTTCATTGATTGCAACGTTGGTGTTTCTATGTATGTGTATTTTTGAGGGATCGTTAGTATTTTTTCAATTAGTTGCAATCGACAGGCTTCTTTTCCATCTTTGTTTCGTATTCTGTAGAGATTCGTGTGATTATATTATATTAGACTCTTGTTTAAGTATTTCTATTATTGTGTGTTTGGGAAATAATACGGAAGTTGGACAAGAAAGCGTCTATTTGCCTATTTCTAAACGTAAACTTATCGCCTCCAAAGCTGTGTTACAGATATAATTAGCAACAGGCTCAGGAATAGATTCGGGTGTTACACAGCAGTGAAAGAAACAGAGAGAGGCGTAGCTATATATATTTGATACAGATATTCAAACACGTCATACAACAATGTCTCACAAGAAGCGTGTTTATCCGTCAATGGTGGGTTATTCCCAGGACAGCAACTATGTTCAACCAGGTGCTCAGAACTTCCTTGGTGGGGATGTGGGTAATGCGAATGCCAATGTCCCAGGCCAAATGGGCGGTGTGGCTGACCCCAATGCTCAGATATACGACCCCCAACAGGTAGGACAGGACCACTACATGTCGCAACAGGGCCAACAGCAATATATGCAACAGGGATATGACCAAATGCAAGCCATGCCTAATCAAGGTCAACAACAGGCGAGGGTTTTCACTCCAGCTCAGCAGCAATTGAACCAGCAAATTGACCAGGCTGCCACTGTTATGAGTAACATGCAATTGCACAATATGCCAACTAACGATCCTAACATGGCTTACCAACAACAACAGCAGCAGCAAATGGGCGGTGGTATGGCTGCGGCCGCTCCTTCGGCAGGATTCCAACAACAACCTTCTTATAACCAGAATCCAAACCAACAGTTGAATTTTTCGAAAACCAATAAGCCAATGAATCAATTATACCCTATTGACCTGCTAGTTGATTTACCACCACCAATTTCTGATTTATCGTTACCCCCTCCTCCATTAATGGTTCCTGCAGATAAAATGTTAGTTCCTTCCGAATCAGCTAATGCTTCTCCAGCTTATATCAAATCGACGTTGAATGCTATCCCAAAAAGCAGTTCTTTACTAAAGAAATCTAAATTACCATTAGCTCTGGTTATCAGACCTTATCAAAATTTGAATGATGATATCGATTCTCCACCTTTGAACGAAGACGGACTAATTGTCCGTTGTAGACGTTGTAGATCGTACATGAATCCTTTTGTCACTTTCACTGATCAAAATAGAAAATGGAGATGTAACTTTTGTCGCTTAGCAAATGATGTTCCAATGCTATTTGACCAAGCTATGGGGGGTGGTGCACCATCCAATAGATATGAAAGAAATGAAGTTAAACACGCTGTTATGGAATATATTGCTCCAAAGGAATATGCTATCAGACAACCACCACCATCTGTTTATTCTTTTATTTTAGATGTTTCCCAAAATGCCATTAAAAATGGTTTATTAGCTACCGCTGCCAGAACCATATTGGAAACTTTGGACAACATTCCAAATCGTGATGAAAGAACTAGAATTTCTATTGTTTGTGTAGATAATTCTATTCATTATTTTTCCATCCCTCCTGATGAAGATTCTAACCAAATTAAAATGATGGATATTGGTGATTTGGAAGAAGCATTTTTGCCAAAACCAACTTCAATGTTAGTACCTCTAATAGATCGTAGAAATAACATTGAAAAATTATTAAACATGATTCCAGAAATTTTCAAGTATAACGTCATGAATAAATTTGCATTGGGTCCATCTCTAAAATCAGTATTTAATTTGATTTCGGGTATTGGTGGTAAAATCATTGTTGTTTCATCTACGTTACCAAATATCGGTGTTGGTAAATTAGCAAAAAGAAATGAGGCAGGTGTTGTCAATACAAATAAAGAATCTTCTCAATTACTATCATGTCAAGATGCTTTCTATAAAACTTTTGCTATCGACTGTTCTAAGTCACAAGTTACTGTTGATTTATTTTTAGCTTCCGAGGATTATATGGATGTTGCTACATTAACAAATTTATCTCGTTTCACTTCTGGTCAAACTCACTTCTACCCAGGTTTTTCGGCTGCTCATATGGCTGATGTTACAAAATTTACCAAAGAATTTTCAAAACATTTATCCATGGATTTATCTATGGAAGCCGTAATGAGAGCTCGTGGTAGTACTGGCTTAAGGATGACTTCATTTTATGGCCATTTCTTCAACAGATCTTCTGATTTATGTGCATTTTCCACTATGCCTAGAGATCAATCGTATGTATTTGAATTTAATGTTGATGAACCAATTACTACTGAATATTGTTATATTCAAGTTGCCGTATTATTATCTTTGAATACTGGTCAACGTAGAATTAGAGTTATCACTTTAGCTTTACCTACCACTGAATCCTTACTTGAAGTTTATGCGTCTGCTGATCAATTAGCTATGACTAATTACTTCGCTGATAAAGCAGTTGAAAAAGCTTTAAATTCAAGCTTAGAAGATGCAAGACTATATTTAAGTAAATCAGTTCAAGAAATTTTGGCTGTTTACAAAAAAGATATGGTTGTGTCAAATACAGCAGGTGGCGCCCCATTGAGATTATGTGCTAACTTGAGAATGTTCCCATTATTGATGCATTCTTTGAGTAAGCACATGGCATTCAGACAAGGTATTGTCCCAAGTGACCATAGAGCTATCGCATTAAACAACATCGAGTCCATGCCATTGAAATACTTGATAAAGAACATATATGCTAGAGTGTATTCTTTACATGATATGGTCGACGAAGCTGGTCTGCCAGATGAAAATGGACAAATTGTATTACCACAGCCAATTAACGCCAGTGCTACCATATTTGAAAGATATGGTTTATACATCATTGACAATGGTAATGAACTGTTCCTATGGATTGGTGGTGATGCTGTTCCTGAATTAGTCACTGACGTTTTTGGTATTAATGACATTATTCAAGTTCCAATTGGTAAACAAGAATTACCAGTTCTTGAAAACTCTGAATTTAATGAAAGAGTCAGAAATATCATTGCAAAGATTAGAGAACACGATGATATTGTCACTTACCAAACACTTTATATTGTTAGAGGGGCTTCTTTGAGTGAACCAGTTAATCATGCTTCTGCAAGAGAAGTTGCTACATTAAGATTATGGGCTACCAGTGCTTTGGTGGAAGATAAAGTTTTGAACAGTGAGAGTTACCGTGAATTCTTGCAAAATATGAAATCAAGGATTAGTAAATAATCTTAGTTTGCCTTAATTGAAGGTAACTGAAATGTTTGTAATGAACCCATTACAATATATAAATGAAGATAAATTCTGTAAACTATAATTTAAGAAACAATAAAATAAAGCATATATATTTAAAAGCAATTAATTTTTTATATTACCTCAATATATATATTATATATGAACTATTTTCACGCATTCAAAATCCACGCTTAAAATAAAAATTCATATATCAATATCTTTTGCGATGACTTCTATAATAATAACATTGAAAACTTTTTAACGAACCTTTCACTAATATAGCTATAAAGATCAGTGGATAACTATTAGTCAGAAGATAATATTATTTTTCTAATCTGATAATGAGCCAATTTAAAATGTATGTATGCAACAAGTTTGCAAAAGAAAAGTCCTTTTTTAATAAAATAATTACGAATAATTTACTAACGTAAAATATTTTTATAAAATATAAGTTTTTTTAGTGTATCAAGAAAAGATTTGTATAATGAAACATCTACAGAAGTAGCACATGAAAACGCTGATGATAAAAACAATAATGCTTTAATAGAATCAACATTTGAAATTGTCGAGGTCGAACATAAAGAGGATAATGAGTCCAACGATAATAATATCCAACATGAGGAAAATGGACAAGTTGAAGATGAATTTGATTTTCCACTATTTTCCTTTGCAGCTTCATCTGACACTACTAAAAATATGGAAGCATTCTCTAATTTAAACGATGAGGAACTCAGAGGTAGATCTGAAGTCAAACTAATGAAAGTTTCTTTAAGAGAACCGTCACCAGAAATCATCAATCAAGAAAGACCAGAATCTTATTATTTTGCAAAATATGATGAAGCTGAAAAAAATGCTTTTGAAAAAAGTGCTATTGAATTTGATGCCATATTTAAAGATAAAGACATAATTATTAAAAAACATGGTAATAAGCATAAAGCCATTGTCATTAAAGATTTTAACAAGAAAATAGATGCATTAATTGAGAGAAATGAGACTTTGAAGAAAAGAAGACCTTGTAAAAAACAAAGAGTGGCTAAAAAGTTAGCAGCAGAAAAACTTAAAGAACGTGAATTACTAGTCAAAGCATTAAAGAAAGAAAAGAAAAAGATGTTTAATAAACGTGGTGGTAAAAAAAATAAAAAGAAAGAGGCATTCAACCCTTTAAAAGATGCAGGTGCAAAACCAAAATTTAGAACTGAATAGTATTATAAAAAGTAAATCAATAAAATGTATATTACATACTCGTTAAATATTTAACCGCATAACCTTATTTCATTTAATATTTCATAAAATCAAGTTACTTTATAATATAGACAACATTAATAATAGATAATAAATTAGATTTATAATAATATCTATGTATATGAATCGGTCAATTTATTTCATTGTAAAATTTCTATTGAATTTAGCATAACGTCAACGTAATTACTATAATTAATTGACATCGATTGTCCAATTATTATATCAGTGGTCATTTTTTCTTTGAATGTGTCTATAATAAAATTAGTGTTAGCTATCAGCGATTTACCAACTGGGCCACCTCTGTTTATTGTTATTTCGAAATCTTTTTTGTATGAATTTGAGACTGAATACCAATATATCTCTAATAGTGATTTGTTAGATTTACGTAATGCAGTTGAGGAGGATAAGGATGATATCTGTAAGGGCTTTGATCTTTGTACGTTTATAAATTCAGTAAATAATGTAGTATTTTCATTCTCCAGCTTTATTGATTTCAATAAATTTTCTAATTGATATATTTTTGTTGCGTTCACTATAATTACATTATCAAATAAATTTGGTAAAGTTTTAATTGAATTAATGGATTTGCTGAATGATTGATTAGTTGATAATGTTATTAAGTTAATAATCTTATTTATATTTGACACAAAATCATTTCTTGATATCAGACCTAGTGAATTAATCAAAATTGCTAGTTCTGAATTTTGAGAATAATCGATTTCCACATTATTGTTTGTATTGAACATTTTTACTATATTTATTGATGTGAAATTTATCAATTCTTTTTCATTTTTAACTAAAACGTCATTTTTCAAATTCTTAACAAGTTTTAATGTAATTAGATTTAAATTATTTGATAAAATATAATTTAATTGTGATTGCAATGTTGATAATTCTAAAACATTTTTCATATTTAATTTAATTTTCATCATTTTATTGATTAAATGCAAAAAAATCAAAGAGTCTCTTAATAAATTTGAAGTTTGATGTATCTTACTTAATATGCTTTGTAATTTCTTGATTTTGTCGTATTTTAGTATAATATCATCATTTAATCTATTGTATGAAATATTTAAATAATTTAAAATTGAATGTAATTCTTCTTGAACAATAGAGTTCACATTTTGTTTCTTATAAAATTGGTTAACTAAACCAATTGAATTATCTTTAATTAAAATTTCTATTTCTTTTTCAAGCCCTTCAAGCTCATAATTTAATTTTTTTAAAGGTAATTCAAACGTTAAGCTTTCCCTAGAAGACGAAGATTTCAACAATTCATTACTATATTCAATTACACTAAAGTTTTCAGCAAACAGCGTTTCTTCAACATCATCATGCTCAGTGAGGGACGTCATGATGTGTCTGTTCTCATATATTATTGCAATCAGCCTCTGAGTCGATCTTGTAAAGATTTGGAAATTTTACTAACCTTATCAATATACCTCTATATGTATATGTATATGTATATGTATATGTATATGTATATGTATATGTATATGTATATGTATAGACATAGAGTTATACATACAGTATATTATCAAAAGACAATAAGCATATGTTAACAGTACACAGTAACTACTGAACAATAAACGTTTACACCGGGTAACTTTTTATTATGTATGAAGCAATTACCTCGACAGGGCACCATACATATATACGTGTGCATATCTGCGTTCGTGCATATCTGCGTTCGTGCATATCAAGAGCAGAGTGTATTACAACTTTAAATGTGACAAGCAAACACCACAATTTACCATTGACAAATATCCAAGATAACTGTTTTTATAATACCATTAAAAAATAGCATTGTCGAAATAAAAAAGCGATTATGTGTTAAAAATCAAGTACATTTTTGCAGCCACAAATTCATTACAACCGAGACCCTTCTGACTTGAATCAACAATACACGTTAGCTCCTCCAGTTATATGTGATATATATTCAAGCTGGCACATGCCAAGATATCGCATCCTGAACTTATTTCCTTTTATCACCAGGCCACATGCTCACCGACATATCTTTATACCTATCACCCCCCAATGGCACTATAATTTCCAAACTTACAATTGGAAATGTGATCTAATTTTACCTTGTAGTAGCTGCAAGACAACGCAATACAAAAACAAAGAGCGACTGCACCAACAGTAGCAATGATATAACAATATAACAAGGCAAGAAAACACTGTTGTCCAAGATCTTGCGGTTTTTAAATCTACAACTATCAACCCCAAGCTTGATCCTCTTTCCACTCTTGTCCGAGATACTCGTGAGATATCTTTTACATGTATTTCTCTTTTCACGTTATTTTGTCGTCTTTTCTTGTGTTTTCTTGTCTTTTCTTGTCGGTCTTGCAATTGTTAATATTCCTATAACTATCATTATTATTTGCGGTTCATTGGAAGAACCATCAATTCTTGAATTCTAATAGGGTAATTAGGCCTCTTTACATTGTTTTGTAATCAATCGTTTTTTGTAATTTCAGCAATTAATGGTTATGTATTTTGTTGTAAATATTTGAATCTTTATATTGGTATTAAATTACTATTCCTAGGGGTTTTAAACAATTAAATCTCTCTATATGTTTCCGTGTTTAGTAATGTGTTTGTGCAATTGTACCTTGGTCAATTTGCATTCTCATTATAACTTACTCATCAATGCACTTATATATATATATATAGTAGTTGAATCTAATTATCTTCTATTTTTCATTGTTATTATCTGTATTGGCTAATTTTGAGTATCTGTTTTTATTCCAAAGCTCTTATAACGTATACATCCAAGGACTCGATTATCGATCTATCTCAGTTCCAACCCTTACATTTAAAATTAAATAATTAAACATGGCTCCACCAACTTTCAATAACATTACTAAAGACGTCAACTCTTTAATCAATGCTGACTATTATCATGGCCAACCATTAGCATTTGATGTTTCTACAACTGCGAAGAATGGTGTCAAGTTTGATGTCAAAACTAAGCAACAAAAAGCTGGTGCTCCTCTATCTACTTCCATAGAGACTAAATTTGTTGACAAATCTACTGGTTTGTCATTGACACAATCTGTAGCAAACAATGATAACATTGCAACCAAGATTGAAGTAGACGACATTTTAACCAAAGGTTTAAAGACTGAATTGATTACAACATTTGTTCCAGATGTTTCAAAGGATGCTAAGTTAAATTTATCGTTCACTCAAGACTTCTTAACTGCCAGAGGTAACTTCACTTTGATTAATAAACCAAGCTTTGTTGGTGATTTCACCATTGCTCGTGATGGTATTGTAGGCGGTGCTCAATTGAGCTATGATATTACACAAGGCTCTTTATCAAGTTATTTGGTTGCCCTAGCTTACAAACAAGCTGACTATACGATTGGTGTTTCTTACACTGACAAACATTTAAGCACCATCTCCTTGTTCCAAAATGTTTCAGATGTTTTGCAAATTGGTGCCAAGGCCACCACCATATGCAAATATATTCCAGATAACAAGAACACAAACATTGAATTTGCTACTAAATATATTCCAGACGAATCCTCTCAAATTAAAGCAAAGATCCAAGATTCTGGTATTTTAGCTTTAGCTTACAAGCAACAGCTAAGAAAAGGTATCAATGTTGGTGTGGGTGCTTCTTTCAACGCTCTAAATTTGAACGAACCAGTTCACAAAATTGGTGGTTCTTTATCCTTTTCTGCTTAAGCAAAAAGTTGTTTAATTGTGCTATTTTTTACGATTTATAACTACACAAGTATTAAAATTTTGTATGTTTTCCTTTTGAGCATTGCTCAGATTTAAATGTAAAGATTCCTACTAATATTTATTCATTTCTTTTGTGTTTTGTTATTTTTAATTTCAATTATTCATTATATATATAAAGAATCAGTAACATATTTCGGTATTTTCTTCTTATCTACGTACAGCTCTGTCTCGAACATGGTTATGAATTCAAGATCCGCATCTCCTTTCAGCCCCCCTGAGAATATACTATATTCTTGATATATACCAGCCGTTGACCACCCTTGTAAAACCTTTCTAATAATTCCAACAATTATACCAACTCTATGCTTCCCTTTATTAGAGTGTATAAGAATAGGGTAGTTCTCAATATCTAATATTACTTGCAACACCTTGTTAATTTGCGAATTGATGCCTTCATCCCGGCATGAGTCCATGTATACATGATGGAACTCAATCTTCTCTTTCTCCAAAAATTCAGAATACTCTTCAGTCAAATCCTCTTTATCACCTACATATATTATTGTTTTTAAATTTAACCTCTCTTTTATAAAAGAATAGTTTAAGGGCATAGGATATCCCGATCTATAAAGAGAGACATCTGTACTTACCACTAATGAAAAATTCAATGGCGGTATATAAATCTTGCTTGACATACCTTAAATAGTTTTCACTTGATTGAAGTAATGAAGATGTAGTTAATTCTTTATGGTGCTCTCGAAATAGATTAAATAATACAACAGAATTTATAGAAGCATAAAATATTAGGGTTTTTGATTATTAAAAGTTTTTATGCTATCGTGAACTAATTCCTATATAAGGAACTGAAATAATTTTATGTAATACAAAGATAATCTTACAAGAGTTGAATTTATTGCAAATATATTGTTAGCATTGACTTAACCAATTGTTAAAAAGTCTTGATAACTGTTCATCAAACTTTCCACATGATGCAATTTTGAAAAATATCTTAATTAGGAAAAACCTATAATGAAAAATTATATGAAATCAATATTGTATGCATATTTATATTGATTTAAAAATGGAGTATAGAATAACTTGATGGACATAACAGTTAAATTCTCTATAGAAAAAATATTCTAAATAGTGTTAAAGTTAATTCTTGCATCTGCATTTCATCTAAATAGCATTATCTGACCAAATAGGTACTTACCATCAATATTTTATGTTTATTTAAAAATAGAAATATTCATAACAGATCTGTTTGATGGGCAAAATAGATTAAAATCATAGTATACACTTGTTAAGTTAATTGAATGATGCAACTAGAATATAATGTAGTTAAACGAGGTTTGCCTTCCTTGGTGACAACATCAACCCATTCAGTATCCGTGCTGTCCACTACATCAAGTTCTCAGAGTTCTTTTAGTGCGACGTCGATTAGTGAGACAGCAAGTACAACTGTTACAACTTCCTTGAACATAGAAACTCCATCAATAACACCACCATCTGCTAAAGAGAATCCAAATATATGGAGATCAAATGACATTGACGGAACTGTTTTCATATGCTTTGGTGCTATATTTGGAAGCATATTGATATTTATAACAATTTGGAAATTATATAACCGTTTTAAATCTAGGAGGTACACATATTTGACTGAATCTTACGATTTGGAGGATCCATTTAATAAATCATATAATGCTAACGCTTCAATAATAAATTCTAGTCTTTACAATGATGACTATGACGATGAACTTGAAAGAACTCATGATGGAATCGTATTGAGTCCAACACATAGTCCTAAAAGATTTATATCACCAGAGTTCCGAAAAAATGGTGATGAAGCAGACAGAATTGGATACCGGGATAATGGTAGTATAATACAAAATCCTTTTCAGTCGAACATGGATTCTGGCACACCACATAAAAAATCCCATATCAATGATAATTCTTTGTTTATATCTCCTACTATAGATATTATAAAACAACATCAAGAACGTAAGTCCAGAGCCTTGAGAGAAAATAGAGGATCGACATCTATGTCACCATTGGGAAATAAAATTAACAATGGCTTCAGTAGACCTGAAAGAAGTATATCTCCTGAAAGAAGTTTATCACCTGATAGAAAGCAAAAATCCCCCTTCAGATACCATAAAAAGAATAACTCAATTCTGACTCTAAATACTGGCCAAAACAATTTTGATGATAATATAGTATTAAAGTTTAACGATGAAGATAAGTTAGATGATATCAATCGACAGATACACAGAGAACCTACTAAATCATCTGCCAACCCCGATAATTCAAACTTTCAAGCACCTTCATCTTACTTAGATAATATGTTAGAAAATGACATATAATAAACTAGGGTATATTTGATAATTAATCTTCCATATATTCCAATATATTCATATGCATTTATACATATATATATATATATATATACATATTCAAACTAATTGCTTTGATGTCACGAATGAGTAGCGATTTCAATAAAATTGCTGTCACTATTATTATCATACTTCACGAAGCTCTTATAGTGACAAAATGGAAACTGCTCCAAAATATCCATCAAAATTTAGCGTCTGTATAGAAATATAAAAAAAAATGTATTAAAAATAATTAGTAAATAGTATTTTAAGTTGGGATTGTAATTAGATGTAGTCCTAATAATGCGATTAAAAAGTACAAGAAAGTATGTCAACATTGCTTTTGAGAGATAGTTCGTTACCACCTCCAACAGTGAGGATTATTGATGAATTGCCATTGAATACCGAGCCTGAGCTCTTCATTGATCCTTCCACTTATGATTCAAGTATACCGATTGCTATAGATTTTGGTACAAATAGTGTTAAAGCAGGCTATGTTAATCAGGCTACGCCAAAGTTCAATTTTCCTACAAGATTGACACGCTTTAGAGACCGTAAAATGAGCAAAACAATGACATTTATTGGTAATGATATTAATTTAGATTATGCTGTTCGAACACAATCAAAGACTCCTTTTGATGGACCTTTTGTAACTAATTGGGAATACGCGGAGGATATATTGGAATATACATTTAATCATTTGGGTGTAACAGCTAATAACGGTGTTTCAAACCCTATTATAATGTCAGAGAGATTAGCAGTATTGCAATCACAAAGAAGTAATTGGTACCAACTTTTATTTGAAACATTTAATGCCTCCAACGTTTTATTTGGCATTGATAACGTCTTTGCCTTTTATGCTAATTCTGAGAAGCACAGTTCAGGTCTTGTGTTTGGTTTGAATAATCAAGATACAAATGTAATACCAATAATTGACGGTAAACCAATTTTGACAGATTCTAAGAGGATTAATTGGGGTGGTAGCCAGGCTGTAGATTATCTAGGTGATTTGATGACTTTAAAGTATCCTTATTTTCCCACAAAATTATCGGAATTTCAATATGACACCCTTTATAAAGATTATTGTTATGTATCACCGAATTATTTAGATGAACTGGATACAATATTAAACTTAGATGAGTTAGAGAAAAAAGACATAGTTATTGAAGCACCATTTACAGAGGTAATGCAGCCAGAGAAAACTGAGGAGGAGTTAAGAATCCAGGCTGAAAAGAGAAAAGAAAGTGGAAGAAGATTACAAGAACAGGCAAAGCAAAAAAGGATGGAAAAATTAATTCAGAAACAGGAAGAATGGGAATATTATTCTCAATTAAGAGAACAGTTTGCAGATCAACCAAAAAAACAAATACTGTCAATTTTAGAGAATGCAGGTTTTGATGACGAAAGAGACTTCAAGAAATACATGTATAATTTAGAAAAATCTTTGAAAAGTGCACAGGCTTCTGAATTGGCTGATGCTTTAGATGGTGATGAGGAGGAGGTAGATGAAAATGCAAATAAGTTTGAGTTATTAGAAATTCCAGATGATCAATTAAATGAAGAACAAATAAAGGAAAAGAGAAAGCAAAGACTCATGAAAGCAAACTGCGATGCAAGGCAAAAAGCAAAAGAGGAGAAATTAAAAGCCAAGCAGGAAGCAGAAGAATTGAGATTGAAGGAAGAAGAATGGCGTGCCACTGATTTAAATGGCTGGATTAGAAATAAAAGAGCAACATTAAATGAATTATTGCAGAAAAGGAAAGAAAAAATGAAGACCAGAGAAGATATGAAAGACAGAAAATCACAAGCTTCACAAAATAGAATGAAAAGTTTAGCTACATTAGCAGAAGACAATGTAAAAGCTGGAACAAAAAGAACTAGACAACAAGCAACTATTGATAATGATCCAAATGATACATTTGGTGCGGATGATGAAGATTGGATGGTATATAATGATATATTTCAAAATCCAGAGGCATTAGATGAGCTTATTGAAGAAGATTACAAAGACATTATCGAAATGGAAAAGGAATTGCTAGAGTTTGACCCTAACTTTACAGTTGAGGATACACTTGATGCACAGTATGATTGGAGAAACTCTACATTACATTTATTTTTGAGAGGACCAAGACCTTTTGATAGTGAAAACTCACATGAACAGCACCAAATGCATATGAATGTTGAACGCCCTCGTGTTCCTGAAATTTTATTTCAACCAAGAATGGGTGGGTGTGACCAAGCTGGTATAATTGAGTTAGCTGAAACTATGTTACTGAAAAAATTTGACTCCAAACCTAGTAAATTAAGCACCCAAGCTGAGGCAATGGTGAAAAATGTTTGGCTTACAGGAGGACATGCGAAATTACCAGGTTTGAAATCACGTGTCGTGAAAGAGTTCACCTCATTTTTACCCAATGGTATCAATTTTAATATAAATATATCCAAGGATCCTTCTTTGGACGCGTGGAAGGGGATGGCAAAGTTTAGCTCTGAGGGACCTAATTTTAAAGCCAGTATGATATCTAAAAAAGAATATGACGAATATGGGCCAGAATACATCAAAGAACACAATTTGGGAAACGTAGGATATTATGAATGATAGATGACTTCTATTTGAGTAGTTGAGTATTTAATGTATGTAATGTACAAATGTATTATGTTAATGAATTAACTTAAAAATTTATCATGGTCTAATTATTACCTTTTGGGTTTATACCTTTCTTTTGTAGAAGATTTTTCTTAGATTTTTCCATATATTGCTTATCTTCATCTTCATCGAATTCAGCAAAATCATTCTTGATAATACCTTCTTCCAATGCTTCTTCTCTTGCGGCAGCTTCCTTCTCTCTGGCACTTGCTTGATTGTCATCATGAGGAGATGGTGCAATTTTTTGAAATTTAGCAACATAGAAACCATCGACATTATAGGTGTGTGGATAATATCTTCTTGTTAGACTTACACTTGGATGGAACTTTTTACCTCTAAAACTTGTGAAACCCTTTTTACCGATTGCTAAACCTGTGTCAACCAACTTGACATTAGGTCTCTTTCTCAAAGCATAGTCTACTACAGCCTCATCTTCTTCTACCGCAACAGAACAAGTAGAATAGACAATAATACCACCTGTTTTTGAATTAGCATCAACTGAATCAATAGCAGAAAGTAGTAATTGTTTTTGTAGATGTGGAATTTGAATAAAATCTTTTTCTGTTCTAGAAACTTTGACAGATTGATCTTTACCAATAACCCCTGTACCAGAACATGGAGCATCTAATAAAATTCTATCAAAACCACCGATAACTTTAGGAAATTCACGGGCATCATAATTACAAACAATAGTATTTGTGCATCCTAAACGATGAATGTTAGCAATTAAAGATTTTGTTCTTGCTTTATTAGCATCATTAGCGAAGACACAACCGGTATTTTTCATTAATGCAGAGATGTATGTTGTTTTACCACCCGGAGCAGCAGCCATATCTAAGACACGTTCATTTAATTGAGGATCTAAAGCAATTACGGGTAAAAATGAGGAAGCTGCTTGCAAAATATATTGACCGGCTAAATATTCAGAAGTGGCACCAATTGGAACTTGAGAATCAAAAATTTGTAAACCAACTTTTGTCCAAGTACCAATGGGTTGTAAATTAACACCTTTGTTAACCAATGCTTGGGCTAGATCTCTCCTTCTTGTTCTTAATGTATTGGTTCTTATCGTAATCGGTCTGGCTATTTCATTAGCTTCGAAAAATTCTAAAGCTTCTGATGGAGAGAATAAGTTAAACAATTTTTCAGCTAAAAATGGTGAATATCCAAAATAATCACAAATATCAATTAATAATCTGTCAACGTATTCTGTTCTTGACCTACCTTCAGCTGCTAAATTTCTGAAATCCTCTAAAACTTTGACAATTTCGATAATTCTAGTTCTGACTGCTGTCAAATTTGGAGGTTGACCTGCCATCAATTCTAATTCCTTTTCTGAAGGAAGAACATCTGCTCTTGGTTGCATAATGTCAGTCTCCACTAATTCCTTTTCAGCTTCTTCAGCTTCTTGAGCTTCTTCTTCGTCTAACTGCTTAGAAAAAGCCTCCATATTTTCAGCATTCAAATTTTCTAAATCACCTTCATCATATTCATCGTCAGAAAACACGGTATTGGTTTGCTGGTCTTCATCTTCTTCGTAATCATATTCTTGTTCCAAGTCAAATTCATCTTGTAAACCCTCACCATCATCAGCTTCATCAACATCTTCATCGCTATCAGCAAATAAGGTTTTTGTTTCCTTGGATACTTCTTCTTCTGGTTCTTCTTCGAAATCAACTTCATCAGGTTGTGATGTTTCTACTACTTCTATACGGCTTTTTTTCTGCTTCTTTAAGGTTATTTTATCATGCTTCTCTTCATTTTTGGCTGCTCTTTTGGATTTTTCCTTAATCTTATTCAATTTTTTTTCCTTCTTAGCTTGAAACTCATCTAATGTTGGTGGAGCACCTTGCTTATTTTTATGACGTCTGCTACCCATTGTTTCAACTTATAAAAGACTTTGAATTTATACCCCTTCTAGATATATCTTCTGAAATTAAATAAGAAGATCGTACTACCAGGAATATAATAGTAAATATTGTTATTTATAGCTTGAAGGATGTAGCTTGAATTATTCATTCCAACAGTGATCAATATACATTTTTGAAATAATACATTTCAGTGTATAAATATTATGCGATGAGCTAAAACAAAATTTTTCATTTTATGTTTAATATCATGCTGTACGAAGCTATATTAACAGGATTTATTCAAATTTTTTCATAGATATTTCTAATCTCAGAGATCAATATTCGATGCTCATCGAATATTTTTCAAAAAGAAAAATCTTTCAAAATAATTCCGAATCGTGGTTAGTGATGCTGGCAAAATATGTTATCACTATTAAAAATTAATCTTAGCTCATCGCAAAGTTATCTACTACTATATATTAAATTATTATGCAAAAGTCGTTAAAAAAGTCATATGAACCAGGACCTCGCTTAATACAGGTTCAACCAATCAATTAGATCTTTATAACAAGTAACTGAAAAGTTGAGATCCGTACAATTATAAGTTAAAAAGAAATGACATATCAACTAAATCCTTTAAAGCAGATTGTTTTTGATCAATATGTAATTTTAAAACTACCATCTAATAATTGGAAAATTGTCGAGATGAGAAAAAACTGTTCTATATCTCTAGGTAAATTTGGTGCGTTTAATGTCAATGATATTATAGGCTATCCATTAGGTACCACATTTGAGATATATTATGATAATAATGCTGAGACCAAAGAAGAAGATTTATCTTCGATTGATAAAAATAATAAAAAAAATAATAACAAAATCCCAGTTGGTAAAATTAGGATTATGGGAGATAAAATCACAGAAACTTCAAATAATATTGTAGATGTAGATGGTATACCAGTTGACGATACTCTAACGGCAATGACAAATATAAATAGTAGTGAAAATAATAAGTTTTTAATAAATATTGGTAACAAAGTTCAAAAACTATCCATGGCAGAAATCGAGAATTTAAAGAAACAGTCTGTATCAAGTGATGAGATTATTGCTAAAATGATTGAATCTCATGAGAGCTTTCATCAAAAAACAGTTCAGTCTCAGGAAAAATACTTAAAGAGAAAACAACAAAAATTTGCAAAGTTCTTTACCGTAAATTACTTAAGTGGCCAAGCTTTATTAGAATACTTTCTTGCTAAAGGAGATCAACAACGTGTAATGGATTTGTCACAAGAATCAATTGGCATGATGTTAAACTTAGCAAATATTAGAAGCAACGGTACATATTTATGTGTTGATGATACAGGTGGTTTATTGGTTTACTTTTTACTAGAGCGTATGTTTGGAGGTGATGTTAATACAAAACACAAGGGTAAAGTTGTAGTTATCCATGAAAATGAGCATCCTAACTTGGACTTATTAAAATATTCAAATTATTCTGAAGACTTTATTAATGATCATGTTAAGACTGTCTCTATTTTGGACTATTTTGAACCACCGACATTGTCAGAAATAAATTCTACCTTTACTCCATTAGAAAAAGATGCGATTAAAGAACTAAAAGGTAATAAAAAAAACGCTTACTTTCGTAGGCTTAAGCTATATAAAAATCAATTGGAAGTTTTGAAGTATGCAACAGAAATAAAGTATGATGCTCTAATAGTTATGTCAACCCTGTTTCTTCCATCGTTAATTCCCAGATTGGCAGAAAATGTTCATGGTTCAAGACCAATTGTCTGTTTTAGTCAATTTAAGGAAATTTTGCTGGAATTATCACACACTTTATATAGCGATCTGAAATTTTTGGCTCCATCTATTTTCGAAACAAGATGTAGGCCATACCAAACAATCAGAGGCAAGCTTCATCCATTAATGACAATGAGAGGTGGGGGTGGATATTTACTATGGTGTCATAGAGTGATTCCAGCGGCTGAACCTGAAGACCAATTAAGAAATGATGAAGAAAGTGGAGAAGGCGCCAAGAAGCAAAAAGTAGAGTAAATATCATTATAAATAGCATAATAATTGTGTTATATTATACGGAATTAAAAACAGTTTTATAATGCAATTAATTTGTTAATAGTATATCATAATAAATACTAAGTTACAATCGTTTGAATAACTTAGAATTTCTTCGTTGTTTTTAAAGTAAAGAATTAAAGCGGAGTTGCAGTTTTTTGCAATCTATTAAAGGCACTGAAAATAAGCTGACTTAACTTTCCTTTATCTGAGAATAATCGTTTGTATCCAAAGACAACTCTAGGTTGTCCATTTGAATCATTCTTCTGGGATATAACCCAATCCCCGAGACTCTCTTTCGACATTGATACCATATCCTTTACCAAGTCAATTTGTTCTTGGTTCCCCACTTCATATATGAATGAATTAGAATAAGGTAACCAATGATTAACTAGATTTTCATAAAATTCTCTATTTCCAATTAATGCAAGTTTAGGTTCAAAAAACCTAACTGATTTGGAAGTATGCTGTATGTAATGAGACTGTGGGATATATGGAGGATTACAGAGGAGGATATCAATTTTTTTAACTTTAAATTGTTGTAAATTTATTTCATCTCTAAGAATATCCATTCTATTCATAGAGACATCCAGATAATTATTGGCAGAATAGCTTTTGTTATAATTAGCTAATGTTAACGCATATTTTGAACAGTCAAATGCAGAAATTTTAACTACATTAGGATTCTCGAATATTTGGTTAAATTCATTTCTCAATAGTAAAGCAATGCAACCTGAACCAGTACAGAGGTCGAATATATTTAATTTATCTTTTTCATTGTGTAGCGACTCAATCAACTTCCGATATTGTTTAATGGAATTTACTAAGTCTAAAGTCCATTCTTCTGTTTCCCATCTCGGTATCAGAACATGTTTTTTACAAGATAACGTTATGGAACCAAATGGTTGTGATCTCAAGATATATTGAAGAGGAACGTGATGGAAACGTTGAATACATGCTGATTTTATTGCTTTATTTAGTTCATTTAAAGATACTGCTTTAAGAGATAATTCAGAACGAATCCATTTATATTCTTGTTTAGCGTTTTTTATATTTCTACATTCAGGTAATAACAACGGTAGGTATTGGTTTACACTAAATGCATCATGCATAACTTTTGGAGTAATTCGTGGCATAAATATAGTAAATTTAGAATTGGTTTCTCAATTAGTATGTTTTTAATTTTATTCAATTATAATATAAAAATATATTCTCTTACGTTTTTCCAAAGGATTAAAACTATCAGCAACGATTGAAACGGACTCCACCACTCTAAAACCTTAATGATCCCCTTTCGAAATGTATTAAACTGAGTAAACACTAATTTTCCCGTATATTATATATCTATATATATATACTTACCTTACAGTTCTTTTACTGTTACATATTTATCAATTTTATTATTCTAAAAAGATACAGTGGTATAAACAGTTTTAACTTGAGTTGATTTTTAAACGAGATTCTGTGTATTTTAATTTCTTAGAAACATTTTTAATACTATGTGTTTTTTTTTTCCTTTGCTTCGGTTGAAAACGCATAATTCAGATAGACATAATTAACTTAAGCCGTTACAGTTTAGTTTCGATAAAGCAATGGCAATTTTTAAGGAAAAGCTAGTTCTCCTAAGTAATATATTACTAAGGATCAGTAGATCCGCTTCCGTTAATAATAATTCGAATCACTACATTTTTCAAATTTCGTTTGAATACTTAGAATGAAAAATGCTTAAGAAACTTTCTTTATAATGGGCGAAGAAGAAATAATTTTATTAGATTCATCCGGGATAAGAATTAAAAATAATTCAAAATTAATCAGTAAACTTTTTTCTAAGAAGGTCCCTTCAGCGAATTGAATTTAGAAAAAAGTTCAATTCGTTAAAATGGTAATGATCTGTCATTCTGATTAATCGTCTTCCTTACTTTATTATTTACATCAAATGAAGAAAAACGGAAATAACTAAAAGTAATGTGATCTTTAAAGGATCCACACTGTTATATTTAGTTTCTCAATTATATTCTACGGCGTAAAGTAAAAACACTACGCCTGGTAACATGTAAAATATTTTATAAGGAACAGCGCATAATACAATCCTATTAGCGTGCTTGGTTGCACGTCAAGCGCATTAAAGGTAAAGCTATGCAGTAAATGATAATTCTCCAAGAACTGTAAAAATGTATGATGCAGCTAGCATAGTTGTATATTTTGCTTGTTTTAATTACAAAAATACATATATATACATATAACTTCCTAATGACTTAAGTGCAGGACAACTTTTTCCTATTCAGAATTTTCATAAGGTTACTCCCAATCCACTAGAAAAAAACATTTGTAGTGTTTTTGTCCACGTTGTATGTTTTATGCAACATTATCTAAGAACTTGATTCATATACATAAAAAAAAAAGTCAAACCAAAAAGATCATTGGTATCATAAATGATATTAGTTACTTCTTCTATCTTTCAAGAATAGAAGTAATTAATATCCAGCAAACCCTATGGAGGAATAAATGTTTTAAATTTTTTTTCAAGTCTTACACGCTCATTTACTCCCGACCAAAAATACATAATTTAGTAAGTATTGAATATATATTCTTCAACATTTACGAATTTGCCAAATTAGTAAAAATTAAAGGAAAACAATCTTCCACCTCCTTTTCTTTTAGACAAATATTTTGTTTTCAAATGTTTTTTTTTAGGAAAAAATATCCGAACTTGAGGGTCAAAAACTCGAATATCTTTTACACCACTCAAAAGATAAAATAAAAAAAAATCTTAAATTATTAATGTATAACTGAATGTGAGCTTCAATTCATTTTTGCATTTTTTTTTGAAGAAATGCTTTTGCAGAGAATTGTCACTAGTTCAAGATTCACAATTTGGATGTTTATAAAGTGAGATAAATGTGTGTAGGGAAAAACTGACACCAAATATGTTCTTTTTTGGAAATCTTAAATAATATTTGAAATAATATTCCAACGCAATTTCTTAAAATTAGCCATTATGTCCCTGAAGAATTCGCTAATTAGTGAGCATTTTAATATTAAAAAAGTGTAAGAGCATTTGGTATTATATTATTAAGTAAATTGGTTCACGATTCTCTCAAACGCTTGTTATCTTATGGTAACCTCAATCAATTATCATTTAAAATTCGTGACTAAACTATATAAATTATGCAGTAAACAATTAATTTGGTTTCTGCAAACAAGAAACCTTTATCTCTTTTAGAATGTAACTTATATGTTTAAGAAATTAACATTATTCAACAATTTTATAGAAGAAAGAGGTTAACCATTTTGACTAGATTCGATTACTTTTTGTAATTCTTTAATGGAACTCCTCAATTTCTTACTTAAATTTCTAGAGAAATAGTAATTTTTAAAATTAAAAATGACAATAAAATAAATAAAATTAACACAATTTTATTTATTCCAATTTATTGTATTAGGTAGACAGATAAATATTTTATGCTGCAGTGTTCTCTTATAGTGATGTTCCTTATTTGATATGTTTTAAATAGTCCATAAACTAAAAAAATAAATCAAAAATTGGAATATATTAGATATCGACTACATATATAAGGAGAAAATTTAAATGTTTCGTTAAATTTCAAGAAAATAATTACAAAATATATTGTTTTATTCATTATTTTTTATAGTATTTCAATTTATATAAAATCAATATTTGTTTGTTTAAACATTTCTTTGTTTTAGTTAATACGGGCATGTTCTTTATAAGATACAAGTTGTCAAATTAAACATCAGTCACTTATTAGATTCATTATTAAATTACAATTAGCCTTGTTATGTATACACGCATACAGCTGCGCATTTTGTTAACTTTTTCATACAACAGGATCTATATAAATTTAAATGGAACATCGTGAATAAAATAGACTTATTGTAATAATATTAAAAACATCTAAATTCATATTCAGTTACATTACATAGTATTCTTTGAGCGTTCAATGAATTCAGAAGATCGTCAACTCAGAACTCGTTTTAATTATGTACGAAATAATAGACACCCGCTGTCATCTCAAGATTCTATTATAAATAGATTCAAAAATAGACCAAATATTATCCATTCAAATCAACAAGACCAAATTTATAATAATTATAATAATGTCAATACTAATAGGTATACTGATCCTGACAATCAAATGCATTTTGCGGGACTTATAAATGGCCATTTGGCCAATCAACTTCCAATACGAGTTGAAAGTTTAAGAACCAGACAGAATAGTTATATTTTACCTAATGGTGGAATGGATAATCGATATGTAGACCGGAATGACAATACTACTAACTATATGTTAAATCATGATATACATAATACATTTCATCGAAATCAAAATCAAATATCGCAAGAAGACAATCCGAATACAGTTCGTTCTTTAGGGCTTCAAATGTCACAATATTCAAATACATCTGATCCATCGAAAACTAAACAATCCAATTTTAAAATAATTGGATATGATAAAACGTCAGGAAAAAAAAAATTAAATGCTGTTGATTATTCTGATAAATTCACAATGGCTGACAGTAGAATAAATGTGCGACAAAAAAGAAATAAATGGAAAACAGAGGAAGATTGTGCATTGATAGAAATTCTGATTAAAAATTCAAATCTATTGACTTTTGTCGAATATTATAAACCAATGAAAAGATTTTGGGTCAAAATATCGTCGCTCTTAAAACAAGAATATTCTTATGAGAGAAACAGTAGACAATGTAATGATAGATTTAAAGTTCTCAATTCCAGAGCTTTCAAGATTGACTCTGATAAAGTTGAAACTGATACGAGCAAGTCAGAAAATGTAAAAAAATTGAATAGTTTACTAGTACAACTGAGGAATATATATGGTTCTTATAATGGTAACATAATTTTAAAGAATACCAAAACCTGGCCGCAGTTTGAAGGAAATGGGGCTGATGCGCATGAATTAAAAGATGTAGATAATTTTTCTAGCGACAAGTCAGACGATCCTACTAAATTTTATTACTTAAATCCATCAACTTTTTTGCAAACTTTAGATTCATCAACTCAATCAAGTGAACAAGCAATATCTGATGTATTAGCTTCTAATAAGCAAAAAATAAGCGATATAATTAATGATCTCATATTAAGACAAAATGCAATTTATCAAATTGGGAAGCAAAGTATTGAGCAACTTGAAAAGGGGGTATTTAATTCTGTCGATGGA
The DNA here is from genome assembly GCA_003705985.2 of Tetrapisispora namnaoensis. Lineage (NCBI taxonomy): Eukaryota > Fungi > Ascomycota > Saccharomycetes > Saccharomycetales > Saccharomycetaceae > Tetrapisispora > Tetrapisispora namnaoensis. The sequence continues at coordinate 708,384 of PPKD02000001.1, read as the reverse complement.
ATTGAGCATCTAATAGCTTCAACATTGGGTGAATTTCGTAAATATAAGGATTTAACAATTAAAAATATGGGATTTTTAGAAGATGTACTTTCAACAATTCAATCAAAATACTTGAAAATTGGTAACACAGAATTAGGTTTAAATTCGACGACAGGAAGGGCACCTGGAGCATTAAGTCAGGGGGGGACTGTAGAAACTAGCCTGGTCAATAAAGAATCTAAAAATAAACTGATGTCTATTTCAAAGATTCTGTTGGACAACGAATCCGAAGAAAATACATAAAGGGAAGCGTATGTATCGATGCAAATGTATATTAATTAAGGACTTCAGGAATTTAAGAGAAATAATAGATTGCAAATAACAAAAATATAGTACATCAAATTCAGACAATATAGCCTGATATCTTGAAAAACATTTAATTAACAAACGTTTTGACTTTAAAAGAACGTAAGGAAAGTAATGAATTAAAAATAAAAAATTTGTAAGAATAATAACAATATTATAAACTAAATATACATGAAAACTGCATGAAGAAAAGCATTTCTCATATCATAACCGTATGCGATATACTTACCCATGAAATAGACAATTCAATTTTGGGAGGGAAAATAATATTTACACCATTAACCGTTTGCAGATATATAGTTGTAACTTTTTACATAATTATTAAATAACTCATTAATGGTTTTTCATATAGACAGAAAAGTTAATTTCTTGTCATCTGCCTCAAGTATATCGAACACTATACAATGTTATTGTGCCAAGAGTTTCAGACGAAAGAAAAAAAACAACTTAAAATAAAACGGCAAACTTGGTAATTACCCGAACTCATATTTAGCTTTGGATTTTTGTTCAAGAATTTCGGGCATGTTCGTTTCTTTTTCTAAATTTCCTTCCAGAACCTTCTTCACAGCGACAAGATGGAAAGCAAGAAAAGAAGCACTACCATTGAAGAAGACATCTCACCGACGTAACGCCTATTAAAAATACAAAAAAAACCTTCTAAAATTTTTTAGTGATGAAATTTTTTTATAGACTTCTCTTATTTGGGAAGAAAGCGCAGTACGACTACATCAGAAATATCCAAGTTATCGACTCGGAAGTCCATTATTTTCATGTTTTAAGTAACGAAACCTTGTCAGATGAGAATTACTCTGCTTCCTTTGCTAAGTCACCAGTAAAAACAATCTGAATTTTTTTTGGCTCTTGTCCTACTATCTTTATATTATGTGGTCGTCTATTAAGTGTTTTCAAAATTTTGTTTAACAGAATTATTATCGAAAGTGTTACTAATTGCTTGCTCGATTTGAGTTTTTGATTCCTTTCCATTCACCTACTTTATCTCATTTTGTTTGTTTCTTTTCTTCTTCCAAGTTCTATGGATTGAAGTTTGAGATTCATCGCAAACTTGGTAAAAATTTTATATTAGTAACATGCTTTTCAGTAATTCGGTAGTATCATATATATATATATATATATAATCATATATCTTTTGGAAATTTTACTATTTTCGTTTGAATTTCAAATTGGAAGATACTTGCAAGTCTTAACGATTGAAGTAAGAATAAATCAGTGAGTTTAACTTCATTGTATTATTATATATAGATATATTTCAAGCATATAAAACAATCATCATTTCACGTTGAATTCCTTTAATCCAAAAAATACAAAGAAGCAGAAGATGGTTAAAGAAACAAAATTTTATGACTTACTAGGTGTTTCTCCAAGTGCTTCAGACACTGAAATTAAAAAAGGTTATAGAAAACAGGCTCTAAAGTACCATCCAGATAAAAATCCAAGTGAAGAAGCTGCTGAAAAATTTAAAGAATGTTCTGCTGCTTATGAGGTCTTATCCGATTCACAAAAGAGAGATATTTATGACCAGTATGGTGAAGAAGGTCTAACTGGTGGTGGTGCTGGTGCTTTCCCAGGTGGTGGTTTTGGCTTCGGTGATGATATCTTTTCTCAATTCTTTGGTGGAGCTGGTCCTCAAAGACCGTCTGGTCCACAAAGAGGAAAAGACATCAAGCATGAAATCCAAAACACCTTGGATGAATTATATAAAGGTAGAACCGCCAAGTTAGCTCTAAACAAACAAATCTTATGTAAAACATGTGAGGGTCGTGGTGGTAAGGCTGGTTCTGTCAAGAAATGTACCAGTTGTAATGGTCAAGGTATAAAATTTGTCACAAGACAAATGGGTCCAATGATTCAAAGATTCCAAACCGAGTGTGATGTCTGTCATGGTTCTGGTGATATTATCGATCCAAAGGATAGATGTAAAGCTTGTAAAGGTAAGAAAGTCGCCAATGAAAGAAAAGTTTTGGAAGTTCACGTTGAACCAGGTATGAGAGAAGGTCAAAAAATCGTATTTAAAGGTGAAGCAGACCAAGCTCCAGATGTCATTCCAGGTGATGTGATTTTTGTTGTTACCGAAAAACCACATAAGCATTTCAAAAGATCTGGTGATGATTTACTCTATGAAGCCGAAATCGATTTATTAACCGCCATTGCCGGTGGTGAATTTGCAATTGAACACGTATCCGGTGACTGGTTAAAGGTTGCTATAGTTCCTGGTGAAGTCATCTCATCTGGTATGAAGAAAGTCATTGAAGGTAAAGGTATGCCAGTTCCAAAATATGGTGGTTATGGTAACTTGATTGTTACATTTAAGATTAAATTTCCAAATAATAACTTTGCTACTGAGGATAAATTAAAGGAATTAGAAAACATTTTACCAGCTAGAACTCCTGTTAAAATTCCTGGCAAAGCCACTGTAGATGACTGTGTTTTATCTGATTTTGATCCAACTAAATACAGCAGCTCTAAGGGTAGATCGGGTAAGAATTATGATTCTGATGATGAAGATCAACGTGGAGAAGGTGTTCAATGTGCTTCTCAATAGACTCATTGTAGATAATCTCATAACATCAAGGGCAAAAATTATAAAATTTAGGAACAAAAAGTTTTTAGTATAATATCTTTGTATATTGCTAAATAGTATAAAATAAATTTGTGGAACTATTAAAAGGTATGGATTTTTGATTTATTGTTAGTAAAACTTATTTAATTAAAATTTGTCCCGAAGCTATTACCTCTTCATAGTTTTGATAAGTCGAAACGTTTTCAAAATATATTAAATAGATATGTTTTGTTCATGCCTAAGACTGTAATGTGTATCTAATTAGTTTAAGTTGTTCGAATATGAGACTTTAAGAAAATTTCCATGACTATAAGTTTTCTACTGATGTACTATAAATTATATATACGTAAATAAAAAGCAAAATTTGAATAATGAAATGGGTTTTTTTATAATCTATAAATATTATTAAAAAAAGATGCAAAAGAATTAGTCATCAAACAAGTATAATGAGCGTTGAAGGAATGATGATATTAATTATAAATTAATTTATTTCTTCCAAATGTTAATTGCTTACCGTTCTTCACGGTAATTAGTAGTAACAATGATGAAACACCAGTCAATGCTCCTAAAAATGTAAAAACACCACCATAGTTCATTGCAACTACCATTTTACTCAAGCATGCAATTAAAATTGCGGACATTGAGCATCTAAATAAATTTAGACACCCTGTAGCAGTAGAGGAGATACCTGGAAATAAATCAACACATACAGTAGTGGACATTGTTAAAATACAGTTACTGAATAAGGAAGAAAACCCACTAGTAACAAGAACAGCAGCTAAAGGGACTTTTTTTTCAATACACCACCCAAAGGCAATAAATCCACAACTACTTAAAAATAGTGTTATGAATGCAGGTTTGAGTCTCGACTTACAAATATTAAAAGTATAATAGGGATCATTTAAAATTATTTCATCTACTTTGTCGATATCAAAGTTATTTTCTTGAAGTAATTTGTCCTTTTGTTCTTTCATCCATGATTCATAATATGCCATATCTCTCTTGTAGCTCCAATTTAAGTATCTACCGCATACTATTACACTTGTCATAGTACAAATTCCGGTAGGAAGAAAACATAAACCAATTTTAGCAACAGATAAATGATATTTTTTACTTAGAACAGTTGTTAAACTGGTTTGATGTGTTGTCCACATCGAGAATTGTAATCCTGCTACTATTAATAATATTACCATTTCTTTGTGTTTTAGGATTTCAAATACAGGAAAAGCTTTGGATTTTTTAGGTGGCTCTAAAGTTTCATAATCAGGATTATCTAAATGCCATTTCCTTCTAAATAGTGGAACACTCAACAAAACACATTTATTTAACAATGATTTTGGAGTTATGGATCCGTTTCCAACTATTGTTCTTTTCGTTTCTGGAAATAAAATAAATGAATATATAATACACACACCAGATCCAATTGCCAAAAACCAAAAGATTGCTCTCCAATCCCACCTCGAAGACAATCCAGCACCAATAAGAGCACCAAATGCAGAACCAATAACAACAAAACCAGAAGCATATCCTATATAACTTCCTCTTTCTCTTCTTGTAGTAATATCACCAGCAATACCGCTATTGATGGCAATGACAGGTGCTATTCCTGCAGCCTGTAAACATCTTAGACCAATTAGTTGAGAATAATTGTGGCAACTTGCGAGACCCACACATGCACAAAAATAAATTACTAAACAGCTTATAACTAATGGGCGTCTGCCTTTGGTATCTGCTAAATTACCAACTATAATTGGGGCAATCCCTTGGAAAATGAAATAAACCACAACACTAATATTTGCCTGCTCTTCGGTGATATCAAAGAGACCTTCAATTAAGGTCAAAACTGGATAATAAATTGCACCTGCTATACTCGAAAAAAAACCAGTGAACGAACATTGAGCAATAAGCATTATTTTATCAGTAGTAGAGAATATTGAATGTGGAGCACTGCTGTCATCAACTTCATCGATGCCACTTTTTAGGTGTTTGTTACTCTTATCTGAAGATTGATCTGATAAGTCGCCTAAGTTCATCATATAATTGCTCTCAGACATATCATCATTTAAATTAGATGCTTCTTCATAGTCGTATACACCATTATTAATATATTTCGATTGTTTGTTGTCATTTTTGCTTAATCCATCTTCATGAAAGATGTGTGTCATTTCAGTTAGGCCATAAGCTGAATCTATATTCTTTTTATCAACAGTGGTATTGAAATTGTCATTTGACGATAATTCATCTGAAGTCAATTTGTCTTTATCTTGTGGTACTCCCATATCTTCAATAGAAACAAAATTGATGCAAATTTTTTAATTGAAATAACCTGAGTAATTTTATGTTATATGATATCAGTCAGTAAAATATACCAGTTATATATATAAATATATATATATATATTTTTACGTTATTATATTTTTTTTAATGCATTATTGCACACTGATCAAGAAAGTGAACAATTTACATTGCATGTCTTTCTATTCTATTTTACACATAGATCTTTTATTATCTTTTAAACGTTACTTTTATACTAAAAGTAAAAAAAATAAGCTGCAAAGATAATTCATCAGATTTGTAGTTGGCTTCATATTGTACGTTATTTCCACTGACTATAAAAATAAGTATATTTATTATTATATACAAAGAACATACCTTTGAATTATAGTTCTAGTTCATTGAACAAGGAAGTGAATATAAATGGAAATTAATTTTTTCTCGATCCCAGTTAATAGGCAGTAGGAATTCGGAAATACTATGATAAAAAAACTAAAAAAGATGGAGAAGGAAGAACGGAACTAGAATTTTGCAATCCGTAAAGAGAAAGTTCTGGGGAACACGGAAGTAAAATTATAATAATATTGCAATTATTAGGTAAAAACCTGAAGATTGAAAAAATTTTCTCAAACTAAAAATAAAAATACGTAAATTTGAAGTAATTAATAAGTTAAACGCGATTGTAATCCTAAGAATGATGAGATATGGCTCACATTTTGTAACGGAAAAAGAAAGTAAAAATTTTAGAAGTAGTATCAAAAATCGTAGGAATGGATCGATAATCCGGCGCGTCGGCCAAGAAAAAAAATTAAGAATATTGGCATATGTAAAACCTGTACGGCGGTTTAATCGGTTTATATGTTTTTATTTTACTGTTTCCTAATTACATTGTTAGTAAAATGTAATTTAGGGTTCATAATGCAGCATATTGCAAATAAAGAAGGAGTAATTTTCAAGTGTAATATTAAAAACATATGCGAAGAGTCGGAGATGCTATTTGATATATACTTTTGTTATTATTCTGCACACTTCTAATGAAATAAGGAAAGAATACCAAGTTGCTGTGACTATTTCGTAGTCTATTTCAAAATAAACAAAATGTTAACAAAAACCAGGACCCTGGCTTTTATTATTTAATTTTCAAGATTATACAGTAATATACAGTATCAAAAATGAGATAAAGGAGCAAGATAAGGAGAATAAGATCTTACAGGTGACCGCTGTTGAGCTAGTAGGAACAAAAAAATTCGAAAAAATATATTTAACATATTGACTTTCATTACTCTTTATAAAAAATAAAAGTATATGGACAAACAACTGAAATATAACTGCAATTCATGTTAATTTTTTTATAGTATTACAATTTTATATTATACGTAATGGATTGGAAAAGGCTTAGTATATATAGATCATGATAGTGATGAACTTTTAGAGCCATGTACTACTATGCCACCTTGTAATAATAAGTATAACAAAAATAGGTATAAAAATAAATGTGTCTAAATAAAAAAGTAGACTGTTTTTCTTAAAGTCCATTTACAATTCAAAAACATATTCTCTTGTCATAATTCATAAAAAAAATATAGAAAAAAACAAAATAAAACGATGAATATCTTCTTAATTTAATTATAATAATTAAAAGGCAGCCGATATCTAAAGTGTGGTACTTTGTTTCAAAAAAAAAAGAGAAAAATTAACATGTAAACATCATAGAACGAATAATTTTTTTAAAAAAGGAAAAAGAAGTAAACTAACTTGAATAAAACCATTCACTAACTTAATAGAAAACGAATTGAGCTTTACCGCTGGTGACAGCGACAGTACAACCATCAGCACCACCTGTGTAAGAACCATTTTCATAAGCACATTCACCGTTAACGGTAGCACCGTCAGCAGCGACGATCTTCACGTTAAAGTTAGCAGCAGACTTGTTGTTTGGGTTTGGAATTAAAGATAAGTAAGCAATACCATTAGTGTAGCCGGCACCAAAGTTTAATGGAGCCCAGTTACCAACACCAGAACCATCAGTACCCCAAATACAACCATCTTCAACGGAAACACCAGCATTATTAACGTAGTATTGAGCAGATGTCTTTAAACCTTCCCAAGTGTAGTAAGTGTCTTGGTCAACCACAGTTAATGGCTTAGTAGCACCGGAATCGACGACTAATGGGATAACCATATTTTCGGTACCTGGGTAGTCGGTTCTACAGATAGCAACAGAGTTACTGATTTCAGAAACAACTTCAGCCATTTCAACACCCCATTCACATAAGTAGTCAGTATCAGTGTTTGTTCTGTATAAGTAACCGCCCTTACAGTATAAACCACCCAAAGATTCACCAGAAGATGGTTGGCTAGATGGCCATTGGGTTTTGGACATACCTGGTTGACAAGCGTATGAACAATAAGTACCTTCTCTACAAGATCCACCAGTAGAACCGTCAGATGGGTTTTGGATACCGGAGAAACCACCAAAGTCTAACCAATCTAAGGCAATGACACCTTGGCCAGATGGAAATTGAGAGCATGGAATGGTACCATCTTCAAATTTTTGGTTTGGACCGGAGTAGTCAGATAGATCACCAGAGATACCACTTGAAGATGAGGTTGAAGAAGAACCTTGGGTAGTAGCAGCTTGAGTGGAAGTGGTAGCAGCCTGAGTGGAAGTAGTAGATTGAGTAGAAGTAGTGGATTGAGTGGAAGTGGCAGCTGCTTGAGTAGACGTGGTAGTTTGAGCAGAAGAAGTAGTGACAGCTTGGGTAGAAGAAGTAGCAACAACTTGTTGAGTAGAAGTTGGGCTTAAAGTGGAAGTGGAAGCAACCCAAGTGTTTGCAGCAGTAGCACCGATAGTGTTACCGTTTTCATCAACAGTAACGGTTTCGTAAACATATTCTACAGCAACAGCTCTCTTATGTTGATGATTGCCTTTCAAAGTCGTAGTAGAGGCAGCAGCTAAAGCGGAAGAACCTAATAAAGAAGCTACAATGGCGTTTCTGGCAGATAATTTCATTTTTAGATAGCTGTGAAAAAATATAACAAATTTGTGTTATAAATGTTAGTAAATTTTTCTTAATACAAGATATTAAAATCTGAAATGTGAATATTACTATAACCAAATACTTTTTTCATATAACATAAAGTCAACAGCCGTGATTATTTTAGACTGAAGAAGATTACTGTGTTATTCACCTTAAAAGTAATAATATCAATTGAGTATAAAAGCAAACCATCTCCAGTCCTAACAATAACCATCAATATTATGACATATAATTTGATTGTATCTTTCACGCAAGTTAGAAACAAAAAAAAGTGATTTACCGTTCATTAGTGATATAGCTTCTATATTATTTCTTCATAATCACACTAGCAAATGTGCCAGAATATCAATAACATAAGAAATTATATCCAAATCTGATATCCTATGAACCTATAAAACAAATCTCAGTATTCAAAAAATATGCGCGATAATCAGTAACTTAATTATATTCAAAGCTGAATAAGAGAACAAAAACAATAATTACGAACACGAAAACAAGTCATATACTATCTTGGAATCGTATTTATTCATAGTAATATGGTGATATTCGTGTCTCCTATTTCTTTATATTTCCTATTCCGTATCGAAAAAAATAGTTTTAAAATTTCATAATTATAGTAACCCGGTTCACGCGCGTAAGAGCTGAATCAACATCAACGGGGTAAAAAATTCAGTCCATTTTTTATGCCGCTTATGCTGAGTTTCCTTAAATGGACGATTAAAAAGCAACACTAATACTTTATAGTGAAAGCACCAGAGGAAATAAGTGGGAAACAACTGCAGAGCGCTTTGTTAAAAGTGTTAACGGGAATAAATCATAGTAAGAATATATGATTGTGAATCTGAGATTCCTAATTAGTCAGTATGAAAAATACAACTAAGATTGTGTTTGACGTTTTATTAATAGTACTCCAAAAGTCATATTGTTTTATGTTAAATATGATCATGTGACCAAAATCATAATGAATTCAACAGACATTTAGAACATTATTAATACACATCCCTTCTAGTTAGTTATATTATTCCTGATAATAAGGTTTCAATCAAATCATTTTAGATTGGCAATCATCACATATTGGTTCAACATAGAAAGCTAAGGTCCATAATGTATTTGAAATTTAAATATCTTACTGCAATTAATATAACGAAATGAAAATAAGAAAAAATATCTATTCAATAGGGCCGGTTATTATAACTAATAAATTGGTAAATTTATGAATTATGTTGATAATTTATACGCGGGATTTCTGAAACGTTTCTTAGGAAATAAATTCATATCATAATAAGAATTAACTGTGTAAAATCAGGTCTTGGATAAATCCTCGAGTGTATAATTAATGATAATAATATTCATTTTCCAGTAATAAAAAATAAATTGTAAATATACATACATTTTTAAAAAGATAGTCACAAATCAATTTCAAAAAATAACAATAAAAGGAATGTAAATAGTTGGAAAAGTTTTATATTTAAAACTTGATAATAGTTTTGATTTAGTGGGTTTGTTTAACGGTGACCTGAAGGAAGAACAAAGTGAATCAACTAAAAGAAATAGTAAAATTAACAAGAAGTAACCTTTAAATATTAATTAGTCAAAATTAAATATAAAATATAAAAATGAAACAAAATAAATTTGCTTATAAATATAGAAATAAAAGAGTTTCACATAACTAACAATAAACATTAAAAAAATAAACTCAAGAAATAGAAACATTTGGCAAACCATGGTGAGAAAAACAAAAAAAATAAGTAAACAAGGAAAATAATTATGGAAGTTATTTTGCTCCATCAGGAATTCAATTTCTGAAGTCGAAAAACAAAATATAGATAAGTTACGAAAACAAAAGCTATATATATATATGAAAATTAAGATTTATGTATCTTTCTCGAACGAGAAAAAAAAAATCAACTGTAAAAATTTAGCGATCTACACTCCATGCAGTATTATCACTGTAACAAAGAGATCAACAAAAAAAAATACAACAGAAAAATGAAATCGTACTTCCCAACGCACTTCTATCGGAAACTCGAAAAAAATATAAAAAGGAAACATAAATAAAAACATATTTAAAAAAGAAACAAATAATAAAAACAGTTAACGCACAGTGAAAACAAGTGGTGTATTTTGTCCTCAAGTAGAAATTCGCGTGTATGTTTCAGTTTTTGAAAAATAGATTACTTGATTAGGAAATAGTATGAACTGAAAATCGTTCTCCTCCACTCAATGAGCGATGCACTTTTTTAGGATTGATGATATAGGTGAAGATAACCATTTCATATATTTGTGATGGATGAATAAATGAGAAGAGAAGAACCAAAAGAAGGAAAATTTAGAGGACCTAACATTGGAAGTATTGCAAGAATAATAAAGCAGTGTATTTTTTTGCTTATATATCCTATCTTCTTGTTATGATAATTACTACATAGAGAAAACAGCCGATATATCTATTATTATTCAAATTTGATCTAATAAGCCAGCATGCTTTTATGCGCATTTTTATAGATGACACATAAAATGAAAGAAAAAATATCACTTTTAGCCCTGCAAGGAATCTATGCTTCAAAATATAACTAATCGTAAGACTTTTTATCCTCTACTAATACAAGTGTAGAAAAAGATTTAATTATCAAATCTAATAAACTACGCGATGTTAAAAATTACATCACAAAGTTGGTCTGTTTGTTGTCTCGCGTTATCTAGCTATTAACAATGTCAAGTATAAAACGACGATACAGAACGGAGGATCTGATTAACTTAATATATTGAGAATTCTTGGTAATTGAATTCTTTTATAAATCATTCAACAACTACAAGAATTTTATCGAAGAAAAATGTTAGCAAAAAACTCCTAATGACAAAACAATACTTAAAAGACACTACCTGGTATCGTATTAATTATTTTATATCAGAAAAAGTTAAAATGCATATATAGAATATCTTGAAAACTAAGAGATACCAAACAATTATGTGTTGTATTTTAATGTAAATATGAGAAAAATCTAAAAAGTGTGATCAAACGTAAACAATTTGGCTCTTTATTGTATCGAGCACTATTAACGTTATGATCTGGCAGACCTATGAAATCAATAAAGAATTCACAGACTCACCAAAATGACGAAAGCAAATGAATGATTCACCTCGTCATTAGGCAATGTAAACGAAATTACGTAGTATATATATATTGATACATAATTGTAGTTTTTCAATTAAATCTTAAAAAAAAAGAAAAATGCAAAGGAAATAGTGGAATAGAATTAAAAAAACGAATTAAAATTTCAATTCCATTAAAGTTCTTCAACAATGTTACCCTTTTGAGAAACGTAGATACCATCTAAGAACTTACGAATATCCTTGTTTCTGACACGACAAATTTGCTGAACATCAGCAGCATTTTGAGAAACTGCTTCAACAGAGTTACCAGATAAAACAATTTCATCCTTTTGGTTAGTGGAAAATTCAACAGCAACACCTTCTCTGATTGGTACTTGTCTGACCTTCTTATCACCTAAGAAATTTCTAATCTCAATAAACTTCTTACCTTCATTTTCAACAACGTTTACATTGATTGGGAAATGCGCATAGACGTATCTCATCTTGTACTTGTAACCTTTTGTGACACCAGTGATTAAGTTATCAATTAAAGATTTGACGGTTCTTAAGGCAGCAACATGCTTTCTGTCACCATTGTGAACGGTAACTTTGATTAAGGAGCTGTCAACTTTAGTAAATGTAACATCAATATGTTTCAAGTTCTTGACTAAAGTACCTCTTGGACCAGTAACCTTGACAACTCTGGATTTTATGTTGACGGTGACACCGGCTGGAACAGCGATGGATTGTTCAGTTTGAATATATTTCATTGATAATTAGTGAAGATAGTCTGCTTCCTATTCTATAATGTTATTAGAAAAACAAACTTTGATTATAAAGCCTTAGAGTATAAAAAATCTTATTCTGTATGCAGACAAATTTAATTATAAAGAACCAATTCAATGAATTGAATAAATAATAACGCTGCTTTTATATGGTTATGAAAAAAGTAAATGGACAAACAAATGAAAATTGTGGAAAAAATATGGTTGTGAAAATTTTTCAAAAATTTCTTTGTTGTGCGGAACTCTCTTTCCATTGTACTTTTTTTAAAAATATTGAATTTAAAAAAGTATATTTATCGACGACGAAAAAAAACCACAAATTGAAAAAGATGTTAGATTAGGCTACTGTATGGCGGGTAATTTAATTCATACATTTTGACCTAGCGTTTACCATTCCCAACAGTCATAGAATGGAGAGACTTTAATTAAATTATATAATACAGAAGTTAATATTTTAAAGCTTATACGGTTCATAGATTAAGGTAGAGATACATATCATTAAACAAGAATGTATGGAATATGGTCTTCCTGTTTTTTATGGGTTTGTCTATATTGACAGGAAAGTGTTTTGATGGTATTTCTATTATTATAAATCGGGTGGATTAGAAATCTTAGCTTGACAGTAATAAATAAGATTCAATTTACTATTAAAATCAAATTTTTCTTTCTAAAATTATTATTATCTTGATCAAATATGATTATCAAATGAGATTTTGATGAAAACTTTTTGTTTTTTTTTTTTTAATATTTATATTTATGTACAATTTAATGAATTTCATAATTTAGAATGTCACAGTCTTCTAAACATTAGAAAAACATAATTACTATTTAGCTAAAAAATTTTAAAAAAAAAGAAGATAAGCATTTTACGTTTTCAATACTTTTCAAACTCTAAAGTTATCATTTTTTAACAATTTTAATCATCTACTTTAGTTAAAATCCGTTGTTTATTCTTTATGGCAATTACACCTGTTGAACGTTAATTGTCCTAACTCATTTGACATTGTAACCAAATACATTTTTAATCGATAATAATCTATTATTACTAACAGGTAATTTTTACTTCAATTATATGTTCTGGTAATTATACAATGGAAACACTTTATTCTCTTTAAGGTCCTAAATATCAAAGTGTCAAGTTTTCTTTTTATAGATATCTCAGACGTTTCTTTGGGTGCCTTACGCTTACTTTTTCAAATAATTAAAAAATACTGTACAGCATATCACAGCATACGTTTTTCAACAGATCAATTTCCAATGAATCCTTCAGCGGGAAAAATTGATCTATAATAGAGATAATCATGAACCTAGGATTTTATTAACAATGACTATCACTATAATTTTATAAACAGACTTAACTATTTTTTGATCGAGATTAAAACCCAAGAAAAAGTTTTATAGAATTAGAATATTAGATCTTTAAGTCTTAACAATACTAAAGTAGATAGATAAGAAGAACATTTAAGGTAAACACTTAGTTATCACTTGATAACTAATTTTATTTGTTATATCTGGGCAAAATAATATATCACCGTTAAACAATATCGTAAATCTTCCATCGCATACAATAACAATAGTTTGAGCAGATAATAACTACGTTACTATTAGATATGAATTCCGAATATATTTTTCCTCCTCAAAATACAGAAGTGATAAAAGATTTTAGAAACGACAATCAAATTTCTCCCGAGGAGAACGATCGCAGTAGAACTGATTTCACTTTCCCAACAAACGATCAACATTTTGGTCATATGAATAATGTAGATTATCCAATAATTGATATTCAAGGAGATATTGAAAACCCAGTATCAATCTCTAATCTCGACGATGATGGTCCATTACTAATGTCAAAAACAATGAGCATGACTCCAACAATAAATATTCCTGAACCGCCTAATAGTACATCCGAAATAAGAGTCTCAACACCAAAAATAAATCAAAATTTTGAATCAGGAACAAACAGTGCAACTCCATCAGAGAGCTTCCCAGATTACCATTCAACTACACAAAGCGACATTGCTAATTTATCCACAACAGATAATGGCATAGGCAGTATAAGACAACAAATGGCTACTGATTGGAAAAGTCCTTCAGAATATGCTCTTCATATATTATTCACAAAGTTCATTCGTCAAGCAGAATATAAACTAAATATTTGCTTAGAGCATCCTTTGGCATCAGAATTACCTATTGTCGATATTTTAGGAGAAGGTGTAGATTTAGAATTTGACAATATAATCGATTCGTTAGGCCATATAGCTAAGAATAAACCAAAACCAGTTATAGATGCTATGATGTTTTGGAGAAAAACCAAATCAGAAATTGCATTGTTAGCTGCCGACGAAATGCAAAAACTAATAAAAGAATATAACATAGAGCAAACACGGTTATCGAGAACAAAATCAACACAATCATCTCAATTATCTTCTAATCCAAGAAGAAGTAGGTCAAGCAGTGCAGCAACTAAACTCACGCATGCTAGAAATAATTCATCAAAATCGTCGGTAAATGTTCCACCAATGCATATAGATAATAAACTCAAAGAATTAGAAGCTCAAATTAACGCTGCTAAAGAGATAACGTTTCAAGCTGATAGGAAGTCATTAATAAGCATATACATTCTTTGTAGAGTTTTGATAGAGATAGTAAAACAATCACCCAAGGACGCTGACGAAGATTTGAACAATAAACTAGAAGAAATTGTATTTACTCAACTTAAAACAACGGATCCTTTATCTATATCGTCAAGTTTAATAAAGTCATCGAATTGGAACGCGTTTGCGGAATTACTTGGATACATGTCAGAAAAAGAATTCATTTCTGTTAGTGATAGATTTGTGGCATCTATTGAGAAAATCCCAAAACAAATTTCACCAGAGATGGAACCAAATGTGCATTTATTAATTTTAGGTATGCGATATCTAAAGTTAAAACATTATCCGATGGAAAAATTTGAAGATAGTGCTGAATTTATGAAGAGTATAACAAAATTTTTTATCCAAACAAACAATTTATCAACAAAATTATCATATGCTGAAGTTATTAGTCAATTATTGCTACCATTGGCTGGTGTAATAACTGTGGAGGTTAATCACCCTACATGGGTAAAGACCATGTCATCTTTATTAGCTGCTGCTAATAAATTACAGCAGAATAATAAATATTGGGCGAGCGGTTTTAAATTAGCTGTTGCTGTATTGTGTGTATCTCCACCAGAACTTTTTACCGAACATTGGTTATCACTGATAGAAAATAATATTGCCAATTTGAAATTTAAGGGTTTATCTAATAAAATAACATTTGCAGTTAGTTTATCAAGGCTGGTTTGGGTTTATCTATATCGTTGCCCAGAGACTCTGAATAATACAACAAGAAGAATAAAAGAATTAATTAATCTTTATATAGGCAACCAAAAGAAGAAAGATAATTGGATTACAACTGATTTAGAATTGATTAACCCCCTCTGTGATGTTTTGGTTACTATTGGTTATTTATACCCTACAATTATTTTGGAAGAAGCAATACTCCCTTTGATAAAACAGTCTTTTAACGGTTCCACTTTGAATAATATTATGTACGAAAAATTAATTTTAGCTATTAATACGTTTAAAGGTTTGTTATTAACTAATTCACGACCAGAATTTCCGGAAAACGACAATAGATTTTATGACAACAATTTGAATAATATAAAAATTGAACAAAATGAGAATCTGATTTTGAATAATGATGAAATAACTTGTCAGTTTTATAAATTATTTTTGCTTTTAGATTCAAATATTGGATCAGAAGTATGGTCTCCCGAAAATGAACATCAAAAGCAAAATAGTTTTGGAATTGGTCCATTTTCATTCAATTTTTCAAATGATAGTAAAGATCTAAATGGCAATAAAAATTTAAACATAGCATTATTTGCAACATTGATTGAGGCAATCCCGTGTAGTTTAAGCGTATCAAAGAAAATCCCCATAAAATCTGCTATAGAAATTTTATCAAGAAATGCAGTTCATGTTGACCTATTGATAGCATCAAGTTCGCAGAATGCACTTAAATCATTAGCTGCTAAAGAAAACCCCTATACTCTCATAACATGGTTTGCTAAGTATTCCTTTGATTTTGATGAACAGACTCAGTCGCGTTACAATCTATCCTATTTGGCATCAAATGAATATAAACAGTTACTGGTTCTTTACATTGAACTCCTAGAATGTTGGCTTGAAGAATTTCAATCATCAGAAGTGGAGGAAAAGCAAAAGGAGACAGGTTTGGATGGCATTCAATTACCAATAAAAGAAGAAGAAACAGATAGTCTCAACGATTCAAATAAGTTGCAATGGAAAAATATGGCCGCTGTTATAGAAGAAGTAGAAGGAAATGGACTATTTTTCTTATGTGATAACGATGCAAATATAAGAATGTTGGGGGTTCGAATTTTAAAAATTATATCTAAATTTGACACTGTAATGGTTGAAAAGACGTCATCATTATATATGGGTCATTCACGTTCCTCCTCACATTTTGCTGCTGATAGAGGAACGAGGTTGATAGATTTTCTTTTAACTTCGGATGCAAATTCATTATTAAATATTAAAGAACAGAAATTAAATACAACAGAACGAAACCGATTATCAAAATTAAATTTACGATATAAAAAGGGATTACTATTAAAATTAGCAGAATCTGAATCGAGTGTTGATACTGCTCTGTGGCACCGCATGTTTCCTAAATTACTCTCTGCCATTTTTTTATCTTGTCCGGTCACTATGGCATTGTGTCGTTCAATTGTCTGCGTAAGGCTCGTTCAAATGCATGATACAATACTCAAACTGGCTAATGATGTATCTTATAAACCTTATGATGCATCTCCTGAGGTTGTAACGGAACAATGGAAATTGTATTTAATTGTAGCCTGCACATTTCTTACTTCAACTAGCAACCAACGTCTTTTAATTCCAGATTCTAAATCAACAAAAAATAAAAAAAAGAACCAACAGATTTTCACAGTACAACATCAAAAAATTAAATCCGCCACATCGATATTTAAGATGGTATTACCATTATTGAGTTCTGAATCAACTTTAGTTGTCGATGCTATAATAACTGGTGTTAGTTCAATGAATGTAAATATTTATAAATCATACATCGAAAGCGTTGATGGATTTATTTCCAATTGGAATTCAGATTCTTCACTTCAACAAACACGTATGGAGGCATTTCATATTTTGGCTATTTTATCAAATTATGTTGCCGATCCGATTGTTAATAATGACAAGTGGTTACTACATAAGTTGTCAGAATATTTAAAGATTTTAAAGAACGTTTTACAGGATGAAATGATACAATTTTCATTTGAATATCAAAATCTTCGCATATATTTCATGGAATTTTTACTTGGATATTATAAGGCAATCAAGGATTTAGATAATGTATCTGAATTGTTCCCTTTCCAGGCTAGGACATCTTGTTTTAATTTTTTAAGTGAATGGTGTGGTTATGGTAATAGAGGGCATATATTTGATGAAAGATTTCAATCTATGATAAACCGTGCTGGTACTGATTCTTTAAAAACGGCTGTAATATCTACCCTGGAATTACAAAGACCTAAACTACAGCGATTGGCTTTAGAGGGAATGGTTATTCTTTGTACAGGTCCCATTACTCAAAATATAACTTCTAATCCAGATATCCCAATGATTGTATCTTTTGAAATTTCTGATTTATTGTTTTGGATCTCATCACTGTTAAAATCTGGAAAATCTTCAGTCATTTCTTTGGGGGTACGTGCATTGGAAGGAATTTTGGAAAATAATAAAGAAAATGTATCTCTCTATGATGATGTTAAACACCAATGTCTATTATCGGACAACCAAGGGATCAGCAACTTTTATTATACTACGCTTTGTAAATGTTTATTAAAGCTAGACAAACCTTTGTTAAAACCGGATGAACTAGTAACCCTAGGGCTCTGTGGTCTAGTTGCAGATCATTCGGAAATTAGATATTATGCAATAGACTTATTATCTTCGATTGAGATTAGTTTACATTCGACTTCTTTCACTAAGGGTTTTAAAGAACAATTATCAAACCAATCCAAAATGATCTATAAACCAACCGCGAAGAAGATTTCTAGCATGTTTGCTGAATTGTTTCCTCAAGAATTATGCTTGAAAATATTTTCAAATATGGTTAATGTATTAGATTTATATGAAAGCGAAAGAAAAAAAGATATTCTAACGCTATTGGTGCCTTGGGTTAATAAAATTATTTTGAAATCAATAGAAGATTTTGATACCCTTATGGTACTACAAAATTTATTTTATATTACAATAGAATTGAATGACTTAATACCTGATAGTGTAGAAAAATTGTGGATTTCGTTAGGAAAAGGTAATTCGTTTCAAAACACTTACGTATCGATTGAATATATTATTAATTCTTCAATCAAACATAGGTGTCCCCTTTTTGTGAAACAAGCGAAGGATGTCATTCTATACTTATCAAATGTTCCAGGTAGTATTGGTGTCGTTGATCTACTATTAAAAAAGCTGGAGCCCAAATCCATGATTCCCAAAATGAACATCGAGTTAACAGAACCTCAAAATACTGGTAACTATTCATTTGTAGCTGATATTTGGGGTAGACTAAATTATACAGGTGGTGGAGTTTTATTTTCTGAAGTCCAACTTTCCATAATATTTCTTTCAAGTTTCTTATCAACTCAAAATGAATCAATTAAGCAAAGCATTCCTACTCTTCTTCACATTTCAATTTGTTTAGCTGATCACTATGTTCCCCTTGTCCAAGAGAGCGCTAAAAGAATCATTTGCGACCTCATTTTTACAATGGCTCCAATGTCAGAAAAATCGGAAAAAACTGTTGTTATGTTAAGAAACAAAAAAGGTCCATGGTCGTATGATGATCTATCCAGAACAATAATGGGTGCAAAATCACCTAAGGTAATGGACTTAATAGTAAGAAACATAATTACCATTTTCTCTAATATTCCTACTCTACAGGTAGATTGGCAAAGGATCACTTTACAATGGGCCACAAGTTGTTCTGTAAGACATGTTGCTTGCCGTTCCTTTCAAATTTTCAGATCATTATTAACATTTATTGACCAGACTATGCTAAGAGACATGATACATAGATTATCAAACACAATATCAGATGAAAATAGTGACATTCAAGGTTTTGCAATGCAAATTCTGATGACCATTAATGCGATCACTGCCGAATTAGACCCTTCAGAATTGATAAATTATCCACAGTTATTTTGGTCAATAACTGCTTGTTTGAACAGCATTCACGAACAAGAGTTCATAGAAGTATTATCATGTCTTAATAAGTTCATATCCAAAATTGATTTAGATTCACCTGATACAGTGCAATGCTTGGTTGCTATTTTCCCCTCCAACTGGGAAGGACGTTTTGATGGTTTACAACAAATTATTATGTCAGGTTTACGTTCATCAAATTCATGCGAAGTAAGTTGGAAATTTTTGGACAAATTAAATTTATTGAAAGATAGTAGAATAATTGCTAATTCTGAATCTCGTCTTCTTCTCGCTTTGATATCAAATTTACCAAGATTTTTACATGCTATGGAGTTGAAGGATTTTACGCAAATTCAAAATGCATGCAGTTCTTTAATATCTTTGGCCAATTCTTATTCAGAGCCGTCTTTATCAAGAGTGATTGACTCGTTAGCCAAAAATAAATTTAGATCCAAGAAAGATTTTATAAGCCAAATAGTCAACTTTATTTCTAGAAAATATTTCCCTGTGTATTCCGGACAAACAGTTGTATTTTTTTTGGGTCTCCTATTAAATAAGCATCGATGGATGAAATTACAGACAATTGAAATTTTGAAACACATCTTACCGTTGGTTGACTTCACTTTACCAGAATTCACTGGTGTAGGGGCTGATTTAATATCACCTCTATTAAGATTACTTCTAACCGATTTAGATATTGAAGCGCTAAAAGTATTAGATTGTATTCCAAATATATCAGGGAGTAAACTAGATAAAGACGTATTAAGAATAAGTATGGGAAACAAGGATGTAAATGAGCGGTTTACGACTGCGACTATCTTTGGAATACCAGAGTCGAGTGGTTGGTCAGTGCCTATGCCAAGTATGACTGCGGCTACTACAAGGCATAATGTTCATTCGGTTTTTTCTACATTTATGAAAGATAACCCAGAAGCAGAAACATCTAATGACTTGACTAAGTTAGAGGAAGTTGTCGAGTTCCACCAGGATGATGATTATAAATTGAGTAAAGTTGACTCCAACGAAACTTACTCCATCACAGAAGAGAATGATGCCTCTTTGAGTCATATGTGGGCCGAATTAGATAATCTGGACAGTTTTTTTACAAAAAATGCAGCTACATCATCATCACCTTCGTCCGTACCTTCGAAGTCAAATATATTTGGTCATGGTCGTATTCATTCTGTAGAAACCAACAATTCCATTCTCACATCAAATCTAGATTCCGCACCACAATTATATGATAAGAAGGTGTCTGCTATTTTAAATAGAAGTTTATTAAGGACAAGTTCAAATACTTCATTTAAAGCTAATCTAGCAGATTCATTTACCACAAACAATAGTAGCGAAAATATTAATGATTCACCTTTCAATGCTGCAATGGTGAGTTCAACCCCGGAGCTTTCTAGTACAAGATCTAGAACGTCGCATTTGCTAAGATCACCAAATTCATCAGTTTTAAAGCAAACCGATTCTCCTCAAGATTCTTTATTTAGGTTTGAAGGATTTCTGAGACCGGCTCAACGTAACAGGAGAAAATGGCATTCATACCAACAACATCAACAGCTTATGTCTCAAACTATCCACGAACAGACACCTCAGGCACAATATGAATCTGAATCTAGTCCATTAAGATATAGTTCTAGTTCACCAATGCTTGGATTAAGTAAACAGAAGCCTTATTTGGACGTTTCAACGGGAAAACAAGCTAAAGAAAGTACTAAGCAGACAAAGGATACTACTAGGCAAACTCGTTACCAAAAACATTACCATATCCCTCATTTTTCTACCAATAAAGGTTAATGCATATTGCTGACAATACTTTTTTGAGTTAATTAGAAATATCTATTATGGCAAAGAATATTAAATGCTACTTTTCATTTTAATAGTTAAAGCTTACTCATTTATAATTTCATAATCCAGCACTTAAATAAATAATTATGAATATTTTTTAAATTAAAGTATTAGTCTCAATCTTTATATGACATGCGCTATCTGACGTGTGACCTTTTTTTGCTCTTTAATCGTTTAACAGTGTGTCAGATCAATTTTTCGTATTGGGTTTTTCCCGATGAGTGTTTTTTGGTAGAAGATTAAAAATAATAAACAAACACTATTTAGAATGTATTAACAACCGATAAGTATATAACAACTATGTACAAACAGTGACCAAAAAACAGTTTAACTTATCTAAAGAAAGGTAAAACTTAGAGCTTCTTAATTTTATTTAATAGACATCTGCAACTTTGTTACTAGTGGGCGTCTATGTTAAGATCATATTTATAATTGCGACAATGAGTAATACAGACATACCCGAATATAATGTGGTTGACTTCAAGGATTATAGTTCAGCCCAACAGGTACGATTCATACAAGCTATGTTATCGACATTTATGGAACCTGAGCAGCCAACCGGTATATCGAAAACAAATTTTAACGAGGATAGTACTAATTCTCAAATCAGGGCCTATGCAAAAATTTCTGGCAAAAACTGGACCTATTACGTAAAAGATTTAGAAGTGGTATTTGGGAGAAATACTACTCCTCCGTCTGGTACCACAATAGATATAAAGGATGATGTTAATATAGATTTAGGGCCATCAAAGGTTGTTTCTAGAAAACACGCTGTTTTACGTTTCAATATGCAATCCGGACATTGGGAATTACACGTTATAGGTCGAAATGGTGCTAAAGTTGATTTTGAAAAACTTAATGGAAAAGCAGAACCTCATAAATTAAAGTCAGGATCAATATTGGAAATCGGTGGTAATCAAATGATATTTATTCTACCTGATGAAACACCTTCTATAACTAAGGAATGCATAAAACCGTTTATTCCATTGATTCTTAATAAATTTAGCGATATATCACAATTGGAAGACGACAATGGGATTAACTCAATGATTATAGATTTAATTAAATTGAATACCAACAATCATGCAGGTAATACTAAGAACATGACTAAAACATCAGCTAAGCCAGATATAGAAACAACAAATAAAAAACCTATAATTCAACCAAATGAGAAAATTAGAACATTTAAAATGTATGGAAGTAGTAACAGTAAACTTGGTCAAAATAAAAATAACAACATATTTGCATTTAATAATCCTTCAGGGACGGTATTATTTACCCCACATATGGGTAGTTCCTCTAAAACTTCAAATTCTGTAATTCAAGGTACATATTGGTCTCAAAATTCTAATTCAACTGCACCATCTATTATTGCGACAGAATTCCCTCAATCATTAGATTTTGGTTCTGACTTATCAAATGAAGAAAATAAGAATATAAAACCACCTTATTCATACGCTACTATGATTGCTCAAGCTATATTATCAACACCAGAAGGTGTCATTTCTTTGTCTGATATCTATAAATATATTTCTGACAATTATGCTTATTATAGATTTTCTAAAACTGGTTGGCAGAATTCTATTCGCCATAATTTATCCTTGAATAAAGCCTTCGAAAAAGTTGCTAAAAGAACTAGTGAATCAGGTAAGGGGATGAATTGGAGAATTACTAAATCATACCAAGATGATTTTATTAAAAAGTGGAATTCGGGGAAAATTACAAAGTTATTAAGAAGAGGTTCATCAGTTTCGAGGCAACTGCAATTACATATGTCAAAATACAATTATCTACCTTCTGAAAAGCCTGTGAAAAATTCAAATACATCTTCAGCAATTGGAGTTGTTCCAGAATCAGCGCCAACGCAGCCGGAAAAGAAAACGGTAAAAACAATTCCTGCATCAGAAATGAGTCCGTCAGAGGAATGTTTAGCAGCTCGAACCGATTCTAAACCAAGTACCAACAATACAGTTCCTATGTTAGATAGACCTGTTTATGACTCTGAATCATATAGACAACCAGTTAATGAAAGCTTAACGAAAGAAAATCATTTATATAGTAATACAGAAAAACAATCAACTGTGTTGTATGATATAAATACCAGCCAAACTCCTAAATCTACAAAACCATCAATTGGTAGTTCTACATTAAAAATGTTGCCATTTCCTTTTGCTCTACCTAGTATGTCACCTTCGAATGACCTTTTTTTTCGTTCTCCAACGAAATCATTTCATGTAACAGCAATGGAAACCTACACACCAGAAAGAGGAGGATCAAATTTGAATCGATCTCCAAAATTATCAATACCGCAATTTTCTACCGGTTATGGCAAAGATGTCAATGATTCATCTAAAAAAAAAGGTTATAATAAAACACACTTAACTGCTAATGGTAATGCATCAGTCCCGCCGCCAGAAATTAACAGATCACAAAATATAATCAGCTCTCCAAATGTATGGAATTTGATGCACTTCACTTCAGTCAACAATACCCCAGCAATTGATGAAGATAAAAAAACAAGAACTAATAATAATCGTGAAACAAATAAAGATAATGATGGAATGTCAGATTTAAATTCTTCCCCATTGAAGCGTCAGAGCAATATGAGGTCAAATAACATCTCTGACAGCAACCCTACGCTAATGTTAGACACAGAAAGTGCGAAAATTACAACCACTACTGACTGATATTTTATCAAAATTGCATTATTTATTTCATGTTCAACATATGTGATATAGAACTTTAAATTTAAATATTTTTAATAAATAATATTGTATATTTGTTGTAACTCATTTGTTCTTTGCAGTTTTTACTGGAAAAAAAAAAGTCCAAAAATAATAATTTAGGTAACTGAAGTTGATTTTCCCAAAAAAAAAGTTAATATATAATTATAACTCTTCTCAAAAAAAAAATGTAATAGTGTGAGAAAAAGGAATCAAACAGAAAATACCTAATTTGTATTTAATACTGTTATGAATTACGGATAATTTAGCACTAAGTGATTATTTTTTGAAATTCTCGTCTTTATAGCTAGTCTTTCATTATGAATATGAATTTTGATAATCTAGACCTAGTGACAGCATGGGTACCAGATTCAGCTATATCAGTAACAAACTTCATAACAAAGACATTACTTAATGACAATAAATCAAATGAATCAGGGAGTAATTTAGAGTTATATTTTATCGATGCAACAAACTCATTCCCGATTAGTCAATTCCAGAGGACAATACCTGTTTGTGATGAAAATAAACATATATATGAAAATATAAGAATAACTACATGTCTTGATCTCAACGAATTATTGATGAACATAAATAAAATGACCCAATTACTTGCAATTAATAAATTCAAGAAACAACAGCGAAATAATTCACAAAAAATATATTTGGAGAATCAACTGGTGCTTCGTCAACCTGCAATCTTAGTGTTCATTAACGGGATTGAGATCATGTTTCGTAATTCTCAAATAAAAAGCACCAATGAAAAAAGTCATTATTTATTACGTGAAGCCATGCTAAAACTAAGAATAATGGCAAACCAATCAATTGGGTCTAAACAGGATACACAACTGAGAACGGTTCTTCAATTTCCAATTACAGAAGTATTTGCCAATTCTAATAAGGATCCTTCAAAAAAGATAAATAGTAATAAGAGAATAAAAAACAAGCAGCATATCAAAGGTAACACTTTAGGAGAATATATATGCAAGTTTTATGTTGATAGAGTAATATCATGAGTTTTTAGAATTTTAGTCTATTGTTCATACATTCGATGCATAAGATAATACTTCCAAAATTGAATCTCTTATTTATTATATAAAGACATACTCCAGTAAACAACAATAAAAAGGAATAAACACTATCCAAGCGTGACTATTTTATAACACCCATACAACATAACATTTTTACAATATCTTCAGAAAATTTGAAAACATAAAAAATATATATTTTTAAATACCGTTCTAAATGGTCTAGGCCAAATATTTATTTTTACTTTTTATTTTTAGTCTTCTTTATTGTATGTGTTCAACTGAAACGCTGCTTCTTTTTTTTTATGAAAGCGCCAAGCTGGGTTTCTCTTCTTTGGATGGCTGCTAGTAGGAAGCTACTCTATCACTCTGATGCCTAAGCAGAGAAGAATTGGATTTTACAAAGGCTGACGTTCCCATTAAATTCATATGAATTGCTTCAGGTCAGTAGGATATTTTATCAAAAGCACCTACGTCGATATATTTACTATAAAATATATAGAATCTCACATAGAAGCTCATTCACAACTCGGAGGGCTACAGTAAATTTGATTCAGATAACTCATCACTGTTGGAGTTTGTGCCATAATAATTGTTATCGAATGTCTACTGAGACTGTAATACAGACTACATACAATATGTGAGCTCACAGGCATTTACACCACATTATTCCAAAACTCTGTACTAGAGCATTGTGTGTCACATGAATTAATAGTTTTAGTTTTCGTACTTGAATATGCAAAGCAACAAAACTAAAATACAATAATGTATACCTTTCTATCAATAATTTTTTTCACAACAATTAGGAAAAATTGCGAGAAAAGTCAATTCTCTCTAATATAATAGTAATTCTTGAAGTGAATTATACGTATCAGTTTCAACACTTCCGCAATTTCCTTAGTGAGAGTAAATAGCACTAATACATTTTTTACAAAGTTTCAATTTTATTTTTTTTTCAAATTCGTTGGCAAAATTTAGTCTTTGTATGAGCTTGTATCTTGATCTTTTCCAGGTTCGTCTGAAATTGTATACACACTCCAGACAACTTTTGACGTTTGATAGTAGTAAGTTCAGTTTAAACCTAATCTTCGCTAACTGGTTTGTTGTTGTATCACCGTAAGGACCTTGTTCTAAATAAACTATCTTATATTATGGTCATATTCTATTAATTTATAGAGTATTAAAAACTTGTTAGGTTGGAATTTTTAAAATTTGGCCTTAATTGAGAGGAAGAAGAAGAACAACAACAAGCAGCATATCTTTAGAAATGTCTACTTTCGAACCAGTCGTTGTTATTGATGGTATGTTAAATAATAGTTGAATATATTTGGAGAAAATCTTAAATTAAGAGTTGATGCTTAATATAGTAAAATTCAAACTGATGATAACATAATATACAAATAATAAATTTAAATCCCGTTACAAAGTCTGCTTATGATAAGAATTTACTATCGTTTTATCCATTTTTTGTCAGGTTAATAAGAAATTAGTAACTTCAGACAGAATAATCCTTATGATCTAAATATTATTGACAAAAATATTATAAAATGATAGCGTGTTGATTCTCTATTCATAAAAGTTAGGCAATACAAAAATAAATTGAGAATTGATATAGAAAACAAAATTTTTTCACACTAGTAAGATTAGAATTTCTTCACATCATTGAGAACTAGAATGTTATTTGAATCAATATAATCAAGAAACTTCACATTATAAATTTATGAGGTAATAGGCTAATTATAAAAGATGTTTAAATTAGTACTATGCCTTCTATATTGTTGAAGAATTGCATCTTAAAATCTAGAGAATTATAATAGATTAACAATGTAAAAAAAATTTCGTTACTAATTATGTCAGTTAAAATTATATTATATTTAATGTGTATTATTAACACTGCATTAATATTTTTATCCATGAAAATTTCATTGATCAATTTACTAACAAACGAAATATCTATATGATATATTTCTGTAACTAGGTAAGGGCCATTTAGTCGGTCGTTTAGCTTCTACTGTTGCTAAGCAATTATTAAACGGTCAAAAAATCGTTGTTGTTAGAGCTGAAGCCTTAAACATCTCCGGTGAATTTTTCAGAAACAAGTTAAAGTACCACGACTACCTAAGAAAGGCCACTGCTTTCAACAAGACCCGTGGTCCATTCCACTTTAGAGCTCCATCAAGAATTTTTTACAAGGCTGTCAGAGGTATGGTCTCTCACAAAACTGCTCGTGGTAAGGCTGCTATGGAACGTTTAAAGGTATTTGAAGGTATTCCACCTCCATACGACAAGAAGAAGAGAGTTGTTGTTCCACATGCTTTAAGAGTTTTAAGATTAAAGCCAGGTAGAAAATACACCACCTTATCTAAACTATCCACTTCTGTCGGTTGGAAATACGAAGACGTTGTAGCCAAGTTAGAAGAAAAGAGAAAGGTCAGATCTGCTGAATTCTACGCCAAGAAGAAGGCTTTCAACAAGAAGGTTGCTGCTGCAAATGCCGCTTCTGCTGAATCCGAAGCTGCTAAACAATTAGCTACTTTCGGTTACTAATTAACTTGATATACTTAATATGTTAACTAATTTTATCTTTTATATATATCAACCCAAGTAATAAACAAAACAAAAAATTTTATTTAAAAAATGCTTTAGATATTCATTCAATTGGAGAATTAAGCTAATTTACTGTACAGAAACAAATAATTGGCTAAGCATTTATATATAGTATAATTTTGTGGGTCTTTGTAATTGAAATTATTATATTTTCACTGTCATTTATAAATAGTTATGTACAAATTTAGTTTTGTAAATAATATAAAACATGATCATTCTTATTAATTAGATACAGGAGTTTCGTCTGATCATATGTAATATTGTTATTTTTGGAGCAACTTTCATTACTTAAATAATAAAGTGATATCGAGTGCTTCTAGAAAAAAGGAAACTAGTTATTATTTGATTTCTGGAATTAACAAAACATTTTAAATACTTGGTAATGGAGATAACAAATTAAACAAGTTTGGTTTGTTAGATGTATTGGCCCAGCCTAGGTACAAAATGAATGGAATCCAACCATAATGAGCAGTAGAATTAGTTAATGCCCAGACTTTAGCAATACGTTCCTTTGATTCGTCACTTAAAATAAAAGATGGTAGAGAAAACATTGCCACTTTCGTTATTGATGTATATTCACAGAATTTTGAGTTCACTATTATTGTAGCACACTTGTTTCAGTATACTATAAGATGTTCATTCAATTCAAATAATCATATAAATCGATTGACAACTTTTATAAGCATATCTTAATATCTTAATTTATTATTTTACTTTTTCGTCCATCATGAATGAACAAACACAAATTAATTACATACCGGGTAATTAAATATATGATGTAAGTGTCATGAATATTAATTAATGGAGCAAGTTACAAACTTTAATCTGTTAATTGTTTAACACTTTCTATAAATTTTAAAAAATATATTTTCTTTTGTTTAGGAGACGAAATATTCAAAATATTCAATATAGTTTACTATGTTTTTCTTTAAGGTTTGTATGCTCTAAACTTGGAATGCAATTAGAAACATGTTGTTGATAAAAACGAAAAAACTATTTGTAATTTCAGGTGCAGCTTTTGTAAAAATCATCATGATATCTATGTTTTTTTTTTCCTTAAATTTTTAGATTTTTCATTTAAACATACCAGTTATCTAATGTGATGGTATCATTAGCAGTCGCCGGTGACCATTGTTGTGACATATTTTTTTTTGAAACAATATAGTCTTCTTCCCACTCAATTGGAATGCTACCTATTTTGTATTTATCATCCTTTAGTAACGTCTTACAGGTTTGCCAAGAGAAACGAACCATACTCTTTGGCCAACCAAATAAAGGTGTTTGATTAGCGAAAAGCCACGCCACCGTGTTCGGATCGGATGGATATCCGGAACCAGTCTTTTCATCAGGAGATCTCTTTAATTGTTCCAGTAATATATCTCTACTAACTTTAGCAACCACACTCGCAACACTGACAACACAATATAAGGAATCTGCCTTTTTGGCAACAGTAAATTTGATCGAAGGGAATCTTTCTTCTAATTTTTTTTGATATGAGCTTGGGGGACCCACGGTATCTACATATACATGATCAATTAAAACTCCTCTTTGTTTGACACCTTCAATAAGAGCCATTGTAACATCATGAGCCTGCTCATTCAAGTTGTAATTTTTAGAAGGCGGAAATCTTAGCATACCACTTGAAATATCAACGGGAGTAATAGCTGTAGTTGCATATCCAACTCCGTCAATTTCAACGTTATTATTATCCTCTGATATTGGTTCATACATTTTAGCAAATAATTTACGACGTATTACATCAGTCAATTTTTTAGAGTCATCAAATTCGTAATTAGGAACTAGCACTTCATCATGGTATTTTTGCGTACAATAACTTATACCATAAACCATAGGACCCATTACTGGACCACGACCAGCTTCGTCAACACCTAGTATTACCTTACATCCACTATTATTTGCAATCTCATCTGGAATCTTAGAATAATAAGATTTAGTATGTATTGAGTTTAATGATGCCTCAACCGTTGGTGGAAGCATCGTAATATAATCAGTTGTATAAAAATTTGAACTTATTTCTTTTATTATTCAACTTTGCAATGGTAGGAATCCTAACACAGGTAATTATAAACTGCACATCAATATTTTCTTTTATGTCATTAATTGTGTTATATGTATGTTCTTAAATGATTTAAAAAAGACGCGTTAAATTTAAAGCTGTATAAAATTCAATGCGAAACGTTTAACTCACATGCACGATGCATAAATTACTAACAATTTTAAGGTAAATATCCAAACCTGAAGTAAAATGAATAATTATATTAGGCTTTTAAAGTTTGTTGTAGATATTATTTTCCTAAACATATTCTTATATATATACATGAGTTATTTATTGTCTATTTACATCATTTAACGATCCAAATGATAATACTTCTTCAATACGTGATTTTTGAAGTAATAACATACACAATCTGTCTATTCCCATACCGAGTCCACCAATGGGTGGCATACCCCACTTCATTGCTTCAATATAGTTATAATCAAAAGATAAAGATTCTTTGTCGCCATAATGTTCATTTGATTTACGCTGTTCTAAAAATTTTTCTTGCTGGAATTGAGGACAGTTTTCTTCTTCGTATGCATTTATGAATTCTGTACCATTGATGAACAATTCAAACCTTTTGGAAACATTTCCTTTAGAGTAATCAGTTTTAGCTAATGGTGACATTACCGTCGGATGATTGCATATTAAAGTTGGTTGTAAAGTGTTGCAATACTTTTTTTCAATAAAATGAGAGCATAATTTATTTAGTATTTGTTGTGGAGAAATTTGGCAATTTGGAGAATCAGGGAATAGCAATGCTTTAGTATGGTCCGGTAATGCATCTAAAATGGCTTTTGAATCATTCAAATCAATTTTATCAAAATCAATCTTGTCGCCCAATTCGTATGCTAGAGTTGGTAAAAAATCAATACGAGTAAACTTCCAATTATGCTTACTCAAATCTTTGTATAAAGATTCCACCATCTCTTTACAACCTATGCTTTCGTTTACAACATCCGATTCGTTCAAACTAGTTATTATATATTTGAAAAGTTGTTCTGATTGTTCTATCAGATCTTCTAAAGACGCATAAGACTGATAAAATTCTAGAGTTGAAAATTCTGGATTATGAGTCTGATCTACACCTTCATTCCTAAACACTTTACCAATTTCATAAACTCTATCGATACCACCTACTATTAATCTTTTCAACCACAATTCTGGTGCAATTCTTAATTGTAACATTTTATCTTGGTTTTTGTTGTCATCAGTCTCTGATAAACTTGATAGCTTCGTTGTAAAGGGTTTAGCAATTGCACCATTACTCTGACGTGATAGTATTGGTGTCTCAACTTCTAGAAACCCTTGCTTATCTAAAAAATCTTTTATTTTCTTATTTATAAAACTTCTCAATATAATCGTTGAAATTCCGTTTACTTGATAGTCAATAACTCTATTATTTTTTATTTTATCATGATCATTCAATTTTGGAGGCAAGGGTAATTGTGCAGGTGATAACAATATTGGTAATTTATTACATTTTAAGGACAATGTTTTAAGTTTTGATTGCGACAAACCCGGAAAACCAAAGCTTTGTATATAGTCACCGCTTTTTAAAAAATGTACTTTTTCATAAAACTCATGTTCATCTGCAACATCTTTAATATTATTATAATTTATTATCAATTGCAATTGTTTATTATAGTTGTTTACTAAATCAATGAAACAAATTTTTCTACCTGAAAATCTAATTTTTTTAATTCTTCCATATAGTGATAACTTTTTATCTGCTATATCGTCATTTATATTTGAATATATCTCGTTGAAACTCTTGATAGTGATTTTCTGAAACCCTTTAATTGAGTTATCCTTATCTAAGCTTGATATCGACGGATAATAACTATTTAAATTTTTCAAAATAATTTCATTTCGTTTGGCGAATTCTAAAGAGCTTGCATCTAATATAATTTTTTTACTTTTTAACGCAGTAGATTGTTTAATGGCATTTAATTTATGCGTTGGAGTGAATTTCAACATTTAATAGCTTAGGTAACGTTCGTTAATGAGGTATAAACTTGACGGGGTTTGAAGACTTACAGAAAATCAATCGTAACTAAATGTCGAGCCACCTCAAGATAGGTTTCGTTGCCCTTTGAAAAGAGGGTATCTTAATAATAATATCATTCATTCCTCTTATTCTTACTATGGTTTAATTCAAACTAAGAGATATAACGAAGAAATATGATATTAATAACTTCGGTAATTAGGGTTCTGAAAAATGCGTAATGAACCCTATCGAAGCCTGATTTTATTTTAGGCTGGGTATCACTAACCCTAAACTTACTCTAAATTATTTATAGAGAGCACATACAATTCAAGTTGCATACACAATTGGAAATTTTTGATGTAGTTATGCTCTCCCCACGTGTAACTTATTACCCGCTTTTAAAATAAACTGGCATAATGAAATAAAGTAACATAAATATATTCTAGCAGCTAGCCTGCTTCTTCTACGTCTACGTCTTCCTCGGCCCCATAAGCGAAAACAATTCTCAATTTAAAGAACGGGCTATATGCTCGTAACAAAATTTTCAGTTTCAAAAAATATATGGTCCACCACTGCACATATATAGCATTGAATCGCAATGTTATATATGTCTCAGAGTCTGCTTGGGGGCTCGTCGAAACATTAAAATTTTTGTGTGTATATTTGCCGAGCCCAGAGGATTATTAATTCGGTAAATACACCTTTTCTTATGAGATACAAACAGCTGCTGTACACAGCACTATTTCAACATAGAACGACTATACGAATGCCGCACGATTACACAACCTTTGCAAAAATAAAGTACAACAGCCTGGAACGTGGTTGTGCCGTCCATTCAGACACATGGTCCAATGGATGCTGCTATTACTTTTAATGTTATACGGATGCATAGAATTTTATTCTTGACATGTTCCTCGGTTTCTTGTTACCAAACGGATATGAAACTTGTTTTTATTTTTAATTTTTATGCATCCCTCTCTTCCTCCGTTAGACGTACGACAAAAACACATGCTGTAGGCGATTGGTTTGTGCTTTGTTTACGTGGGTAATTTCAAGCTGATACTTTAAAGAAAGCCTCGTTTGAATTGGTGTCGTCCGACCCCGCCTGGGAGCTAACTTAGGCACATAGCATATCTTAACCTTCAAAAGGTTCCTTTAAAGTTCAGGATATTGTGCGTAGAGACATACTATCACCAGACACTTTATCTCTCACACTCAGTCATCCCACGCACCACATAAGTGAACGTAGAATATCAAAATTTAAAATTTTTAATTCACTCACTGCTTCGGCATTGAGAGATATTTCTTCCACTATATGCCGGCACCAACTGATAGTTTGCAACCCCAAACGTGAAAGAGTCCGCCGTAAGTTTGTGGGCAATGTACCCATGATTCAGAAACACCGTCCTCCGCTTTATTTCGCTTGTTACTCTTTTTGAGAACGGCTCATTACAAGTATACATATATATATTTATTTGCCCGTGTGCTTTCATTTTAGATTTGTCTTGCTCTATCAAAGGAAGCTGAGGGAAAACAGCCCTCTTTTTATGACGAACAAAGTAATAAACTGAAAAAGACCTCTCTCTGTGTATCTCTCTGTGCTTTTTTCTCATCAGTGTTATTATTGCATTGAGCACTGTCAATTGGCGGTATTTTTGGTATACAGGTATGGCGAGCTCTCTCATAGGTTATACTGCGTAAGGATATTCACATACTCACTCACACAGTCGCTTATTACTGAAAACAAGACTTGTTTTTCTTGCGCTCTCTACTTAATTAAGTATTATAACTATAATTTTAACGACGCCGTAATACTGTCCCAGTAGCCAACTTTATTGGAAAGCATACACAATAACCATAGCATATGATAATACCCATACAGACGAACTTCCATCAGGTTGTATACTTTTCAGTTAGGATTTTACAACCATTGATGGCAAAGTATTCAACCTGAACGTACTTCCACACCTGTATAATTGTTCCGGTACTATGTATCTACGTGATTAAATAGATGCCTTTTAACTGTATAGTGGAAGAACTTTAGCTTTACTTGGCAGTCACTAACTACATTCTGTTCATATTGTGCGCATTTTACAACACAATATTGTCTATTTAGTGCTCCAAAGAAATATGCTCTTTAGATTCAACAATTTTTGGAGGCGTTTGCTTATCAATCCTTGAATATTATTAGCAGCTTAGCGTTATCTATGTATATATATATATAGACATATATTTATGAACACATATGGATGCGACTGTCATTATTGTTTAGTAAGAGTCCGTCAACATTGTACGAAATATTCTTATTTTGTTCTTATTCTACATATCTTAGAATATATCAAGTGTAGCAACACTAATAGACATTTACAGGCCCATACACACACTCATACACACACTCACTCTCACTCGCACACACATTCATAAATATACTCATATATATTGTAATATGGAGGTAAAATTAGATTTGACAGAACAGCGTAGCATTGAACAACCTGCTGCAGTACACAATGTTAATAATTCCATGATATTCGAAAGACATGTCGAGGAGCAAGTACATATTTTAAATTCAAACACACCGTTGGTTAATAGAAGTAGCAGTGCTTTAAACTTATCTAATTCTGAAGAAAATGACGAGGCTCTTTTATTTACAGAGACAAATTTTCTAAGAAGCAGACAGAATAGTTTTATTTCTACAAATAGAAGAAAATACAGTAACGGTAACTTGAGTTTATTAAAGATTCCTTCGAACTATAGCACTTCATCTGTTGCTTTATCGACAATAAATTCAAATACAACAAACAATATTTCATCCACTCCACATCATCATAGACATCTAGAGAATTTTGTTCCACCAATGCTAGATGCTGGTTGTTCGATAGTAAATGATGCAAATACAAATTTGAATGATATTGATATGCTGATTCCAGAAAGACCATCATCCACTTTAGGCTTGGATTTAGCATTAGGTAGATCTAGCTCACATACTTCAAGCAGTATTTTTCAAGGACCTAATACAACTTCAATGGAGCACGCATTTTCGGATCGTAATAGTATAAAAAACAGTGCCCATAGCATGGACAACGTATATAATAATCAAAATCCACTGTCAAGGTCATACTCATATAGTTCATCATCTAATGTAGACGGTGGAGTGTCCATTCCATCTTTGCAAATGGGTTCAGAATCTTCAGAAAGTAGCATTAGCACAACAAATCTACAAAATAATTTGAAATCTCCATTAGGCTCTCCTGAGTGTGGTAGAGTTTTAAAATGTTATTCTTATGCAGATGTTCTTCTTGATGAAATAGCCGATAATACCAATAAGTCACTACAAAGTCATCCATCTCAAGTTCAATTACAAAGAAATTTATCGACTCCATTTATTGTAAGAAGAGATTCAAGCACAAGCATTAATAAAAGAATGCCACAAAATACAGTTCGTTCTCCAACCAATTCTGGCAACCCTTCTGCTTCATTTATAAATTTAAATCAATTAAGGTCACCAAGAAGCAATACAACTAACTCAAACATTAATATAAACAATCCATTAATCAATGCAAACAATTTAAAACAATATAACTTAAAATTTCAAGTTGGTGAAGAAGATGATATTTCGGACTATGAAGAGGGAATTAACTTTTGATCTGAAAGAAATTAGGGATAACAGGTATATATACAAAAATAATAAATAACATTTAAATTAAATTAAATAAAGTTTATAGAATTTATAACTTTAAACTAGGAACCATTTTTTATATAATCGTTATGTTTGATTCTGATAATAATATCTTATTGAAATAAGGCAATTTGAAATCTACCACATTCATCGAGACGCAAGTATTTTTAGAATGTTAGTGAAACCTTTATTTGATAGATTGCTAAATATATAAGCTATAAAATTGACAAGAAATCATATGATAAACAACATGTAATTTCTTAAAGTTCTTTTTATTAATATAAAATAAATTAGTTCGTTCTAGTTCTTTTATTATTACCAGTAAAATCTGTAGTATCATTATTTTTATCGATTAGTTCTTCAATATTCGAATATTCTTTTGAAAAATTATTAAAAACATGTTCTTCATATTCAACAAGGTCATCTCCAATTTTATTATTTGCATCTTCTTCAGCTATTTGTTTTTGAATAAATTTATCATTGTTTAAAATATTCTGTAATTCAATGACTGTATCTGGTTCCAATCTTTCTGGATAAACAATTTCAAAGTGAATTATAAGATTAC
This sequence comes from Tetrapisispora namnaoensis, assembly GCA_003705985.2. Lineage (NCBI taxonomy): Eukaryota > Fungi > Ascomycota > Saccharomycetes > Saccharomycetales > Saccharomycetaceae > Tetrapisispora > Tetrapisispora namnaoensis. The sequence continues at coordinate 672,495 of PPKD02000001.1, read as the reverse complement.
CTTTCGTTCCTATTTTATGTCCTTGATCAATGTCCATGTTATTTGTCGACACATCAACTTTAGGCATTCCCAAGTGATCGACTGTTTTAATGGAACCACTTTTTATTAGTTCATCCGGAACGATATCTATTTTTATCAAATTACCACTTGGATGATCTTTTATGTATATGCTACCGCCACATAGTGATGTCAATAGATTAATCTTATAATTTATATACAATAGGTCTGACCCGTTTACTACCTTGAAATTGGGATCTTCTAGTTGATTGATTGTTAATATTATATCACCAGGTATTACTCTTTCTTTCCCAAATTCCGTGGATAAAACTTCATCAGCTTCACCAGTTAGAATTATCAACTGACCATTTGTCATGCCTGGAGTAATTTCTACTTCAAATATTTTTCTTTCATTCACAAAGCCTTCGCCCTGGCATTCTGTACACATATCTTGAGGATTTGCAAATATACCATTTCCTCCACATTGATTACATGTTTGTGTAAAAGTCTGTATCATAGGCCCCATCTTTTTTGTTTGACTTAGTGTTCCTTCACCGTTACACTTACTACATGATTTAACATCCAAATTACCAAACCCTTTACACTTCAAACAACATCTTGTTCTTTCTAATCGAAGTTTTGACTTTTTGCCTAAATAAAGATTTGATAATGTGCATTTTAAGACATGTTTTATATCTGGTCCTCTTTTTAAGTTTCTATCATTGTAAATACCTTTGTTAGAAGTAGTATTTACTGAATTAAAAAACATGTCTTCTGCGGATTTTCCATTCAAGTTAGGAAACCCATTATTCACATTGTTATTGTACTTAAATTTTTCTTTATTACTATTCCCAAACGCTCTAGGATAGTTGAACATATTAAACCTTGAATTAGATTTTCTATTATTATCGAAAAATTGAGCAAATAAATCACCGGCCGAGTGACCTCCCATATCCTCAAAGTTGCCTAAGCTACCAAACCCACCAAACCCATTCATTCCCATGCCCATGTTCATATTCATTCCCATACTCATTGAATCATTAAAAAAAGGATCGTTTCCAAATATATTTACCACTCTGCCATTTTGTTGGCCTTGAGTATTCCTATTCCGTTTCTCCTGTTCTTGCTTGGCTATAATTACCTCCATCTCATGAGGATCCACAGTGCCATACCTATCATACATATCTCTTTTCTCCTTATTAGATAGTACTACGTAAGCTTCATTTATTTTTTGGAACATTTGTTTTGACTCTTCCGATAGATTATTTTTATCAGGATGATATTTCAAAGCTAATGTTCGATATGCTGATTTAATTACCGACTCATCAGAGTCATGTTGAACCTGTAAAATGTCATATAATTCTGTAGATACCACCATCTTTTACTGAAAAAAGGTATTCCTAAGTTAATTAAATAAAAGTTACTTGCCACACTTTTGTTATAAATATTCCAGGGTATTATATATTTTTGCTTTTCGATTAGGATTGTTAACTATACATTTGATGAAACTACTAAAATATCTATAATTAACTCTAATCACATTTAGCTTGGCAAGTTATAAGATTTTTTATATCCTTTAAGTTATCATATTATTAATAATAAATAGTTAATCATCTCATCGAATATTTTTTATTGGTAATATATCATTCATAAGTTTTCAGCCTTTGAATTTTTGAAAAAACACTATGTCGGTAATTGCACTTCAACAATAAATATTCTGTAATCTAAAATATAAAATGCAACAATCAATTAATCGCTAGAATTATAAAACATCTGAATTCAGAAGCAATTGAAGACTATTAATAAACAATTATTCTATTATTTAATTGCTTAAACCCTATCATTTTCATCATTTTATTTTATTTTTTTAATTCTTCATTTCCTAACTTAAGAACTCTCTAAAGGATTACTAACATTATTTGCCAATGTCTATAGGATCAATTACTGACTCAATGAGTTTATTGACTCTCGAAAATGCAGTTATTCCAATACATTATGATATTCAGCTGGACCTAAGTAAAATTAGCGAGAGTACTAATGCTACAATTAAGATTACTATGGTTAAAAATGACAGAATCATAAGTTCTGAGCATGAAAGGATAAAACAATTTACTCTAAATTCCAAAGACCTGACAATTTTAAATGTTTCTATTTATAATGATAATAAGAACACTAGAGTACCTTTAAATTGGAGAAAAGAGTCAAACGAAACTCAGATAACTTTTTATTCTCATGACCCAATTCCTTTTGAGAATGATCGGTTTTATGTTTATATCGAATATGTTGCAAAAGTTAAATCTATAAAAACTCATCAGGATAAGACAACAGGTATATTCAAGACAAATTTTATGAAGCAATCCAATGGTTCGGCTAGTGCAAATAGCATGATTATTTCTACACATTGTCAACCAGCATACGCTAAAACTATTTTCCCTTGTATCGATGAACCATCAACGAAAGCCACTTTTCAATTACGGTTAGAAACTCCAGATAATTTTAAAACCATTTCTAATACTGGGATTGAATCAGAAAAGAAAATAACTCCAGGTACCAAAATTACTACTTTTAAAAGAACTCCATTAATGAATACTTCTGTTTTTGGATTTTCAGCAGGTGATTTTGATTTTATAAAATCGGAGGTTAAAATGCCAATTTCAAAGAAGACAATACCAATTTCAGTTTATGCTCCGGATAACATCAATTTTACTGTATTTACTCTCGATACTATACAAAAGTATTTGCCTTTACTCGAAAATTATTTCCAGAAAGAATATCCTCTTGACAAATTAGATTTTGTGTTATTACCATTCCTTTCAGATATGGCTATGGAAAACTTTGGTATGGTCTCTATTTTACTCAATCATCTTACGTTACCACCACAGGCGCTGGCCACCGAAGCTATAAGACAACAATGTCAACATTTGATTGTTCATGAACTAGTTCATCAGTGGTTTGGAAATTATATAACCTATGAATCGTGGCAACACTTATGGTTTAATGAATCCTTCGCCACTTGGTTAGCCTGTGTTTTATTGGTCGAAACTGAAGATATACCAAACTACTGGATTTCAAATGCGTATTTGCAACAACATTTGTATTCATCCATGGAAACTGAGATTAACGATCCTGATACATTAAGTATAGTCGAACAATCGAAACGGTCAACAGTCTCCGAAGTTTACCAAACTAGTGATGTGTTTGATGCTCATTCCTATGCAAAAGGTATTACGATTCTGAGATCGTTGCAATTAACTATAGGCGATGAATTATTGAAAAAGGGATTGCAAGTTTTTATCAATGATGAAAAAAATCACGTTCGTCCTATAAAGCCAATGGATATTTGGACTCAACTTGGTTTTACCTTAAAATCTGCCAACATTGCCAATTATTTTGCCTCCTGGACTAGACTTCAAGGTGTTCCTATCGTTCATATTGAAGCAGAAAACGACAATGATTCTGAAATCTCCTACAAGCTGACCCAACATAGATATTTTAATGGTGATCAAAATGATATCGAGGATGTCCCATATCATATCCCATTATTACTCTTGAACGAAAACCAAGTAGAGGACAAACAAAATGTACTGTTTACTGACAGATCTTTAACTATCAAAAATAATCAGAACTTAGTTTTGTTGAATCACAATTCTCAAGGTTATTACATGGTGTCATATGAAAGTGATGTCTTGTGTGACAACATTTGTAAGCAATTAATTGCAAATAAACTAAGTGGTCTCGATTTATATAAAATTTTGAAAGACATCAGCTATTACATTGGCAACGAAAAGTATCAAAAACAAATTCATTTAGTTTTCCTCTTAAAAATAATGGAGACTCTATCAGATCCTGCCATCAAACTCGATGAATCTAGCGACTATTGGCATGGTCTAAATATTGGGTTAGACATACTCAAGAAGATTGATAGCTATGGAAGAGCCTTGAAATCCGAACTGGAAGCCAAAGATAATCTGAACATTTTAAAGAACAAGATATTCCTTCCACTAATGAATAAGATTGACTGGCCTAAGGACTTTTCGAAAAACTATCAAAATTTACCAAAAGAGATGCTAGAATGCATGTCACAAATAATGTTTCTGAATAAGCACAACGAGCTGATTATCAAGAGATGCGACACATATTTCCAAAAAATGTTAGCCGGCTCAAATGACAGCATCCCGATCGAGCTAGTGAACAGCATCTTGACCGTTTATTGCTACAACATGACATCTTTGAAACAATGGAAAAAATTGATTGCACTATTGAGCAAGACCAGCACTCAGGAGTTCGACAACTGTCTGCAAAGCATCGCGAGAAAAGACAACGGCAACGCACAATTTATTAAGAATTCTATTTTGGAAAGCATCGGGTTTACAGCAAAAGAGGAACTTACCAACCGCAATCTAAAATTCCTTACCGAACACATTGACATGCCCCACATCGAGTATATTTTATTGGGCATCGGGTACAACAACAACGACAGAATCAGCAGAGCGGTGCAAGACTGGTACTTCGCCAACCTTAAACTCTGGACCAAGAACACCCCCAGCCACAAAACCACCATCAGAAACATATCATCCATCGTCCTTCAACTGGTCGCAAACACGGCCGCCGACAAGGAAGCAGCCGTGGCCCAACTAAAAGAAATTGACACAACCTCACTGGGCATGGATCTTGTCGAGCATTACAACTTCGTTACCGAAGAGAAAACACTACAGCAGAAGCTAGTCCGTGCCCTAGACGCCCTGGACACCCTGCCACAATAGTCCCATACTCCTATGTATCTATGTAGCAAGTACTCAACAACAAACCCCTCCAACATCACCGACAGCCAGTAACCCGGCTGCTAACCCCGCCTTCTTGCATTTCAAACGAATCAAAAACGCACACCGAAACGCTCTGAAACCGCACTCACAGCGGCGGCAACAGCCCGTGCCAGACTGAAAACAAAACACGTCTGTGGTCAAAATGAAATCTAGTGCAAACGGACAACACCAACACAAAAACGGAACTTGCCCAAATGGGCAGACGTGTCGCTCCCCGTCGATGTTCCCACGCGGACCGAGCTGGAATCTGGTTCTGCGTGTGTTGTTTTCCTGTCGTTTCGTATGCAATGAGGGACGCGTTTTCGATTTTGTGTTCCCTTTCAGTGGCTGAAAACCGCGCCCGGCGGTTTTGCGTGTGGGACGCTAAGGGAGAGGTGGCTATTGTACGGGCTCTTTGCGGCGCTGGATTGGAGGCTTTCCGGCGTTGTCCGCAGCCTGAGACTCTGAGATATCGAGATTCCCAGAGTGCTGTGATAACGAACGGTTCTACCTCTCGACAATTCTGAATCAGAAAGGCAGACACATCAGGAACTTTTCTGTTGAGAGTGTTGTGCTTCTGAAGCGTTCTTTCTTTGGATGTGGGCCGTATATAAAAGGTGCTGCTTTGCGGATGGTGAAGTTAGTGGGATACGTGTAAGGACAGGTTTGTTGTTGAGAGCTTGGGTTGTGTTTTGGACTTCTGATCTGGATAAACACAAGACGAGTGCAACCATATTAAAGCAAATTACCTAGATATAGATTCAAGATGGATAAGGTCAGAGAGAAGTTGAGCAATTTGAAGTTGGAAGCCGAGCAATGGCAAGAAAAGTACGAGGAGTTGAAAGAGCAGTACAAGGTCATTGAACAGGACAACACGGACAAGGAAAACGAAATCAAGTCGTTGTCTACCAAAAACGAGAATTTAGAAAATGAATTGGAAACTTTAGAAGGCAAGTTGAGCGACTCGAAGCAGATCTTGGAGGACTCTGACAACTTGAAGTCCAATAACGAAACCTTCTCGAAGAAGAACCAACAATTGGAAGAGGAATTGGAGGAAAGTGACTCTAAATTAAAAGAAGCTATTGAAAAGTTGAGAGAGACTGACTTGAAGTCCGAACAGTTGGAAAGAAAGGTAGCTGCATTGGAGGAAGAAAGAGATGAATGGGAAAGAAAGCATGAAGAATTATCTGAACAGTATGAACAAGCAAAGAAGGAATTGGATGAATTTGCTGCTTCTCTAGAAAACTTATAATCTATAAAATGATTTTTATTTAAAATAGTTATAATTTTCTATACATTAGCCCATACCTACCGTTTCACATTTTGCAAGTAGTTTTTAAACGTGTCTCTGTTTATGTGTTACTTCGCTTCTCGAACGTTTACACACCTATAGATATATGTGTACATTATTATCATCGTTGATGATAAGTCTTTTCATGTACATGTAAATATTTTAAATCCTATATACCAAGAAACTAAATACCAATAACTATTAACTACCGACCACATTCCTTAAATTATCAGTGAAATCAAAGACTACATAGACTGCATCACCGCATTTTAAAGTAGATATTGTAATGAATCATTAAATAATTTTTCTAAACAGGTTCTAGTTTTCAATTATAATCTGGACGTAATAGCTCTACTCTATGCATAGACTTGGCATCAATTTGTATGTATGTAAAGTGTTGTATTTCTCTAGTTGTTACATCTTTATACACCATGTTTAATTAAATCGAATACCATCGTTAAGCTGAAATATTACCCGTCTTTACAATTTGAGCGGAGCGAAAATGTTAGCATTAAAGTTTACCACCTTTCAAGAAATCGAATAACTTCCAATGCTACGCTTCTACCTAAAATAAAAGACAAATTGTAAATTGGATTTGATCTATTTGATTCCATCATATATATCAGCATTCTATGCTTGTGTCTTTTATACGTCTGGTTAAACTCTACTTTCAAGTTCAGAGACTAAATTAGGTATAGTGCTCGCGCTGAATAAATATTATTATATTTGCGTTATCTAGTTACAACATTTCAATCATGGTTGTTCACATTCTAGGGAAAGCTTTCAAAGGAAAAGAAGTTATTAAAATTGCATTAGCATCCAAATTTTATGGGGTGGGCTTGCAAACCTCGGAAAAATTGTGCTCTAAGCTTGGTTTTTATCCATGGATGCGAATGCACCAATTATCAGAACCACAAGTAATGAGCATTACTAGTGAGCTATCTAACATGACAATAGAAGGTGACGCTAGAGCTATTGTAAAGAATAATATTCAAAGGCTAAAGAAGATTGGGTCTTACAGAGGGTTAAGACACAATTTGGGATTACCTGCTAGAGGTCAAAACACAAGGAACAACGCCAAGACAGCAAGAAAGCTGAATAAAATAGATAGAAGAGGATAGACGATACTCATAGGTGCCTCCTAACCTTCCATCAAACACCTATTTACCTCCCATTAACATTCATACATCATGGAAAATACAATTAAAATATCATCTGTAAATAAGACTCAAAATATACGAGTAAGTAATTTCATAAAAACTAAATATAACTCTCATAGATATTGCTGACTCGATGCCTGCTAGCAGTGCACCAATGTTGTCGGAATTACGAAGCATTGATTCACACTCAGGGTTCATGATTAATGCCAATCTGGCAGAATGTTGGCAGTTTTATATGAATTTAATATCGTATAACATGATTAATTATGTAGCCGGGTAATTAGAACAGCACCCCTTTAATCTTCTCGATGCAGACTCAAATGCATTGACCAAAAAAATGAAAATACGTATAGAATCAATGAATATATATTTACATGAATAAATATATATATTTGCATATATGAATTGTTATAGCAATTATGCTAACAATTGTTTTAGTTAACTGAAGGCAATTTTTTTACAGTTTAGTGTATTTGAGAAGGGCCCAATTGGAAGTAACTATGCCAAAATTGGAACAATTTGAAATCAAGAAGTATTGGCAAATTTTCACAGGTTTGAAGCCTGTTGACAATAAGGTCGACCATGACCAAGTTTTGCCCATGCTTTACAATTCAAAATTGGACTCTTCTATACTTAACAAGATATGGTTCTTATCTGACATCGATGATGATGATAATTTGGATTTTGAAGAATTTGTGATCTGTATGAGATTAATCTTTGATCTAGTGAATAAAAAAATATCACAGGTACCGGACGAATTACCAGATTGGTTGGTCCCGGGAAGCAAAATTAAATTAGTCAAGGAAAGAAAGAAACTGAAACAACAAGAAAACAACGAGATGCCAAAAAAGGATGATCTTCCACAGATTGATTGGTACATTTCTCAAGAGGATAGAACATATTACGATACTATTTTATCATCTGTACAAACAAATATAGATGGTACATTTACTTTACAATCAATTTCAGATGCATTGAAAAATAAATTCTTCAATATAGGTACATCGGATATAAATAAGGCATGGATGTTAATAAATCCAACGAACGCTACGTCTATAAATAAGGATCCAGCGTTATACTTTATCCATATACTAAGACAAAGAAATGATGTAGGTTCCTTGATTCCAAACGAATATCCAAAAAGTTTGGATAGCATAATTAATAAAAAACAGATTGACTACAACATATCTTCATCTCAAAACGATTTGACAAGATCAAGTGCAATTAAAACAAGAGATCCATCTCAAACACTAGCAACTAACACAAATACGAATGTATCAACATTGACATCAACTAATATAACAATAAATAATAACAAAGAACCAATTATTTTGAAGGAAATTCCAAGAGGAGATCCAAATGATGTTATTTCTCTCGAAAAAGAACTAGAGTTGTTAGATATAGAATTAATGAGAGTAAAAGAAGAAGTTTCTAAACAAACAAATACAGCACACATAAAAGCACAATTACAAGACTTGTTGAATTATAAAGAATTACAATATCAAAGAAATTTAAACAATAAGATTCCAAAAAACCCAACAAATTTAAACAGTGTAAAGGACGATTTATCAAACTTGGAAAGTCAGGTGGAAATGTTAGAATCTTACCTATCTGATAAAAATCGTGAATTGGAGCAATTAAACCAACAGATTCAATCTTACAGTCAATAGATAACTTGAACATGTTTAAACGAATAAAAATATTTTACATAGGTATTTGATAGTTAACAACGTATAATATATATCAATTGTGGTCTTTTAATCACAAAAACATTGAAAAAAAATATTATGCATATTATTTTAAATTCATCATATTTAATTGCATATTTTACTTAAATATATACTGCTTAAATACAAATCCTATAATGTTTTAAGTCTTTTTATTTTACCAATTAATATTTACTTAAGAAGATGATAAAATATCCTTAGCAAATTTCAATGCTTTTTCAATGTTTTCATATTCTTTGACATCGAACAATTTAAGTTCTTTTGATATTTTTAGTAGAGCAACAACTTCATTTAAAAACTTAATAGAATCTTTAAATTGTTCTTCAATATCAGATGTTATTTTGGAAGTCTTAAATTCGGCGGACACAAAAGCCAATGCATCTGTCTTGGTGTTTCCATTATGTAGATATTTTTGCAAAAAAAATACCCACATCATTGACATGATTGTATTTGTATTTTCTATATTAAATGGCAACTTGGAAATAATTTCAGATTGCCAAGCTAAATTTCCTTTTAATGATAATCTGTTAAATTCACCAGATGTCAATGAAGAAACCATAACAGATTCAAATAATTCTCTCAAGTTGTTATTAATATAATCAAAATGATCTTTAATAATTAAAGATGATCTATCAATAGGTCCATGATAATTAGAATTAGAACTTGAATTGTCATTTGGATTTTCCATTCCAACTGGATATAGTGTTAATAAACTGGACAATATATGTATGTAGGAACTCTCGGTTGGATAAGAACGTAAAGTTGCATTAGATAAAGTGGGAATTGCATATGTGTCTAGTTCATCTGTAAATTTAAAAATGTTTAATTTCATAAAAATCATTAAGGTTATTAGAGCAGAGTAACTTGTACTACGAACATTTAAGGAAGGGAGTTTCATTAAGATTTTACCTAGTTCTGTTGGTTTTAATGATATAGTCTTGGGATTGGAATCAAAAACAAAAAATCCAAGGAGACAAAGGGTTCTTAATAAATTTGTTGATAATAAGTCAAATGCAATGTTTAATTTATTATCTACTGGAACGGAGTTAGGAAATAAAACTGTATCAGAAGTAAAATCTTGGGTGAGATCTTTTGAATTAGATAATAGTTTAACGAAAGACTCTATGTCGAAATTTTGGTCAACTTTTGTATTCACAATAATTTTATTGATTTTTTCAAAGGTAGGTGGAATAACCTTATTAGTTAGTTGAATTTCTTCAACACTTTCACCAGATATATTATTGTATATAATATTCTTTATGGTTTTAATTTGATAATATCTATTTATAGGGGAAGTTAAAAGTCCAATTTCAAAATTTTTAAAAACATCTGCAGACTTTTTAATCAATTGTTTGAATGTCTTGGTTGGGGCGCCACTGATGGGGATATCCTCGTAATAAAAACCCGATGTTAAGGTTTGAAGTAATTTTGTATCAAGTAACCCAATGGAATGATAAAAATAATATTCACCTGGTAATTGTTGTCCTATGAAATCATATATATCATTTGGGACTACAGATTGGGTTACAGGTTGTTTGTCACTTGTTTGTTTACCATTATGAATTTCAGTGCTCTTAGTTTTTCTTTTATCGGCATCTTTTAAATTTAAAATACTATCGCTGGAGTATGGTTGAACTTTTCCATTTGCTTGAATAACTGGCATATACTTCAAAGATGAATAGCCTCTTTGGTAAAATTGAAGATTGGTTTTGTTGTTACCTTGTAATATATTGTTGGTTTGATATACATAGAAATTAGTACCAGAATTATAGACCATATCAATAGCAATATCAACAATGGAATTAACATTGTTGTTAAAACCATTAGTTGGAGAGTTTGGTACTCTATTTGTTGGTAAATTAATGGTATTTAGAGGTGGTAAAGTTAAGGGTTGTAAATCGTTACCAAGTGCCATTGCAATATCAATGAATTCATCATTTGTTAGATCCAAATCTTTTAAAATTTTAGTTTTATCAATGAATCTAAACTCCTTATTCAAAACTTCCATACCAATAATAAATTTTTCCATGTTAGGTAACATTAAACAGTCTGTTGGTCCGTAAATAATATCAATAAATTCGTGATCGTAAAGGTAAGACAATTGTAACCAAGAGGTGTATGGAGCAACCTGATAACTAACATCATATTCAATGAAAAATTTAATTAAATAGTTCTTCAAATTTGCTGAAGAATTAATATTATTAACATAATTGAAAGTTTCATTCAAATTTGGGATAACTGGCTGATCAATATAATTTCCTTCATTTTTCTTCACAGAATGTTCAAAAGATCTCCAAGTTTTATCTCTGTGGTTCGCAATCTTGAATTTATTGAAGAAGATATTTGTATTCATATCTTCTAAATTGTTGACTGCACCTTCATTGAATTCATTGGTAGAATTATAAAATTCTAACTGATTGACGGTCATTAAACCATTGAAGACAAAAATGGGAGTAATTTTGTTTTCTTTAAATATTTTCAAATCGTTTTCCAAAAAATGACCTATGTTGTTTGGTAAAAAGTCACCAATTGCATCACTCAGTTGGTTGTTCTTTTTATTATTGATTATTCTTGACAAATAATGGTTAACATCTATACCTATGGTAGCATTTTTCAAGATATCGATTGGATAAGACCCAACTAGACCTCTTTCAAATAAGTATGATTCTAAAGTCTTAATTGGCATTCTAAGATTACTTATTGTAGTAGCTTAGACGCTTATGAAAATAAATGACCAATGTCTTTTTTTTAATTTTCTTCAAAGTTAATTATAATATGGGCAAAAGCACTTTAACTAATTCAAATCACCGAATGCTTAACTAATTTAACACAACTCAACGAAAGGAAAGTATGGCGATCGTTATCTATATCTAAAATAGAATAAATACCCAAATCAATAAGACAAACAAATGATTACTTTGCCTTATAGTTAAAATCTAACAACTTTTGTATTAGAACGCAAAATTGAGCAAGGTTGAGCAATCAAGTCTAAAACCTGGAGCAATCAAGATTTTAAACCTTGTTTTATCATTTTTTCGTTTCAAGCGCTCAGCAGAATTTCTTACGATCAAAAGTTAGTCTGGACAACATATTCGTATATGGTGACCTATTGTATTTTGTATCAAGTGACAGAACATCTCTTAATTGTAATTGAAATATACATTATAAGTCGCGAATGCACTTGTTCAATAATTATAATACTAAACCTATACCAATTATTGTCTTTAACGACTAAATAAAATATCTGATTCTATCATATTCACAATTATAGAACTATTGTAAATGGCAATTGTTTTGAACAGAAATTTAAAGTCTAATTATTTGAAGTAAATGACGTCGACATTGAAGAAGTTTCCAATCGTATTAACATCTCCGATATAAACCAAACTAATCCATATTCATACTGTTAATGTTTTTATCATGAAAAGTTTTTTTCTATCACTTACGTTTTTGCTCCCATGTTTTTATTATTATGCTATATATATGCCCTTATTATTACTGTAACCGCTGATATTAAAGACAGGGCTGTGAAGTAACTGGGAAAGACTTCCAGCATGAAAAGATGTTTTCTCTAATAAATATGTAAAGTATTTCTATATTGGTATTATTTTTTGACTTATATGAATATGGAGGTTTTATAATCGAGTGGCTATTAATATTAACCGCTCATGTTAAAATATATTCACAGCCTTTATACATTTACGATAAATTTTTAAGCGACAGTGATATTTACCCGGAGATAATTATTTAGTGCAAAATCAATATATTTCATTTTTGACGGTATGTACATTTCAAGTTATGCTTTGTGGAAAAGCTGTCTTACCTTGAAAAGTTCACGGTAGCATGGACTAAGTTTTATTCGAGATATTAAAATTGATTAAAGAACTAAACTAAATGAATTGAATACCAGTTTTTTGGACTATTGAAATATTTATTTAAAAGGCATTGATCGTAATAAGTATTACAGAATTGTCATTGCAAGGTCACTTTAAGTCTTTTTCAAATATAGGATAAAAGTAGAAATTATAAAAATGAGGCTATCTAGAGCATTTATTCAATTTCTAGTCTTATGCTTGTCATTCATGACATATGCAGCATATGGTTTATCTAATTCGGAGTTGAGTAAGTTATCCTCAAGAAGTCCTAACAATATTATTCAATTGACTGATCAAAACAAAGAACAATTATTAAATACACAAAGAGAAGCTTACATAGTAGTTTTATTTACTGCTACGGATCCTAATGTTAAGTGTGTTGTTTGTCGTGACTTTGAAAGTGAATATATAAATCTCGTTAAATCATGGCATAAAGATCATCCAACTGGTCAATCAAGTGAAGATAAATCCAAAAGTTTATTTTTCTTGGAAGTAAATGTCAAAAATGTTCGTAAAATACCAGATTTAATTAAATATTATAAAATTGAAGATGTCCCAAGGTTTATTTTGTTTAGACCTGATGGTTTGATGAATGATTTTGAAAAATTCACTATTCAAACAACTAATACAGAGATAAGAATAAATGACCTTTTGTCAAAAATTAAGACTTCCACACAAATTTATGATATTAAATATTATGAGCAAACAGATTATACAAGTTTATTATGGACTGCATTTATAACCTTCACAATTGTTTTCATTATAAAAAAATACAGAAGCCAGATATCTTTCATTCTTCAATCTAATGTTGCTAAAGCCTCTATCGCAACATCCTTTTTGATTTTAATGATTAGCGGTTACATGTATAATACTATCAAAAACCCAAGATATGCTGGTGTTGATAAAGAAGGTGACATTGTGTACTTTATTCCAGGTCAATTGCAAGCACAATTTGCCATTGAATCCCAGGTGGTTGGTATGTTATATGCTTCTTTTACTGTCATACTGGTTGCTCTTGTAGCAGGACAAAAACCATTAAAACAATTTCTTAAAGATGAGAAGCATGCAGGAAAGATTATTACAGTTGTTGTGCCACTTATCTTATCTTTTTGCTTATATGTTTTAGTAGCTGGGTTTACTTCTATATATAAAGTCAAACAACCCAGTTATCCATTCCAAATTGCAAAACTTTCTTCTTTACTGGGAAGAAAGTAGTCTTTTTACTATTTAAGATTTATCAATTGAATCAATACATGATTTTCCTTTGACCTGTATACATTAATTTTTTTTAAATCTATATTACATTAGAGTGAGTAAGTATAAAACTGACATTAAACAAAAGTAAAGCTCTGAAAGTTTATATATTTCAATCTTCTTCAAATGATACGTCATTTTTGTTGCTTTTCTTTTTGCTGAAAAGTCCTTTACCAAATTTTCCAACACTTCCAATTGTATCGACAACTGTCGTACCAGCCTTCAAACCGGTTCCAAGACCGGCACCTACCACTGAAGTACCTACTTTCAAACCAGTACCAAGACTTTTAGATGCAAAATCGCTAACCTTGGTTTCTTTTCTCTTGACCGTCAGTGCATATCTTGCATCAAATTCAAAACTTAGATGTAAAATACCGCCATCCTCTCCATGTGGACCAGTTATAGGAACATCAAGCTCAGTAACACCTGCTGGTTTGATCTCAGATAGTGAGATAACTCCTCTACCAATTAAATCATTAACATTACCAGCATCCCAATCCATTACTTTAATTTTAATAATTTCGTTGACCCTGTTATCCAAAACAACTTTAGTAGTTTCATTCCATGTAGGGTTTAATGTCTTTTTCTGAGTTTTTGTTTTATAAAAACTGTCTTCTTCATCATTCAAATATAGCTTAACATATGGATCAGAGAAACCGTTACTATCTGCAGAAATTAAGTTTTCAGCATTCTTGATATTAATTGTTAGATCACCAGTGTTGACAATCAAATCAGATTCAGGCAATGAATCAGTATCAATTGGAAACCAGGAGGTTTGTATCATAAGTTTTGCATTATGTGCACCTGTTAAACTTAAGAAAGATGGTCTGTAAAAACAATTCTTAACTAGTTCTAATGTTGGAATTGTGACCTCACATAAACACTCCTCGGCTTTATTGTTATTTTTATGCTTAGTAACTCTCAAAGTGGTTACTGACCATTCCAATTCCTTGATCATAACATCACCAGTCCAACCAGTCTTGACAGTCCTTGTTGATATTTTTGGGCTGACAAAACGGGCATAGCCATTGGCATCAAAGAAAGCTTGTACATATAAACCAGGGACTGGTAATTCACCATCCAAAACTGATATAGATAAAACACCGCAATTATATGATATTAATTGATTTAAATCCAATTGTTGTTTATTTCCATACATATCTTCCATGTCTTGAATTAAATCTTCTTGATTTTTAAACTTTTCTTTTTGTGCAGCTGTTAATTGAGTCTCATCTAACATCGATTTCTTCTCCAACAGCTTCGTTTTCTTTTCTTTAATTTGGTCCAGATCTTCGATTTCCTCTAAACTTAATACAGGTAATGCAGGATAAAATGATGTGCTATATGTAATCATTCCTTTAGCACCCTTTTTGCTAATTAAACGGCTTGTTGTTAATTCATTATTTATTATTTTAATGTATTTGTCGTTCTCATCCTTTTGGAATAAGTCCAGAACTTTCAAATCAATTTTACCAACAGAACGATCAATATCGGCAGTTTCAACATCCATACAATCTAAAGTTATTCTTTGATTTGGAGATGTAACAGCTACATAGATTGCAGTATTCCAAACAGGGTTTAATGTTTGCTCTCTTTCTGGTGTTCTTCCCTTTGAGATACCATTAACCAATACATTGACGTATGGATCAATCTTACCTATTGTCTCCAAGTTCCTTAGATCAGACGCCTTACTTATAAATATTCTCACAACACCAATTGGTGGAGTGTAAGCGATAGCGCTGGAGCCTAAATCCATAGCAACTGGTTTCCAATATACTGTTATTTTTAATTCACCCTTGCAATTATTTAATGGAATGTTTTTTCTATCAACTTCAGTTCTGTCAATCAAATCATTCAACGATTGAAGAGTAGTATTGATTATCTCGCCATTCTTTGAATTTTTAACAACAATTTTGTACTTTGTCTTACGGCGATCCATGATAACAGACTCGTATCCTTTATTCCATTTAATAGTATTAACACCATCAGCTTTATCTGTACTGAATAACATTTTCCCAGCAGTATATACTTCAACAAAAGCTGATACTTTTTGACCTGGCTTATCCAAACCATATGCTTCCTCTATAATCATTTTGGAAACACCTGTATTTAAATCAGGTAATCCTTCTTCGGTACCATCAGGCAATAATTTTGGTGTCAACGTTGGATAAAAGTGTAAATCAAAGTTAAGTTCACCGACCGATCTTGAATTCCTCAAGAAATCAGCTTTTATATTTTTTTGGTAGTGAGCATCATGCAAAGAATTTAAATTGTATTCAATTCTACCTAGAACATTATCTTTCAGTTTTTCACGTTTATCCCATAAAGTGATAGACAATGGATCAGTAAAAGTTCCTAAAAGAATATATAGTGTTTCATTCCAGACAGGATTCAGAGTATCTCTTACTATTCTAGTCTTGCCGTTAATTTTACCATTAATTCCAAATACTAAGTATGGGTCGATTGAATCACCAACAAGAGTTGATGCACGTCTGATATTTTTTGCATTTTTGACAGTAATCTCTAATACACCAATTGATAAAGCGGAACCAGATAATAACTGCGGAATGTTAAATTGCAAAGAAAATGGAGGCAATAAAATTGGGCCCATATATTTTTTAGCCATTTTTTGTATCATTGTCATTAAACCAGGTATGGCTAATACTTCAGTGTTGAAAATTGAATCTCCAAGCAATAGAGCAACGAAATCAACATCTGGAACATCCAATAATTGAACATTAGCAGTTTCAACGTGTGGGAAGGGGGTCATCAACTTTAAACTTATTCTAGCTTTTGCTTTTAACGCAATATCAGACACTGAAACTGGTAAAGTTAGTCCAAATAATTTGGCTTTTATAACACATCTTTGATTAATAAAATTTTTCATTTGCTTTGCATTTAAATCGGTCAAATCATGAGGAGTAAAAGAAATTCCCCAGTCCATAACAACAACATCATTATCTGTGTTTTGGAACGTTTTCACAAGATCTATTCTTGGTGGCTTCACTCCTAGTGTAAATTGATCAATCCAAATAGCCTTTATAAATGCAGGTATTTTTTCATTTGTGGCTAATATTTCGTTAACTTGCGCAACAACCATCTGTGAGATATTTGGTTCAATTTTTGGCCAAAATTTGTCCAAAAAGTTATTAACCCATTCCATTGATTCGTAATCATCTTCAATATTCTGAACGGTGAACTCTCTTTGCACTAAATCTCTTATTGAAGCTCTATAAGTTTTGACTGAAATTCTGTAGAATAAAGAAGTTAAAAGAATAACGAAAAATGTTATCGATAAAGGCAATTTGAAATAGCCAATTGTGAAAGATAAAACACCACCAATTGCGTAAATAGCAACACTATGGTACCAATCACCGTAGAATTTGTCTGGAATATAATTGGCTAGGGGTGTCTCTTTGTTTAAGTCAAGTAACTCATCTTCAGCTGTCAAAGCATCTTTTTCTTCCCAACCCCCAATTTGTTTCCAACCGACGTAAGTTGCATTTTTGTGTTGTCTCGAAGTCGTTTCTTCACCTTCACCAATATTGGCTATCTTTTCTTCTGAAATATTGACACTAGTTTTTGTTCTAGCTAACTTATTTGGGGGTGAATTCTCTTTTGGTTCATCCCTTGAGGTAACATGATTAGAAGCACCTTTTATCTCTTTAACGATATCATCAATGCCATCGTCATTTTTGTTGACAACTGCATCATTACTTATATCTCCAACCATAGTTGACAACTTATGCTAGGAAGAACGTGACAGGAAAGACAATATATTAAATGGAAATGTTTACTATTTCTTAATCTGTTTCAAAATCTTTTTTATATGATTAAAGAAATTCTCCCTGAATGACAACAGTCTTGAAATTCTTATTTTTATAGAGAACTTTTTAAGCAAAAGTAATTAGCTTCTTATTTAAATAGCATATACAGTAAATAACATCTAATAATTCTAATAAATTAAAAAAAAAGAAGGATAAGGATTCTTATATAATTAATTAAATAAGAATAACATTATATTTATTGCTTGGAAGACAAATTCACAATTCTAAATATTGTGATTTCTACGCACTCTTTTTAAAGTTTCTTATCCGTAAAATGTTTTAATGAGTGGTTCGCGTCTTAAACGGTTTCCCAAAAAGTACAGCATAATTACTGCTGCTACTAGGGCTACAGAATGCTACTATTAAAAATAAAGACAATGATTACATTCTTTGTTTTTAGGAGAGAAAATTGCTTAACATCATTTTTAAGTAATAAATGGTTGAATAATCCTAATGCATGAAAGTTATAATATTTTTATTTATTGTCATTGGGTAGGTTTTTATCAAGAAATGCATGCTGTGTATGTATATATACTGAGAAGTTTAAACCCCAAAGTGGATACTTCAAATTTTGTAGAAAAAGAGAACGAAAGAATAATTTTTAAAATCTTCATGTTGTAATGCGTCTTTTCCTTCTATATTACTAAAATTATAAATTATATATGACTTATAAATAGTTTAGAATTGGGGTAGTGATACTACTATTTAAATAACAAAATATATAATTGGGTTTGGTATTGCGTTTATACCAAGTAACGTTCCTTTATTGGTTTATAAAAATGGTTTTATTAGATTATAGGTTGAGATTCTAATTGTCATTGAAAGATTTATCAGACCCAGCATCGTTATCGTCGCTTTCTTCTGCAAAACTGTCATCTGATAAATCAATTGTCTCGGCGTAAGATTGTTTAGGAGTTGCGCTTGATCTCACAGCCCTTTTAGCCCTCGGCTGCAAAGGTGTATCATCATCCATATATACGTCAGAATTGCTTTCAGCCAAGTCTTCCTCTACTTGTTCCTCTTCGTCATCTGATATTACAATAGCAGGTTTGCTTCTATTTTTCTTAGCAGCAAGGACAACTGGTTTGGATTCTTTGTCATCTTCTGAGCCTCCCTTAGCATTATTAAAATCGTCAGAAAACTTTTTGAATTTACTAGAAAATGCACTTAATCCCAATGATTCATTATCATTTTCGTCAACCTTGAGTTCGTCGTCTTTCTTTTCATCAAATAATGTGGATGAAACGGTAGCAGGTTTTGATGATATAGTTGTTCCTGACGATGATGCATCACTATTACTATTTGAATCTTCTAATTTGACACTAGTTGTAGAAATATCTTTGGGCGCAACTGAAGGTGTCACACTAGGTTCCACACTAGACTCGACTTTAACTTTAGTAGGTATTTTTTTAATTTTAACATTGGATAATGGAGCTAACAGCTTTCTCTTGAAATTTGGATCTTCAATTTTAATTTTAGAAACTTTCTTACCTTTTTTAGTTTTACTTGGATTATAATCATCATCATTAGCTTTTCTCTTACGTTTACCTTTGCCTGTTTTATCGCTTTTGTCGTCGTTACGAGCATATTCATCCTCTACCATGAATGATTCGTAAGATTCATCAAAAGCATCTAAATCCATAACCCATAAATCTTGTGCTGATAGTTTTAGTAATTCTTCTAGTTCAATTTCTTTTTCCCTCTTTTGTTGAGCCAATTTTTCATACCTTTCTTTAGTTAACGACCAAATCTTCATACCCAATAGGTAATCATGACTACCATATTGCTCCTCTGGGCCATTGACTAACATATCATCATTTTCATCATCACCTTCATTATCAGATTCTTCTCCAACGACTTCTTCAGATTCTTCTTTTACTGCACCATAAAAAGGCTTGCCAATTCTATTGATCCTTGGAAAGCCTAACTCGGTTAACTCATTGATAACTAGTTTTTTTGGTTTATTTGTAACTTTCAATTCTCTATCAATGATCATTTTAATGAACTTGACTTGGTATGATAATTTTTCTAGAACCCATTGTAGTCTTTCACACATGTAATCTTTTCTCTTCTGGTAATATTCTAGACGTACATAGTAAAATTCTTGTAGAATTTCTTGAGGGGTTTCATACTTTTTAATTTTACCATGAGGGTCAAAAGCAACCATATTATTCAAACTGATATTCGAAACTAATTTGAATCTATCATAAAAACCGATTTTTCTGGTTTTTGTCATTTCTTCTGGGGTTAACCTTATAATAAATTTAATAGTATCCGTATGTTGTTCTTCCATATCTTTGATCCAAGCCTTAGTTTTCTCGTTACCGCTCAATCCAAGTAATAAATACTCTTTAATAGTAGAGGTCCATACACGGGCAGGTAATTCAGTAATTTCCAATGTAGTTGGTCCAGTCTGCTCAATTTTACCAAATATCCTGTATCTTTGTTGATCAATACGTTCGAGAGAACCAGTCCAACCTCTGAACCATGGATGCATTTCTTCCATTTCCTCGCCATTCATCAAATGTTTTATGTTTTTGATGATATCTTTTGGATTAAATGGAGGAATGCTAGTGCTCCAACCAGTACCGATACCTTCAGCACCGTTCACTAGAACCATGGGTAGAATAGGCAGATACCATTCTGGTTCCACCGTTTTTTCATCCTCTTGAACATATTTATATAATGTGTCGTCAGATGGGTGAAATATTTTTCTAGTTATTTTACTCAATTGAGTATAGATGTATCTTGCTGCAGCTGCATCTTTACCACCAGTAGCCCTAGTACCAAAGGCACCATTAGGTTTTAATAAATAAATGTTACTTGCACCAACAAAACTTTGCGCTAACGTAACAATAGTTTGGGCTAGTGACTGTTCACCATGATGATAAGCTGTACATTCACTCACATATGATGCTAATTGAGCAACTTTAATTTCGCTCACTAATTTACGTTTAAAGCAACCATACATAACTTTCCTTTGGCCAGGTTTCAACCCATCTAACATACTGGGAATAGATCTAATATTATCTGCCAACGAAAACAAAATCAATTCTTTGTTGATAAAATCACTGATTGGAATTTCTTTTAAAGTAGGATCCAGCACAGTACCTGGTTCGTATAGTCTCAGCCATTCCTTACGGTCATCTGCTTTCTTTTTAGAAAATGCCAGATCAATTAGATCTTTATCATTGCCTTCTAAAGCATGGAATTTCTTTAAATGGGTATCTAAATCAGCAAAATATTCACGGACTTCTTGACCCGAAGAAGTACCCAAACCTTTGTAGTATTTTTGCTTCCAAGTATATTTATTTGACTCTTCTTCTCTCCAGCGTTCATAATCGGGCATGTTGTAAAACGATATTTGTTCTCTATGTGGTTTTGTTATGGTAACTTTGATGATTGGAGTGATAAATTCTACTAAAAACTCCGGAATGTCTAATAAACCAGGAAATGAACTTTCTAAAAAGTTTATAATTAAACCCTTAATATGGGAACCGTCATGATCCTGATCGGTCATAATCATTAAATGACCATAACGTAGAGAAGAAGCATCTTCGTATTTCTTTTTATGTTGTAAACCCATAATTTTTTTAATTGCTTGAATTTCAGCATTTTTCAAAATTTGATCTGCACTTGCTTCTCTAACATTTAACATTTTACCTCTTAAAGGATAGCATCCATAGTAATCTCTTCCCACAACAGCTAAACCAGCCACAGCTAACGATAAAGCGGAGTCCCCCTCTGTTAGAATTAAAGTACATTTATAACCATCTTTTGTACCAGCTTTATTTGCATCTTCTAATTTTGGATACTCAGTAATTCTACTTTTACGGGAACCATCAGATTTTTTCAGAGCATTGGTATCATTTGCATCAGCAATTTCATAAATTTTTGTCGCAAAATCTGTCTTCATAATCTTATTGATGAAATCAGTTCCAACTTCACATCGAGAACCAAAATCTTTTACTCTGGTTGTCAGTTGTTCCTTAGTTTGAGAAGTAAAAGCTGGGTTTTCTATTAAGGTATTAATAAATATAAACATATTATTCTTAATTTGAAATGGTTTAACATTCTTCTTATTATTTTTCTTTTTCTTTAATAGATCACCTACTTTTCTTACTATTTGGTCAGCAACATAATTAACATGAGTACCACCTGTCGTAGTGGCTATGGAGTTGACAAAAGATACCTGTTGAAATGAAATATCAGAAGCTGCAAATCCAATTTCCCACCTATCATTAATTCTTTCATATAATATTGTAGGTATATTATTTTGTTCAGATGCATCTTCACCATTATCAATCTGCTTCTTCTTCTCGAGTGATTTCAAATATAATTCAATATAATTTTTAAAGGTTTTAATTTTTAAATGGTTATCATTCAAATACACATTAATATCTCTGACAGAACCGTTAATATCATATACACGACGACGCATCACCCCCAAAATATCAGCGTCTAATTTTTCCATATTAAATCTCTTCAAATCTGGTTTAAAAGTAACTTTTGTATAAGACGGACCTTTTTTATAAGATGTGATTGTTGGGGGGTGGCATATATTCATATTATTTTCCCATTTTTGAACATATTTCTTAGAATGTTTAGGATCAGCAGTTTCTAAGATAAATTCACTAGAAAAAATATTACATAACTTTGCACCATAACCATTTCTACCACCAGTAACCTTTTTCTCATCATCATCATAATTCGAAGATGTTAAAAGATGACCAAAAATCAGCTCAGGAATATATATTTGTTCTTTATCATGAATCTCTACAGGAATACCTCTACCATCATTTCTAACAGAAATGACATTTTCTTCAGCATTTATGTTAACATCAATACGTTTCATACTTTTATCACGAACTTTATTATCTGCTGCATTTACAAGAATCTCGTCAAAAATTTTAAATAAACCGGGAACAATGTTAACTTGTTTTTCAACCATACAATCAAGTTCATTATCGTATATCCATTGCTCTTGTTCTTGTACTTCAACAGAACCAATATATGTATCTGGTCTTTTTAAAATATGTTCTAATTGAGATATCTTCTGATATCTTTCAGAAGCAGTCTTCTGTTGGCCAGCCATAACTTAATGTTTGTTCCAGTACCACGTTATCTTCGTAGACTATAATTTTGTGGGAGAAAGTCAAAAGTAAAAATTAAAGTAATTCTTAAATAGAAGAGGTACTTTTTGAAACTCAAATAAGAAGCACTAACATAAAAAACATTAAATATACAAGTTTAGTCAAACAAGACTTGGATACTTTTAAAATTCGTAAATTTATCAATTGATGCAAAAAGAAATCTATTTTACTCTATGAATGAAAACACGCCTTTAGAAATTAGCTTTGTTTATGCGAAAATCTTTTTCTTAAATCTTGTAGCAACTAGGAAAAAATATGAACAAGATTCTATTTCCCCATATCAAGGTTTGCTTAAAAGTCACGTAAGGCATAATTCAAAAATTAAAATAAGGGCAGTTTTATTTGTTGATTAGTGTTTCACTTATGGCTGACTAAGTTATGTGGAAATACTTATTTAACATTTTGCAATTAAAAAGTTTCACGTAACTACTATTGATTCTATTTGTAATTGGTTAAGGTTTGATATGCATTTATAAATAACAATTAAATCACTCTCTGGAAAAGGGAAATTGATGCCTAAAAACATTTTTTTTTAATTCTTATAAATATTTTATGTACTTTTGCTAAATATGTATAGTGCTTAAATTGCTTTAAATAATCGAATAAAGTTGTCAAATAGAATAAAACATTTCTGTTGATGACAGGACTTACTCGAGCACATACGTCATATATATTGCTGGCGGTGTAGATATCATTTTATTAAACAGTATGAGCAATACAAATACTAATGAGAAGCGTGAAAAAGACACATTTCTTATAAATTTTATTATCCAGACGTTCAAAGTTTGTGAAATTTATCGAACTTAAAGATCGTGAACAAACAGCTCAACTAGAGGAAACCATAAATTATCCTAGAAAAATATAGCATTATATGCACTAGATATTTTAGGTTAATGTTATACAATCAGATATGCATGTTTATTCATCTTGTATTATGAATGTAATGCTGTTTCTGATTATATCCTATCAACCCCAAATACTTTTCTTGTTGTTTTATAACAGTTATTTCATCACAAAATAAAAATTTGTTTATATCCTCATAGCAGGTCGACTCTTAAAATAATGGATGTCTGTTATAAAATTGGTCAGGACTGTCTACGTACCGCTTTCAAAGCCTTTATCGGCAACTAATATTATTAAATCACAATTTAATACTTTTATTAATAACTTTTTTGAAATATGGCTCTTCTTTTATCTTATTTTTATTTGCCATTGCAAGCTAAGAGCTTAAGATTAAATGAACAAACTCAGTTCCTAAAACATACGTATTAATTAACCAGATAATTTAATTTTAACTAATTAAAGTGGTCCCTTGGCCCAGTTGGTTAAGGCATCGTGCTAATAACGCGGGGATCAGCGGTTCGATCCCGCTAGGGACCATTTGTTTTTTTCTTTTCCTATTGGAGTAATACTTAAGTTTTTGCTACGATAAAAGTCATTATAGGTAAAATTGATTTTTTAAATTTTTGCTGAAATGTTAGAATATAAATATATAATTAAAATTAAATAATTAAGGCCTGGGAAGTATCACATTTGATTGATATTGAAACTAACCTAAAATTAGAAGTTTATAAAAGGTTAATATAGCTTTATTTAATCGATTGGGTCCCAAGAGTCGACTTTCATGGTGCCTTTTTCAATTAAGTTGATATGGAATTTCAAAGCATTTCTCAACATATGAGGTTCATGCATAGTAGAATGCTTAGCTGCATAATGTTCTGATCTTTGTAAATAGTCATGTAATAGGTCTCTGTAATCAGGGTGTGCACAATTATCAATGATTTCACGAGCTCTTTCTCTTGGGGCAAGTCCTCTTAAATCAGCCAACCCCTGATCAGTAACTAAAATATCTAGATCATGCTCAGTTTGATCAACATGGGACGCCATTGGCACAATTGTTGAAATACCAGTTGGATCAGTCTTGGTTGGTCTGGCAGATGGTGCGTGCATAATTGATAGCTTTGCATTTCTCAAAAAATCAGCAGATCCACCTAAACCATTTAACATACGTGAACCATTAACATTTGTAGAATTAGCATGTGCGTATATATCAACTTCAACTGGAGTGTTCATAGCAATTACACCTAAACGACGGATAATTTCTGGGTTATTGGAAACAACTTGAGATCTTAGACACATTTTTGATGTGAAGTTAGACCAATCTTCAAATACTCTGTTAAACCCATTTTCTGTCAATCTAATAGATGTAGCAGTAGCATAATCTAAAGTTCCGTTTTGGAATAGATCTAAGAAAGAATCTTGTAAAACCTCTGTCCAGACATTTAAATGTTTAAAATTTGCATCAGCTAAACCTTCAATAACAGCATTAGCAACATTACCAATACCCGATTGTAAAGGCAACAAATTTTCTGGTAATCTACCGTGCTTAACTTCATTTCTGAAAAAATCAACTAAATACCCAGCAATAGCTTTGGACATATCATCAGATGGGGTGTTTGGTGGTACTTTATCAGTTTTGTGCGTTTCTACAATAGCGACAACTCTATTTGGATCAACTGGAATTGACGTCAAACCTGATTTTTCATCAACTTTGCAATATGGGTAAGGCTTTCTGTAAGGTGGTAGTACGGGCATATCTATATCATGAATACCTTCAAAAGATGGTGTTTTGGTATTCACCTCAATGATAATCTTGTCACTGACACTTAGAAACTCCGGAGAACCGCCTACTGCAGGACCAGGGACGATAGAACCATCTTCTTTGATTGCAGTTGCTTCTATAATTGAATAATCTAGAACTTTTCCATCGGTTCTATCTCTAGAATAAAATCCATAAGTTAAATCTTGTGGAAACATTGAGAGATGTTTATCGAAAAAAAGCATCCTACCTTGGTTAATTGCTTTTGCAATTGGTTTACCAACTTGATGTGGTGCTCTTTTAATTATCATGTCATTATCAGCCCAACGAAATTCTTCCGGACCTGCAGAAGCACCAACAAATAAATGAAACCTTAACTTTCCTTGAAGATTGTTTTCTTCTACATGATCTGCTAAAGCGTCGGGGATGGCTTTGGGTGCACCCACACCTGTAAAACCAGACCAACCAACGTACATACCATCTTTAAATAATGGAATTAACTCTTTTGCCTCCTTAACTCGATCTAAATAAGGTAAATATCTTACCCTTTGTTTTAATAATTGAGAGATTGTCATTTTTAATTATATTTTTAAGTTAATCTTGATTTAATTTTTATTTTACTAGTAAAATTATTATTACTTTCCCTTTCTATATTATTATTTTTAAAAAAGGGCCAAATGCATAAGCCTACCGACTTTAGTGATGAGGTTATATGAAAAATGAATATATAATATATTTGTTTTAAAAACAAAATGTACCTTTTGTTGTTTTCTTAATATTCACAAATTTAAGTTAAATTGAATCTTTATATATTTGCAATTATTGAGATTCTCTAATGATAAGGATGTGTATCTTCTTCCTGCTGAGTTGTTTGGTAATATGCTGTAACTTATATTTTACCAATACTCTTCTTAACGTATAATATGGAATATTGTTGGCGTTAAACAATATCTCCAACTTCGATGTAATTGAGACCCCCAGATTTCTGTAATCTCACAGCAGACGGCGTATAATGTATATGAATGCGTAAATACAGCCCTTATGTGTATGTAAAGAGATTCTGTTGAAATTAAACAGAATTCCCCGCAGAAGTGTCCTTGATAAATTTTCAAATTAAGATGTTTCCACGCTGCAAACAACTGAAATAATCAAAGAGCCTGAAAAATATGGAGAGATCCCCTCAATTGAAAAAAATAAATAATAATGGTTTTAAATATCAATTATATGTAATTGCAAATACCAATAATATAACAATGGAGTTTACAATAAATATGCTTAGTGTTATTTAAGTTTTAAATATAACTGGTATCCCTCTTATAAGTTCAAATAATTTAAGGCTATTATTTATTAACAACTACAATTATGCAAGGTTGTTCTGATAAGCATTTATAAACAGGTTTGTATAACATATATATATATATATTATTTCTATCATATCATTTATAAAACGAAATGAATGGTAGCATTACTGAGGGTTTTATCTTTCAGTATTATTAATTATTCAGTGCATGACAAAGATATGTGTATAAAGGGTAATTGCTAGAGTCACTGGGTATTCAACTTAATTAGTTGAACCCCACTAAGATCTTCCATTGGACCAAACCTATGGGCAGCGCATATAGTTCAATTTTTTTTTTTAATTAGATTTAATTAGTCAAGCTTCGACTAGAAAACCTAAATCACATGAGTTCTTGATTCCCAGCAGTAAAAATCAAACAAGCAAACATTAATTTTAGGACCGCAAGTACTTGGCAAATAAGATTGGTTATAATTACGTTTTGCTTCTGCTTTATAAAGCAGCATGTTATTTTAGTGAAAAACATAAAGCAAAAAAAGTGTGATTATTGGTTGATCGGATTAACGGCTAGTAACCGTCATTTATTCTTCTCTTATTCTCGTGACCGAACTCAAAATAATAATAAAAATTGACGAAAAAAAACCAATAACTTAAGTAATTGCAGTTATGCATCTATTAATGCACTAAGGTTTTTTTAAGATAAAAAATAAAGCATGACCGTTTCCTTATTTATTATGCCAATGAATAATAAATATAAAGGGTAAACATTATAAGTAAAATGGTTGTTATGGTAATTGCTTTTCTTTTTGAATTTTTTTTATAATTTAACGTATAGTTTAGATTTTAAAGTTTTCGGATAATTATTATTTTTTTTAAGAAATAACCGATCTCGGTTTGAAATGTAGAGATGAATTGCCTGTAAAATAAGAGAATAACCCACAAAAAAATTAAATTATATACTTAGTTAAGATAGAATAATACCTAATAATTCATTCTTTATTGAAAGGTGATGACGTTATTGAATGTCCGCTATATATATGAGTTGTTTATCTCTATGATTTTAGTCAGTATGTTTAAAGATCATACAAATTTATGATGAAAAAATTTCTTGCCATAATAAATTCTTAAGATCTTTCGTTGTTAAAGTATTTTTATGTTTATCAAATTCGAAAAAGTTGCGTGGTATAGGTTCACCATTTGGCTCATCATTAGGATCATGATACACACTTAAGTATGGATGATTTAGCGCTTCTTCGGCTGTTATTCTTTTTGCAGGATCAAATATTAACATTTTTTGTAATAAATCTACTCCTAATGGGTTTACTCCTTTGAAAACATTTGTAAGATTTACCGGATCATATTTAGGTAGTGATGCAATATATTGTCTTGCTCTTTGACTCTCCATACATTGTAGTCCTTCCTCATCAGGTGTACCAAGGAATCCAAATATTAACATAAGTTGATGTCTATAATCTTTACCTGGGAAAATTGGTCTCTTCAAGAATAGTTCTGCCAAAATACATCCACATGACCATATGTCCATAGCCTTCGTATATTTTGCAGCTGTTAACATGACTTCTGGTGCCCTATACCATCTTGTTGCAACGTATTCTGTCATTGCACTGACGTCTTGTTGTTCCTCATCTAATTCACTATCTTTCCCTATTCTAGCTAACCCTAGATCACAGACTTTCAGATCGCAGTTTGAATTAATTAACAAGTTTGAAGGTTTCAGATCTCTATGAATAACATTACAACTATGCAAAATTTTTACAGCTCTTAATGTTTGATATATAAAATACTGCAAATGATCATCAGATAATTGCTGCGTTGCTATCACACGATGAAGATCTGTTTGCATCAGCTCCTGAATAATATAAACTTCATTAAAATTTTCAAATGAATCAGGTTTTTGAATATCAAACAATGAAATAATATTTTCATGTTCAAAATGTTTTAATAATTTTATTTCTCTTAATGTTCTTAATGCAAATAATGGCTTATCAAATGGTTCAATCTTTTTAATTGCCACTGTTTCACCAGTAGGTTTATGGGTGGCAGAACAAACTATGCCATAAGCACCCTCTCCAAGAAGTGATTTTAGTTGAAATTCACTTGATATGTTAAAAACAATTTTTTTACCCATTTTTTTAACGACTAAATCTATTATTCAATTTTTTTATATGCAATGCACTGACCCTTACTGTAATTTAGAAAAAATATGAACCATTGATGAGCTAAAATTATGTTTCTTTGGTCGCATTTATCATGGCTTCAATTGTTATAGTATATATACATATATGTTGAGATGCTGTAATATTGAAATGTTGTATTTTATTTGTAGTTAATGACAGTGTTCGCTCTCTAAATACCATAGATGATGTACTATTCTATGAAACATAGTATAACAAAAATATTATAAAATAAACCGGAGGACTGAATATCGTTCTTTGTTTCAGATATTTATGAAATGCCATTATTTCCGTTTTAAGGAAATAATTGAATAGTTTCGCGAGTGTTTCATATTAAAACAAGACTTCAATAGTAAAAAAAGAATTTCCTTATATTAAAGACAATGACAATAATTTAATTTTTTGTAATTATATTAATCAGGAGTTTTGACGTATAAGGAAAGATAATTGCTAAAACTATGGGTTGCAGTCTAAGTTTCGATTTATGCATTGCATTTTCATTACATAAGTTGTATATAATGTTGTTTCAAAATGAATCCTTCTTATAATAAAATAACTTATTCTTTTTAATACTTATATTGTACATCTTGTATATATAACTGAATTAATTCAAATTGCTTTGAATTTTCTAATTGCATTAGATTCTAAAGAAAACGGTTTATCTCAAAGTTAATTTTCAGCAACAGTTTCTTTAGCAGCAGCTTTTTCAGAATTTATTTTTGCTAATCTTTCAGCTTGTGCTTTTGCTTTTGGATTATCACTGGACTTAGTCTCAACGTCAAATAATCTATATAATAATTCATGTGTATCTTCTTTACATACCATCAGGTTCATACATTTATTACCCTTCCATACCGGCAAAAACAAACTTTCTTTATCATCGCCTTCTCGTTCAATTTCAATAAAACAACAACCTGAGCTTAATTTATTCATTCTGTTGACATATTCATCATCGAGGTGTTTAGCTAAAATATCAGTAAAACTTGGGAAAGATTCCATCAATAGATGCTTCAATAATGCCATATTAGCAGGTACAATTCTATTGGATTTCATATGATGCTTCATTATCGGTAAAGCTTCACTTTGTATTCTCCATGAACATTCAATATCACTTCTTTGAGAAACAAATAATTTCACACCAGAATATATCATTTTTAACCTGTCACCGTTAGATTGAATAATATCCCTTAAGGATGGGCTTACAGTATAAATAACTCTAGTAGGTTCACCGGTTGCATTACGCACTAAACATGTTCTTTTATCAAATTTAGAATCAATACCATAGAAACTCCAGCAATTCTTTAACGTATCATGCTCTGGATCAATAAATACAAAAGGCTCTTCATTAGCATCGCGAGGTAATTTTTCTTTCTTTTCGACATCAGTAGAAAGTTTAGCTTTTTTGAGGGCCGGTTCTTCAGCTTCACCTGAAGTTATATCTTCAAAATCTTCCAGTTTTTCAATAACAGTAATGAAAAAACCACCTGTGTTTTGTTGATGTGGGTACACTCTTATACAGTTTTCTAAATTAAACTGAGGTTTCTCCTCTTCAGATGGTGGATACCATGAGTTTGAGGTGCCTTGATCTCCTTTTTGTTTTATAATCATATCTCTATTAAAAACTGGCCAAGAATCAATACCTTTGGATCTAATAAGACCTGGTAATTTATCATCACAGTTCACCAATCTAATCTTTGATCCCCATTTTCTTAAAGCTGCTGCAATGACTGCTTCGTTTTCTATTGGATTCATTGAACATGTAGAATAAACTAATCTACCTTTAGGCTTTAATAAATTCAAGCCTCTGTTTAGAATATTTAGTTGGATATTATGTAAACCCAATCCACCTTGACTAGTCCAGTCCCTCCAAACGTTAACATTTTTTCTCATTGTACCATCACCAGAACATGGTACATCACATAAGATTCTGTCAAATTTTAAGAAATCATCGCTGTTTGCTGGATTTTCACGTAATGCTACTCTTGGAAAGAATTGAGCATCGTGATTAACTACCATCAAGTTTGCACTGTTTAACCTTTTTAATTGATGAACTAACATATGTGATCTTCTTGCATCTGCATCATTGGCAATAACGACACCAGTTGGTTCATCGTCATTTGTATGCAAAGCTTCAATTAATTGTGCAGTTTTTGACCCCGGGGCAGCACACATATCCAAAACATT
Organism: Tetrapisispora namnaoensis; assembly: GCA_003705985.2. Taxonomy (NCBI): domain Eukaryota; kingdom Fungi; phylum Ascomycota; class Saccharomycetes; order Saccharomycetales; family Saccharomycetaceae; genus Tetrapisispora; species Tetrapisispora namnaoensis. The sequence continues at coordinate 641,137 of PPKD02000001.1, read as the reverse complement.
ATGATTCGATTTTACTTCCAAAAGGATTGGTGGGATCATAGAAACAGCTTCTTGTCTAGAAATATTACCTACTGCGGTTTCAACTACCAAAAATCTTTGAGTTTTAGAAAATTGGCTATGTTTTCTGATAACTGATTTTGGTACATCTAATTGCCATGCCAAATGGTTTGGGTACCACGGTAATTCTATTGGTGATTTGATTTTTTCCCCTTCAAACTCAACACCAGTCAAATTTGGCAAATGTTTTTCTTTAAACAAGTGTAATACTTCCTGAGCATGGTTCCTTGACCCAGTGACTCTAAAAGTCAAAGGAAGAGGAGATTGACATGCTTTCTTGAAGTTTTCCCATTGAGCTACAGGTATTATTTTCAAAGTTTTATAATATTTTTCCCATTGCTCATTATCTTTAACTAATTCTGCCCAGTTCTTTTGGGCATTTGAATCATCACGAGCACCAAAGGTTTTTTGTTTGCCTCTAAAATTTTTTCTTTTAGCCATTTCTTAGATTCTTTGAGGTTACTTATCTTTAATTAAATATGATAAGTGTTAAAAAATAATTTTTCAAAAAATATAAAAACTTCTAATCTACTTATGTTAATTATTTACTTAAATTTCTACAAATCTAATTTTATCTCATCTCATCTTAAGTAAATATTGTTTTTCATTATTTTGAATTTATTACTTCCAAAATTTTCAGATGTCAAGAAAGTGATGAGAATAATAGATGAATGCAGGAATGGCAGAAAATATACTGTGCAGATAAAGAAACAACGGAATAAATGAATTCATGCAAATATTGATATATATATATATATATATATATATATATATATATATGTGTGTGTTAAAGTATGTATTTGTGTATTATAAGATGCCTTGGTGGATCCCCTATATATTAGCGGGATCTTCTTCGTAATTAACCACTTTTGATACCATTTGGGAAACTCCAGGTGCTATCTCATTTTTATCTTGATCCGCAACCAAGAAGTCCTTTACCCATTTCTCAACTAAGAAACCCAATGCAATCAAACTTGTATCATCGAATTTATTCAGTAAATGAGGATATTTTTTCAAACATAATTGGGTAGCATAGTAGTGCAACACTCTTAGATCAACAGAGGGTATCAATTCTCCAGTGTATAAACCTTGATCCCTATCATTACTAGCAATTTTTTCTAATTCTTCTCTAGTTAGAAATGGAATGGGTACGAGATGGTCAAGTTTTTCGGCCAAAACTTCGTCAGCACCGGCTGTGTAAGACCCATATCTTTTGATTAAATCACTACAAGCCTCGTAGACGTTACGATCCATGCCTTCAAGTAGCGATGTGTTGGTTTTATTCTATTTTCAATAACAGACTCAAACTTATGAACTAACCGATATTTTATCAATCGATGTAACATCTAGGATATAATGTCAATTAGAAAGAACCACAATCATCAAAAAGAGAGACAAAAAATAATCAGTGGTTCCAAAGATACCTTTAATCTCATTAAGAGCGAGTAATTACTAAAGCCATCACCCAAATTTTAAATTCGAAACTGCACAAATTACTTCACAGACAAGTGCTATCCCGGCCGCCTCCATCACGGGTCGTCCTTGTAGTCGCTGGATGAAACTCCCCTAACCACGGTAAGGACGAGACCTAGTAAAACTAAGCCTATTACTACGTTACTGCACCAGGCTATACAAACAGATTTCTCATGCCGCAAGCCAACGGGCAAACCCGCAAAGATCGATTAATTGAATAAACCAGGACACGTCTTATGAAGCTTATTATCTCTCTTCAAGGAAAGCGTCACGAAGACACTTTGAATGAATGACAGCATCAAACGAGATAACAAGAGGCAATTAACCATTAGTACGCGGCACAATACACGGATGTATTTTGTCGCTCGAAACGACTAGTGAACACGCGTCCAGCCGCTAGGAATTGATCCCATGCTGGAAATCTCAAAGATACCAGTTCCACTATTGAAGCCATTACAGCCTAACGTTTCATAATGTTTTCTTTCTTTATATAGCTATATACATATTTCACAACATATGAGTATTATCTATATATTTATATTAACTTTTAAATACTCAAAAAAGTATATTAATGCAATTAACTAATACATTCTATTTTATTTCATACTAATTATACAAGTATAGAATTGTTATACATGCTCATGGGGGATATTTTCAGTGTTTCATATATTTTGTATTAACGCTTATCACTCATTGCTTCTCTTCTAGCTGCATCTTGTAATAAATTGGTATCAACCATATTTTTTTGTAAATATACATATCTAACGTTTGATCCCCTTATAAATATATTCCTTACGGACTTTAAATGTGGGTATTTTGTATCATTATTACATGATATGTTGTCTAATTTCAAATTCAAGAATTGGTCAACTGACTTCAATGTACCTTTCAATTCAATATCATTCTTCAGCTGTTAAAAAAATAAAAAGTTAATACAATTTCCAATAATATAATAGTTTCATGTGAAACTAAATATTGTCAATTATAAATATTTGTTAGTATGAGACAATATCTTAACAATAAAACTATTTTTAAAATGTAAACATACTTCAACAGTAACTTCTTGGTCCACAAGTGTTTTGAAAAAAGAAAAAAATAACATCAGAGCTTTATATCTTATTAAATAGCCTAACTATTTTTTGATGATGATTACTTCTGTTTAGTGTGTCTTCCTTCAAAAGCACCAACTGTTTATCTCCTCCTTAACGTTGACAGCTCGTTTTTATATTAAATGTTTGATTTCACAAATTTTTAAAATGTTAATTTTCCTTGGAAGCGGATAATGAAAATTAAAATTATATATTCATACATGTGCATATATGGTACTACTGCTGAAGTAAAGAGTTTGCAATATGTAAGAAGATAATTATGATCAGTATTTTTGTATTTATGAAAATGTTTATAAATCTACTTAAAATTACTATCTACTGAGTTCATGGGTAAAAATAGATGCTGACAGAAATTGGGAGGATAACAATACGATCTTATTATTATTCTTGAAGTTCTCTGGTTTTCAACATTAATGGATGTCCAGTAACTCTAAAATATATGTCTTTAACGTCATCAGTTGTTGTTTCAAAATGTGATGATGCATCATATGATTTGGATAAGAAGATGTTGTCTTTAGATCCGTCTTCTTTTGGCTCAAATAATTCTGCAATACCCATGAATTTTTCCTCAATTGGACCTAGTAGTTTTAATGCAGGTTCCAATTCTATATGCGGCTTATCCGTTTCAATTACAGTAGATATAATAGCAATATAGCGGCCTTTGCTACATACATTATGTGAGTCCGAAACTACAGCAATGTAAATATCATTTGATCTACCTACTTGAGATTGTGGAATGATAATTTGTAAGGAATCTGCATCACCCGTACCTGGAATCGAATGTTCTAATATACATATGGCTCTTATTACCCTTTTCCCAGTTGATTTACATTTTTCAGGAAAATAAGTTGGATCAGCTATAACAATTGGAGCTGTGAATTCTCCTAACTTCGTTTTAATGCTTTTAAACTTATGATCTGTTGTATAATTAATTTCTTCAATAGGAGTATCTAGCATATACGTACCACCATAAATAGCAGATAATCTTGCGAAACCTTGTGGAAGCTCCCCTAAACCGTACATTGGATACAAATATGGCGACTTACCATATTTGGCCACACTTTTACAATACAATAGTATTCGCTCAAATGTTGGTCTTGCTGGTTGTTGGATATAATCATCATTGGTCCATAATGCCATGGCATGACCTATAAAATCTTTAGTGGCAGTCCCTAATCCGAACTTATAGAAGACCTCATCCATTGTATTTTTATCTAAATCCAACCCTTGGTGTGTCGAATTATCATCATCATTATAATTACTAATCCATTCTAAAAACTTCTTCATCCTCCTTTTCTCAAAAATACCCATTAGCGGAGAAGTAATTGCTTCCATTTCATTGCCCGGAACCTTGTAAATTTTACCATTTTTGAAAACATAAGATCCTGTAACTTGCTTAAAATCCAGATAACTTGTTACATTGGTATGAACTAAAATATTGGTTAATTCTCCATTTGCCATAATAAATTTTGGAATTAAATCAACATTCCAATCTCTATCCTTTCCAAATTTAGCCTCTCTGTCAGCATCTGACATTGGCTTTTGCTTAAATTTTTTAAATAATTGGGATAAACTTGCAGAGGCAGCTTCCCCTCCATAGTGGTCCTGTCTATCTATATGCAAAACTTTTTTACCATCAACAGATAATAAACCAGATAATATACATTCTGTTAAACCAGTACCCAATACGATAACATCATATTCTGTGTCCAAATCACTCTGGCTCATTGTATGCTTCTTCACTTTACGAATCCTTTTTCTATGTTTTTTAGAACTTTTGCTATTTCTTTATTTAAGTCTTTTAGACTTAAGTGTATACTAAGACTACATAAACATATAATCTAATATATAATTTTACATTTTTCAAAAAGATCTCTGAGTAATTTACTACATCAGCTTAGTGATTTATGATATATATATTTTTTTTCCTTTTTTCTTTTTTAGGGAAAAAGTGAAAATTGCAGTGCGTTCCTTAATATTTTACTAAAATATAAAAGCGTAAACGGTACATAATGAAAATAACATAACGTAACACGCATACATACATTTATCTGATTAATCAGTAAGTATGCAATTAGTCTAAAATTGATGTAAGAAGTATTCTTTTCGTTATTTATGTGCTTAATTTGAAATCTTTTGGCCTTTTTTAATGTTTTACAAAGGTATATTACATCAGCGTGATAGTCTCAGTCAGTAGAACTTATTTTACAAATTTGTTTTAAAAAACAAATTAAAACAAATTAAAACAAATTTAACCATTTAGTAAATGTGGTTGAAATATTCTGTATTGTATTTGATGCACTCCTACTTTGTTATTAGTGCCACTGTTATATAGCAAAGCTTCGGTGTTATTGAGCTTCGTGTAGTTTGTAGAATATGAACGCTTTATATCTTGAAAATTAAGATTACGGGTAACACCTTATAAAAACCGTAATCGAAATTTCAGAAATTAAAACCTCAAGGATGAGCCATGAGATTCTTAAATAAGAGTAGTATTACAGCAGGCTGTTAAGCAGAGCGTGATTAACGAATTGTTGCATATCGATTGACTTCGGATGAGTTAGTTAGTTAATTAACTTTTTTTTATCATTCATCCTCATTGATTGGACCTAAGCACAAGGTATTGTAACAGATTGTCCAAGTCATACCATTCATTCAATTTACGTTTTATAAAATATCAAAAATTAACCATACTAAACGTTCAGAAATAATGTCAACATTAACTCATATTGGTTCCGCTACAAAGGAAACAATTAAGAAATTTCGTATTTCTACATCTAGAACTGAAGTTATAAAAGCTCTTTCCATTAAAATTGAATCTAAACCATCTTATGAAATAATTATTGATGAGGAAGAAACTGAAGAATTGGAGGAAATTGATTCATTAAATGAATTGGCTGATGTTCTACCAGATAATTCTCCAAGATATGTTCTTATGGCTTACCCATTGACAACAAGAGATGGTATCAAACAAGCACCTTTGATTTTACTGTTCTGGAAACCACCAACTGTTGTTTCTCAGGAATGGAAAATGTTGTATGCTAACTCTTTAGAATTGATAAGGCATGAATGTGGTGTTAACAAGTTGATCGAGGTTACAAATGGTCTAGAAGATGAAGATCAAGTTGAAGAACTAATAGAAAAAATAGAAAAGTGAAGTAAAATAATTACTATATTTTTATAAAACAAGCAAATATAATCGAAAGTCAAGTCAATGCAATTAATTTAATGTAAATAATTATGTAAAAGATCCGTTACATTTATACTTGATATTACAATTGCACCGTAATTTTGGAGTGACTATTTTTAATAACACCCAAACATTCAAACATTCAAATGATATTTTACATAAATACTTTGAAAAAAATTAAATTCAAAATAAAGTTTTTTCGGTATATTGACCGTGACGCGAACATTATGAAGCGCTTTATATTTGAAATTCATTGTATTATGTAGTGGTCATTTCCCTGCCTTGAAACATTTAAGCCATTATTGAAAATTTGTTATCGAATTTCAAAAGTATATAAAGCTATTAGTTTCCTCATCTGTTCCAAATACTAGTATTAATTATTCATGTTGTAGTTAATTTTTTTCTTCTCAACATTAAAGATACCAACTAAACCAAAACAAATAATACATCAAAAATGGGTCGTATGCACAGTTCCGTATGTTTATTTTCCAGATAACCTAGAAACTATATGCCACTGTAGGATACAATTCAATATTTTCTGTAAATATTTGTTTAGACTTTCGAAAGCGATACTATTGGATCATTTGAATTTCATTTATTTTATTGAGATTTTTCATTTTTATGTGATTTTAAACCGGTCTACATCAGGTATTTGTGTGTTTAATGAATGTTTATTAAACTTACATTATCCAGAAGAAATATATTGCCTATCAATTAAAGCGGGCATTCTTCGAGGTGTAGTAGCTGGGTGATTCCAAATTATGCAGGTTAATTATAAGTTTTTTTAGAATGAGTTCTGACTGTGTTATTATGAATCAATTGATTTATTATTACAACTGTATTCAGACTATTTTATGAATATTTGTTATTCTGTTTAAATTATTTCATCCTTTGTTATGAAATAATCATATTTATTGTGACCACTGTGCTTGTATTGCATGGGATCATGTAAAATGATTTGGAATCTTTAACGTACATAAAAATGTGATTTCTATTTAATTGTAAATTCATATCCAAAAGTCAGCTTGGATAGTTTAATATAATTTTTCAGACTTATTGTATACATTCTACTTAGTAATTTTGAAATGCGAGTTTACTAACAATTATTTGCAATGATCTGAAAATATAATCTATTTTTACTCATTGCACACATTATAAATAGGGTAAGGGTATGTCCTCCTCTTCTCTACCATACTCTAGAAATGCTCCAGCTTGGTTCAAATTATCTTCTGAATCAGTTGTTGAACAAATCATCAAGTATGCCAGAAAGGGTTTAACCCCATCTCAAATTGGTGTCTTATTAAGAGATGCTCACGGTGTTACTCAAGCCAAGATCATCACTGGTAACAAGATCATGAGAATCTTAAAAGCCAACGGTTTAGCTCCAGAAATTCCAGAAGATTTATACTTCTTGATTAAGAAGGCTGTTGCTGTCAGAAAGCATTTGGAAAGAAACAGAAAGGATAAGGATGCTAAATTCAGATTAATTTTGATTGAATCCAGAATCCACAGATTAGCTAGATACTACAGAACTGTTTCCGTTTTACCACCAAACTGGAAATACGAATCTGCTACTGCTTCCGCTTTAGTTAACTAAACTGCTTAATGTATTTATTTGTATTACTATTTTTATATACCAATTTTAACATTAAACATTTTATTTACTAGTTTAATCAGTCTTTTTGCATACTCAATCATATATAGGCATATTTTATCACACATATTACATTCTGTATAAAATATAAATAGCAAACACATAAGTTTACAACCTAATATTATATAGCATTAGATAATATCCGGACCCTGCTATAAAGAATCAAAGAGAATATTTTCTACATTTTTCCGTTTCTTACTACCAATTACTCGAGGGTAATCAGTCCTCAACATGGTATTTCATTTTAGGTTACTTCAAGACCATAAAGTATATGTCTTACATTTATACAGAATTTGTTTAAGAAATGTCCTCCGACAAATTAATTCTAATGGACTACAAATTAATGTTAAAAATATACTACATAAAGAAACGAGAAGAAATAAAAATAACTTATCTAGTTGGTATGTTTTCATAGCTTTAACTGATTTACAGGCATTAAATAGGAACATTATTAATCGAGATTGGAAGAAATTGCTGGAGATGATCAATAAGTATGATAATAAGTCCATTTCTAAAGGTTTTTGCAAAGATAAAAACATAAAGCTAACGGAGGAGCTAACAAAATTGAATAACTTAAATGAGCTCAAAAAAACCAATCAACAGAATTCTAATGTTGTTAGAGATATGTTTATCTTAGATAGATACGTTAAAGAAAGACAGAGTCGAAATGAACTACCAAAACTTAATTCTAACCAGATGAAAAGAGAATTACTGATGCCTCTTGCGTTGCATGAGCATGCAAAAATGAATTTGAATCGTATACATAACCAATTGTTAAAGGGTCCTCCTCCAGTTTATTTAACTAAAACAACTATGGGTAAATCAAGCATATGGTTCATTAGATCAATATTCAATAAAAAGAAAAATCAATCGAAGAGACTGACAGCTATATTGATGTCAGAAAGAATTAGATATCAAAGATGGATAGATTTTATTAACTCATCGAAAAAACTACTACAAATGTCAATATATGAGGCTTTATGGGAACAATATTTAACTGAAGGTGAATACATAAAAATAAATATAGATAAATTACACTCCGATCTCCTCTCTAAAATTCACAACTTCACAATAAATAAATTAGGGAATTTGGAAAACACAATAAAAACTGTCCTTGCTAAGCAAAATGCAGATGAAGATTTGCTTGTACAATGGCTTCTGCCGATAGCTAATGTTCTTTATTTGTTAGAAGCTAATGAATTGAAAGCTCAATCAAAATTCATAACATTTAAAAACATGCTAAAAGATAAGAATAATAAAATGGTATATAATTATAAAAAAAGAAGCCAATTGTTATATGATCTAAAAGTTCGTCGATATAAAAATATCATTAAAGTTCTACCAACTGTAAATAAATTTGATCCACATAAAAATTTAAGAAGTATTATACAAAAACATAAGTTATGGCCCAATTAATGGGTGTTTCAAGAAAATTCTAAAGCTTATATCACTATGCACTTAATAATATATTATATTGAGGGTTTATTTTTTTGGTATCCATGTTTACGATCTATATATTTGCATCTTTATTTAAAAGCTGATTGTATATCATTCTATTCTCACATCAATTACAGTCAATCTTCCTTGACAAGATCACCTAATTGTGATGGATTATCATTTTCTATGATTTTTATATCAGAAATCCACTTAGAAATATCAGACTCGACTTCATCTTGAGTTTCGTCAGCATTCTGAATGCCCAAGCTTTTTAAATTAGCAATTAATGCCTTTATTTCTTCATCAGATGATTTATTGCTTATGATTTCTTCAAATAACGAAACAGTGTACTTATTATTAGCACTATTTGTTTCATCAATCTCTGAGGAGAGTTTTGTTGTTGGATTATAAAGATGTATTCCAGTTCTTGCGAAGAGGGCATCTTCAGATAATTGTGTCAGATAAAATTGTGAACATTTAAAGTGAAATTTTGAGCAATATGTTGATAAATAAGCATAAGGGTTACTTTCCCATAAAAATTTTTTTGTAGCATTACTTATTGAAAAAGGATCACGTATTCTTTCTGGAGATTTATTGCAAAGAGGATATCCACATTTTTTATTTAAATTTCTTTCATCAACCAAATCATTATAAAACTGTGGTGTTAATAGACGACTTGCATACTTCAAAGTTTCTTTATCTTTACAACATGTATCACACAATAATTCTAATAGATCAACAGAAATACTTTCTGACTCTTTTATAGAAAGTTGCCTATGATTTTGATGGTTCTTCAATACCTTTTCCTGTATGTCCTCCTTACTAATCATGTTCTATACAATGCACTTTTCTATGAATGCAATCTTTCTTTACGCAACAAATCACTAAGAATCAACCATTGAAATAATATATGATTTAAAATTTACAGAGTTTTATGTTGAAATTATATCATATATATAATGTATCGGTCCACGTAATCATATATATTTGGATTATTTTATATTTATGAACCTCATCGCCTTCCGGAAAGCCTTATTACTTAATTTAAAAGTTACAATAAAATAATTAGTTTTTTCGTATAATAAATAATAATCTATAGATCTGAAAACGGATTTGATGCTCAATCCTAATCCATATTATATCTGGAAAGTCTATTATTTTTTGGATATTACACATAAGTATTGAGATTTCATTAATTAGAAATACATTAAAATTACTTGTGTGATTTTTAGCAACTTGATACTATATTTAATATTATTCTTTTTTCACCATGGAGTCCACTCTGGTAGAAGATAATCTCCAAAGTAAGAACATAAATGCTGTTTTATGTGGTGCAAACAACTCGCCGCAGCTTTCAACAAGATCGTGGTCATATACTTTAAAAGTAGGCTTTTTTGCCTTGTTAAATTTGGATTTTATCTTTTGAGTTCTTTTAGATGTTAATTCTTTCAAAACGTCTGGTCTTCTTTCAAAATAGAGGGAGCAACCTCTTGCTACGCCTAAATCATCTGCAGCAAAGACATTGGGTCTCTTAAGATCCATAGTTAAAAACATTTTTGCACTCCAAGGCCCAATACCTTTAATATTTGTTACTAGATGATCAATAATCATATCATCATCAGACTGGGTTAAGAAAAATAGATTTTCAATTTCTTTTTTTTTTTCATAAAAGTAATCAACCAAAGATTCAAAATAACTTAACTTTCTTGTACTAAATCCTGCCGATCTGATCTGCTTTTTAAATTCACTACCAGATTCACCATGCAAACGATCATATACTATACTTATGGTTGGTTCGACATTTTCAAAAATGTCCAGATATTTTTTTTTTATTGATTCTGATGCCTTTCCACTGATCTGCTGTGCTATTATTACAAAAGTTAATCTTCTAAAAAAATTCTCTATTCTTAATTCATTATCAGTTATCTCATTACCTTCTTTATTATTTTCAAAATTTACAAAGTTTCCTGACACAAGCACATCAAATAGAGAGGGATCTTTTTCTAAAATAAACTGGCACCCTTTTATGAACTCTGGAGTATGTGCTTCAATAAACTCTTGTGACAAAGTCCTTGCTTCTACTGCTTCTTCTGTTTCTACAGTTGCTCTGCTTCTCTTGTTTGCTACATGACCGCTATTTGACGTCATTTTCCCTCAACTATAAGATATGCTACAGTTCGAAGCAAATTAAATTGTATATTCAATCGTCTTATTTGAACAAGTTGTTCCTGGAACTTATAACCATAAACCTGTCTTGAATAAATGAATCTTGATCTTTTTATTCTCTTCCCCGGTTTATTATAATTAGTAACTTAAGTCATCAAATTGAAAAGTTTTCCATTCTTCAAAGTTCGCAATACAAGCTTGAAAAGGTAAAAACAACGTTAATTGCCCAAAATACACTATTTAAAATCTTTCAAGAGGCTGCATATTAATTCAGTTCTATAAACTAAGTCACTATTGATCTATTCAATACTAACTGTTAAAGAAAAGCACACATCGTTAATAAACTTATGTTTTATCAAAGTAGTTTATCTATATCATGCTTTTAGTACATTGCAATGTAAACTTATGCAGTTACATTGAATTCGATGACTACTAAGAAAGTGTATCTTTGACTGTAAACCATCTTGTAGATTACTCAATGGATTACTAGTTTCTATAGCTAATGTCAACACATTGCCTTCCGTCTTAAACTTTCAAGTTTTCTGATTGCAATTAAATATACTTCTATACTTAAATCCAGTAAATCTTATCATTATAGTATAATGAAAAAAAAAATGAAAAGAGGAAATTTGTAAATCAGAATGAAAAACCTTATTATTAAAAGTTCGACCTCAGTAGCTTACATAAAACCTTATTTAAAATAATGTATATAATAATAGTTTTCTGCAATTGGGTTGAAAATTGAATCTTGCAATTTATTTAAACCTTAGATATTAAATCTGCATCATAAAAACAGCCCATTCAGAATACTATATGCATAGCCATGGATTTTATTGTGGAAAATGAAGAGTTGTTACAAGTTGGTAACAGATCAACTGATGAAAATGGGACTGAAGGAAAAGAGATTAATAATACGATAGCTGGCATAGAAATAAAAAAGGATGAACAAACCGAGAAAGCTTTCAGTCAGCTTGAAGATACAGTTAACAAAACATACGAAAAGACTTCTAAGGTATTGGGACAATATGTTCAAGAAGATGACGAAGGTATTCATATTAATCTTCCAGATTTTAATACAAATGTGACAGATAAAGCTCAAATGTACATTGACTCCTTAGACAGTAATATACAAAATGCTGAGGAAGTTGCTTCCAATTATTGGAAAAAAATGTCATCTAATAACTTTTGGTCTTCAATGTCTAATTCCTTATCATCACAGTTAGATAAAGTTGTTAAAATAAAAAACGAAGTTGTTAAAAATACCATGAATTATGACAAAAACAACGGCAAAAATAGTTCTTCATTATTACAAGTTGCTGGTAATAGAACCGAAGCTGAATTAAAGGAATTATCAAATAATGAAAAGCTCTATATTGAGAATAAATTACAATTAGCAGATGAGTTTGATGTTGATAAACGGACAGATGAAATATCAAATCTATTGGAATCTGATAAAGACTTATCTAATCTAATGAATAAAATTGTTCCTACTGATGTTACATATAAAGATTTTTGGAATATATATTTTGTAAATAGAGAAAAAATTAGAGAAAGAGAAGAAAGAAGAAAGAAAATACTTGAGACTGAAAAAGCAAATGAGGAAAATAATGATGATGTTGGTGGATGGGATGATGATGAAGATGAAGATGAAAATGAGTTAGAGGAAAAGCCCGTAATTATTCAAAAGGAAGATGCAATGGAGCCTTTGTTGGCAACTGAAGAAAACATAAAGATAAAAAACAATAAAAAGGTGAATGGTACTGATACTAACGAGACTTCATCAAATATTGTAAAAGAAACATCAAGTGAAGTTGAAGAAAAAAAGAAGACCTCAGAAGAAACGACAGGAGGTGATAATCAATTAAATGAGGAAGAAAATAAGAATGAAGAAGAAGAAGATGATGATGATGATGACTGGGAATAAAAATAATCCGATTTATTTATACTTTTTTAATGATATATAAAATTATTTTGCTATTTACTTCAATCAACTTTACAACTTTACAAATTTATTAATACTTATTGTTACAATGTATTACTGTCAAAATAAAATTTCAAAAACTAATACTTAATTTTGATTCTTGTCCTTCTTTTATATACACATAAATCTTATATAATACGATAATTATGCTATCAAAAAAATATTCATACCCCATATACTCTATGATAAAATAGAACATATGCGTTTGGTGTGATGCATTCATATGAATTTTTTAAGGGTCTAAACTTAGTATCATCAAAATATTGCCATCCTATTTTGCCTTTATCGACATATGCTGTGTAATGACCTCCATATAAACTTCCGAAATGTGCTGCGACAGCGTTCAACTTATACTTAAATGGTGCAACTTGACCTCTAGTTGGCAGTTCATCTGTTACACCTGGTGGTAATCGGCCATCAAAATCGTCTGCCCAATACGGGGTTAAATCCAATAAGAATGGATACTTTACAAAGATATTGTTTTTATTCAACATATTATCAAATCTCTTTAGATGAATAATTAAATTTCTTGGCAATCTAGTTATTGTTAATTTTTTTGTAGATGGTTGTTTTTTCTTACAGTTTGGACAAGACCATAATTCATCTGTTTCTAAATTTTCTACTTTTGTAAATTCATTGAAACAATCAATTAGGCTACATGATTTACCACGTGGAACTGGTACAGATAGAACTGAAAATGCCTGATATGTAGTGGAAGTTCCTCCACAAACCTTACATTTTAACTGTGAGGCATATTGTCCTTGAAATTGATCAACAATTACACTGAAATCTGTTGTTAAATATCTTTCCCATTCAATAGAAGAGGCAATTCTCAGTGATAACTTTTCTCTCATTTTTTCAGCATTTTCTGAAAGTTCTTTTAAAGGAGGGTTTGCACCACATTGGTTTAAATCTTCATGTAAACCATCAAGCAAAAATTGACAAAATTCCTGACTATCTTGTTGCATATCATTTCTAAAAATTGAATTTACTGAACCACATGCTAGTTTAAATTGCGATGGTTTAACTGAAGATGTTCGGTTCTTGCCCTTTTGTTCGGAACCTTCAACATACATAGTATTGATTAACCTAGCAAAATTTCTAGCGAGAACACCCTTTGAACCTAATTTACTGTTTAAATTGATATGTTTCTCATATGAGTTATTTAAAAATATTTTAATAAACTCATGAGAACTCAATAAACACTGAATAATACAGTTTAAATAACAGGAATTCCCCATATTTTCCATGCCAACTGAAAAATCATAGTCTTTGTCAGAATTATCATACGATTTTAAAGTGCTGGAAGATGGAGGTAATTGAGGTAGTGAAGGTAAGGATTGACTTGGTGGTTTGGACATAACTGACGTGACGCCTAAATTTTTAATTGTTGATATATTTCCTGGTTTAAAGTTGTCAGCACCTTTTAAGTTATATAATTCAGAACTATTAATAGGAACAAGTCTATGAGTAGGTGACGATGTCTCAATAAGCTTTGATGGAGGACTCATGGCTTTAGTGCTAATTGGAGAAATTGGTCCCATAGTATTATTTGAATTATGAATGTTATTAATTAAGGGAGTTGATATATTAGGTGTCCTCGGATATTGTGATATATTCAAATCTAGTGAAGGTTTTGATGTAAGTGGTAGAGAATAATCTGCAGTTATTTGAGATGTTGATAAAGATTTCTTGGGACTATTGAGGCTGTAACCATAATTACTTGAATTTGAATACTTTGACCCATGTGAGGAACCCGTCAATGTTCCATTTGGTACGCTCGCTTGCAGTATATTTCCTCTGTTAAGAATCTGTTTAAAACTTGGTGTTCTATGTGGCAAGGGTGACTGCTGCAGTGGTAATTGATAATCTTTCGAGTAACTCAAATTATTCGAAGAATTCATCATTACTTTCATGGAATTGTCTTTCACATAATTTGAAGAAGATGTTAAATTAGGCAACTTTTGTAAATTAAGAGCTGATGTATTTCCTTCATTATAAATGCTATCTCCACTTTGTTTTTGTACTTCAGATACTTGCCCTGATACTTTAATATTTTGTTGTCTTGATGCTATGAAATGAGAGTTGGTAATGTTATCTGCTGATAAAGATGCAATGCATTCACCTTTTTTATTTACCCAATTCTTGAAACCTCTATCTAAAATAAATATTTTTAAATTTTTCTGAAAAATTGGTTTTGTAAATGACCGATTCATCAATAAATCTAATAATACTAGTTGTTGATGTAGATAGAATTTTTTTCTTTGATCATCATCGGTATATATAACAATATAGTCAAACTTATCTCTTTTTGAAAAAATTTTTATTTCATCACTAGGAGAGGTAATCATTGACTTTTTTTCTAGCTCCAGGTCTGTAAAGGATTCATTAAATGATACGGGTTCTATGCACACAATATTTTTACATTTGATATGAGATTCTTCAAATTCAATTCTTGGTCGTACATCGATTACTAGCAATGTATTATTATAAATCTGTATTAAATGATTTAACTGCACAGCAGAAATTTTTGATCCAGATAAAGGTAGATCAAATAATTCTATATTGACTAACTCTTTATTAGTATCATTCTGATATGCCCCCTTTGTATTAAAATTCTTTACCTGGTGATTCCTTAAATACGTCTTGATATGCTGTATCTTATCATCATTTAATAAGGTCTTCACTAACATATTATATATTTTAATTAGTTCTTCTTCTTCTTTGGTTGCATCCTGGCTTTTAGCATGTGAAAATTCATTCAAATTCGGTATTCTGTTTAGTATAATTATATGAATTATTTTATAGTAGATATACGCAGATTCATAAAGTGAATATATTTCTTCTAATAGTTTAGTGTCTTTCGATCCAGAGTGGTTTTGGTGGTGTTGAATGCTTAGCTTCTTTAATTTTTTACATTCATCTTGATAGTTTGCTAAAGTATCAATACATTCTTGTAAAGAAGACTTCATATTAGTGTATTTATTATCTTGCGATAAAAATTTGTCAGCAATACCAGAAAGTCTGACAATAGGATCATATTGTAATATCTTTTCAGAACGGCCGTCTATCATTTTGATTATTATATGATTAGAACACACCAAACTCGATAAATCCGAACAGTTTATATTATAATAATAATCAAAATTTTTAATTCGAAATAGATAAAGCAAACTTTAAATATTATCCTTTTAAGTAGATGGTTTTTGACCAAAAATCAATAATTTTAAGCGATATGTTAGTATCAGAGAATTTTAAAATATTACTTTCTCTTGTTATCAAAATCTTGTTTCTATAACATAAACACCTCTAAATTTCAATGCTATATCTCAGCTTTAAAATAAAATCTAATCTAATTTTAAAGTAACTTGATGAAACTGGCAAAGCCTTCAAAAAAAAGAGTTGCACAGAATGATATTGGTTATTTTTGTTCTGTTTATTGGAAATGATTCAGTGAAAGAATATTAAAAATAGATATCATTACCTTTATATTATTATTACAAATCAGATTCTAGATTTTTTCAATTTGGATCCTTTATTTTATGTAGTGAAGCGCCGTACAAAAATAAGAAAGTTCCAATATTTAAAATCTGTTATTAAGGTGAAATTTTATGAAGGTAAAATTTTATGAAGGTGAATATTTATAAAGGAAGTCATAACAATATACATTAGTAAATATACTATATAGATATATGGCCATCAGTTAGATTGGAAGTTCTTTTAAAGTTGAGATATAATCACAGTAAATTTATTGTAAATTTTTGTTTTAATATTATCAGAATGTTAGAAGCTAGATTTGAAATAAAATATCTTATCGAGCTAGTAGTGTGTTAGAATTCAAAAATTGGAAAGCAGCTAATTTTAGTTAATGAATAGATATATGTATGTATGTTTATATGTATGTACTAATGACTGTATGTACTGACTGATGAAGGGCGATATAAATACAAGATTTGTTTTTCTGGAGAAAATTACTTTTTAATTGTCATACTCTTCCTTTACCAATTCTCTTACCATGTTTATCCATTTAGAAGAAGCAAAAGATGCATCTTTTGCTACGTCTGTATTTTCACCCTTCTGTTCAAAACCAACCCTTTCATAGAAAGGAATTAGGCTTTCGTGGGCGATTATTACAATTCTAGTACCGATTTCTTGATTACTTAATTTCTGAATATAGTCAGTTAGGAGCAAAGTAGCCAAGTTCTTTTTCTGATAGTCTGGATGGATGACGACAGAATGAATCGCAATGGTATCACTTGATTCACAATGAGTTTCACCCATAGACTCTAATGTGATAAATTGAGGCGTGTTTTTACTGGTAGCTTGTATTTTCGTTGCTAAAATATGACCAATTAAAGTTTCCTTCTTCAATTCTTTCCCTTCAAATTCTCTAATGAACAAACTAGAACATAATTCAGGACAAGTATTCAAACGGTATTTAATCTTTTCTAAAGAAGCACGCTCATTTGGAGGAAAACCTTGATTTTCTAAGCTTGAGACTTGATCAGCATCCTCAATAATCAGAGGTCTGATATACATATGAATTGGTAAAGTAGAAGCCATTGTTGAACACGATTGTTTTGATATTTTTCCCAGAGTTATTTGAACCTTAGTCAAAAAACGTAACAATTGAAGGAAAGTCAAAATATCGATCTTTTTCCCAATCTTAAGTAATTAAAGATAATCACGAACAGAAAACCAACCCAATTACAAATCTCAATATGATTTATTTTAAAAGATCACCGACAATGCACCATCCAAGACGTAAGAAAAAAAGAGCCCAAACTAAGTCCACGGGAAACAACAACTCAACTAACAAAAAACTTCAAGAAATAATCACAACTGTATACAAAAAATGGATGAACACAGTAGTTCAAACACTACACAAGTCTTCTGATAACAGTCTGACTGTGTATTGTGGATGTGGTGTTTGTAATATTTGTTTTTTGCAGTTCAAAACTTTCAACGATTCGATTGTGGAAAAAAGACAAAATATTGCAGGTCACCTGATCCTAGAATGTCACCCTCATATGCACGTGACAAGCATATTTTTGTCGGAAATTTTTGAGATTCCAAAATCGTGAGAAATGATGTCTAAATTTTGGGAAAGCTTTGGGAGTTGCCAAAGTTATAATACATTCTGTCAGCCTGAAATATGTATATACACATACATCTATACGTGTGCATGGATGTAACCTTTTAGTATTGGTGTTGTCTGTTAAAATCAATGTTTGAAGTGCATAAGCAGAGACTGCATTGTGTGGTTTAAAAGTTTCTGAGAACGTGAAGCAGTTAACGAGTCATTTATTTCGCAATTGCTCTCCCCCAGTGTCGTTTCAAGAATCAAATTAGATCCTATATCGTTGAAATTTCGGTTTTATTTTATTTCCTTTCGTAGATAATAAGGTATTATACACATTGGCAGTGGTGATTTGGGTGTTCTACTTATTTGAAAGAAAATAGAAAAGCAAAAGAATTAGAAGAAAGAGCGAAAGCTATCGACATTCATAACTTTCACGAAAGAAAAATGATGCTACATAGTGCTAAACCTACATTTGCAAAAATTCCCATTGTTGGATATGGATCAACCCATAATGTTTGGAAAAAATCGTTTTTTAGAGGTTTACAAACTGATACACCATCTAACTTGGAAGGCTATAAAGAATACTATCAAAATTTGAAAAATACTATCAACAACGTCCCAGAAGATATTGCCAAAAATTCAAGTTTGCTGTATAGTTTACACAAAAGATTAAATTTGCCAAAAGAATTCAGTTTTTCCTTGTTGGCAAGATGTTTAACTTGTCGTTCGTCGCAATTACCAAGTTTATCACAAATATCTCAAGGTGCTGCTTATGTTAATACCATTACTACCAGCAAACAATCAGATAACCATGGTTTGAATATTTTTGGTAAAAACATACTAACGTATCATGTAACGCATCATTTAATGAAAAAATACCCAAGATTACCCACAGTGGTCCTAAATGCAGCTATAGATGCGTATATTTCACAGGAGGTTTTAGCAAACGTAGGAAGAAATTGGGGTATCGAAATCGAAAGTTCTTCAGTCTTGGAGAGGTTTTCAAAACAGGAGCCTTTATCTGTCACATTAGGGAAACTACGATTTTTTAATAATGTATTGAATAAAGAAGATGGTATTCAATTCATATCTGCTTCTAATTATACTGAAAGTTCTGCATACGCTTTAGCAGTAAGATCTATTGTCGGTGCTCTTTGGGCATCAACGTATTCGGTTAATGATTCTTTAACTTCTAAATTTATTAATGATCATATTTTGAGTAGAAAATTAGACATCACAAAAATATTTCAATTTGAACAGCCAACAAGAGAATTATCAGCACTTTGTGTTAGAGAAGGTTTTGAAAAACCAATTTCTAGATTATTAGCAGAATCAGGTAGACTTTCAAAGGCACCAATTTTTATTGTAGGCGTATTTTCAGGTAGTAACAAATTAGGTGAAGGTTTTGGCTCTTCATTAAAGGAAGCTAAAGCCAGGGCTGCAACCGATGCTTTAATGAAGTGGTATTGTTATGAACCAACTGAATCTCAATCCGAAGTAATTGACCATGGTACAGTCATTGTGTAAATTTTTCAGATTTGAATTAAAAATAATTTAGTGAAACTAAAAGCTAAGAATGTCAGATCAAAAATAAATTGAAAACATAACATACCAATTATTTTAATTTCTCTATCACTTATATCATGTAATCATTCTTGTACATAAAGAAATAATATTAATACATAAATATAAATATAAACATAATAATTCATTGTCAAAATAATGTACATAATAGAATCTTTTCCAAAAAAAAACAACATAAAAAGGTACATTATTTAGGTTCACAGATATGTAAAAAGGCTTTCCATATGCTAAGGTTGGTATTCATAATGAAATCGAATATCAAGGGGAAATATTCGGTATTTAATTTGGGTAGCCAATAATGGATAAGGATATTGTATATATTACACAAAATACCTTACAAGAAGTTAATTATTTATATGAAATACGAAATTTTGCTGAAATCGATAATTTTGAAAAGGAACCGCAGTGTTTTCTCTTACTTGGACATGTTACTTCTGACAATAATGTAAACATCAAAAGAGCTTTGGAAATTCCATTTATAAATGAAATAAATAACAATATTAGGTCTGATACTAATATACTAACTAATCGTACTGTGGATGAAAGTTCTATAAAAAATAGATTAGAACTATTACATAAGATTGACTCTGAACTAAAAGCTACTGGATTATTATTAATAAACAATACATATTACAATTTCGATGATAATTTGAATACTATAATTAATAAAGTTGATAGCATAGAATATTTATTCAAATATACACCCACCACTGGTGAAGAACTTCTTCTTGACTGCTATAGAATAAGTCGGAGTGAAGATGACAAATTTGATCTTAAAAAAACATATTATGAACTTGAGACTGAGTTACACACTTTTAATGAAAAACAAATGAAAACCATTCTTCCTACTGCATCAACTTATAATAGTAAAAGTCATATTCTATCGAGATATGTAAGTGAAGCAACAGAACAAAAAAAGGTTATTTTAAGAATCATAAAAAGCATTGATAAAATTACAAGTTACATAGAAAATGGTGGCACTAATCCAAATATACTAAATAGGATATCAATATTGATGCAACAGCTGAAGAAAGAACCTACCGAAGACATCAAGTATGAATTGATGAATCAGGAAAGTGAAATAAATATTATCAATATTGCATGCAAACAATTGGAAATCGCAAATAAATTAGAAAATAAACAATAAAAAGGGATCTATATTAGAATCCTTCGAATGCCATTTATTATATTCCATTTCTTAGTTACATCGTCATATTTGCACCCAAGTAATTTTTTATTAGTTATAGGACATCTCCCTTGATGATGTGATATATATTCTAGGGCACAGGGATAACACATAACGTAACCTGTTTCGATCACACAGGGATTTTGTATTTCACCCTTACAAATAGGACAATCGGTTGAATTTTTCTTCTTTTTTTCTAAATCAGTTTTAGTTAAAGGTGGCCTTGGAATTTCTTTATCTATATTGTTAAGTTTCCTTTCAATTTTTGAAGATATATTTTCTGTGGTCCACCATTGGTATATTCTTAGTGTGAACAAAAATGTCGGAAATATCTTTGATCCCATGTAAGATAAGATATTCAAAACATTAATCATTTTTTCATCAAAACTATTTTTAAATTTATAATAATTCTGTCTCTGGATTCTATTCTCATTTACAATGCTGTTCCTTTGTGTTACAGATCTATCTTGTGTTTCTAAGGGAGCTAATACTCTTGTGTATGCAATGTTGAATATATTATCGATTAAAGAAAGAGAACCAGTTTTCCCTGCCAAGAATCGTAATTTAACAAATAAATTCAGAATCTGAAAACTCTTTTTTATAAATGGATATAGTTTATGAAATAAATATTTTATGCTTCTAATAAATCCCAAATCAGTATAATTATTGTTTTCGTATTGATTAACTTCATTTGTTATTTTGTCACAATAATAATCCAATTTTATCCTAATATAAGGAAGAATAATTTGTTCAATAAATAATATTCTCTTTTGCAATTTAGTCAATTGTAATCCACTGGGCCATTGTTTTTCAATAGCATTATCTCTGATGTAAGCTTTAAGCAAGATATCATTTGCTGAATTAAATTTTTGCAAACCATAAAATTTATCAATAAATGTTGAATTGTATTTCTCTATGTGATAATATTCAACTAATCCTTTTAACCCGACATTAAACCATTCATCAAAATAATTATTTACTTGTAATTTATACCAATTTGGGTTTCTTGAAATCCAATAATTGGTCAAAACATATCTAATTGAAGAAGGCAATAGTTCATCAATTTCTGAAGAAGAAATAGGCTCGTAAATAGTCGGATAAACTGAATTTGATGAATCATTATTCTGTATTGTTGGAAGATTAGAATAAAAGCTCATTCCTTTGAAGATAACAGTTTGCAGATTCTGAAAAATTATTTTAAAATTACGTTACTACCATTTATATTAATATTATTTATGTGCTCTAAAAACTCGTCTTTAATATAATGAGAATCCAGATTTTCATTATTTTAGCTATTTTAAAAAGAGTTTAAGATCCTTAAATTATATGTATTATCGTTCCGCTATTAATGCTGAAAGCGGATAAAAATCTTGGATGGGTTAGTTGCATAATTCTGCCTTTAAATCAAAATGGTATATCCGCTAATAAACATGAGAATTAATGAATGTAGGATTTAAAATTTTTGGAACTATTTTAGCTCACAAAATTATATAGTATAAACTGTTAGTATATTCTATCATGTATAAAGTATCATAAAATAAAGATCTCTGTTTTAGAAGACGCTTATAAGACATTCTTGGTGTGGAAGATGGTTAAAGCTTCGTCAATTCTCTTAGACATAGTAACTTCACCAGTTCTAACCCAGACTCTTGGGTCGAAGTACTTCTTGTTTGGCTTGTCAGCACCTTCTGGGTTACCGACCATGGTCATGATGTAGTCCTTCTTGGCTAAGACGTAGTCTCTGATACCGGTTAAGTAAGCGTATTGACAGTCAGTGTCTAAGTTGACCTTAACAACACCGTTGCTAATACCAGTGTTGAATTCTTCTTGGGTAGAACCAGAACCACCGTGGAAGACTAAGTATAATGGCTTAGAATCAGCTGGGGCACCGATCTTTTCAGCAGCGTATTTTTGGTGATCGCCTAAGATTTCTGGGGATAAGACAACGTTACCTGGCTTGTAGACACCGTGAACGTTACCGAAAGCAGCAGCGATGGAGAAATTTGGAGAGATTGGAGCTAAGGCTTCGTGGACAGCGAAAACGGTTTCTGGAGAAGTGTATAAATCTTCCTTGGCGACATGTTCGTTGTTGACACCATCTTCTTCACCACCGGTGATACCAATTTCCATTTCTAACCATTGGTTCATGGCAGACATTCTCTTGAAGTACTTAACACAAGTACCAATGTTTTCTTCATCAGATTCTTCAGATAAATCTAACATGTGAGAGGAGAATAATGGTTCACCGTGTTCCTTAAAGTAAGCTTCATCAGCTTCTAACATACCGTCGAACCATGGTAGTAATTTCTTAGCACAGTGGTCGGAGTGTAAGACAACTGGGATACCGTAAGCGGAAGCAATGGATCTGATGTAGTGAGCAGCAGCGATGGAACCTCTGATGGAGGCGTTTTGGCCTTCGTTAGAGACACCCTTACCAGCGAAGTAAGCAGCACCACCATTGGAGGTTTGTAGAACGATTGGAGACTTGGCATCTCTAGCAGCTTCTAAAGCAGAAACGACAGTAGAGGTGGAAGTAACGTTAATAGCTGGAATAGCGTAGTTGTTGGCCTTAGCATGGTCGAATAAGGCTCTGACATCGTCACCGACAATGACACCGGTCTTTCTCTTTAAAACTTCTTGGACACCCATTTTATGTATGTATATAGTACTGCAATAGTATACTTGTTTATGTCAAACAAAAATTTATGAAGATAGTATACAAAGCGAGTCTCAACTGTCGTCCAGAAGATTGCAGGAAGATGTAACGCTTTTATATAGCCAAAAGTACGTTATAAAAAAAATTTCAGATACTGTAAAAATTTTTCATCTCATCTCATCTTATCTCATCTCATCTCATCTATCTCATCTCATCTATCTCATCTCTCTTTACCTGAGTTTGTTCTGGAACTTTTCATAGAGGTAAGATGAGATGAACTGAACTGAGAAGAAATGGGATGGGATGGACACCTGATCATTAAACAACAGATTCTTAAAGAAACACGTCAAGAGACTGTGTGTGCTTTTACTTCGCACATACCACGCTCAATAGGTTACGGCTTGATGCATCCACCTACGCCATTGAGTTATGACTTTAGGATTCAGTAGTTGGTGCATTCTTCACAAGTGTTCGTCAATGAAATGGACGGCTGGACTGGGATTCCACTAATTAATAAATTTCGCTTTTGCGCGTCACTCTTGCGCTCAAGTGGCTGTGGAGAAACTACGAATTGGGAAACTCCCATTCCTGCTGCTTGTATTGAAACCATCGAAAGTCCAAAAACAAAGGAAAACGGAAAAACGCAACTTTTTTCCTGGGAATATTTGTGGAAGCTAGACTGCCAAACTCGGTCTTCAACAGGACGTGAGAGATCCAGGCTAGGACACATCACCCGGACATGAAACTGCCGGCCGTGATGTGAAAAAGTTTAGCACGTGCTAAACTCAGAACGTTTAACGTTGGAAAGTCAGAAAGTCAGAAAGTCAGAAAATCGAAAAACTGTCGGATCGGATATAAGTGGTTCTCTCCTGGAAATAATCCAGGAAACCGTTTATCTCCGCTCGGTGATAGAGTCGCTTTGGCTACACAAAATGGGTTAAATCCTGCTCGACCCATAGAGGTGAGGTATGTCAGGGAAACTAGTCTTGAATTTAATATACGTCATCACTACTCTGGGCAGCTTTTACATGATGAGCCAATGGGAGGTTAGCTTATGTGCAAAGGTGGACTACAGCATAGTGTTCTGAAAACTATACGGTAGCACATTGCAGAATCAGACTTTCTAACATGTACTCCAGGCAGTGATGAGTTTCGGAAAACTGAGAGCCATGGCGATTTATGGTGTTAAGAGGATTCAACGCCTGTTTTCGTAGTTCAGCTGCCAAAGGATTGATGAACAAGGACTAAAAATACCTGCATGTTGTAATTTTGTTGTCAGCAGTAGTGGTCGAGCTTTGGCATCTAGTAATGGAGGTTCCGCTTCCCTTTGACCATATGCCATATCTGCACAAGGTATGTGCACATAATTTACAATGACAGACAGAAAAGATCTGGAGTAGTAAGGTGAAAAAGGAACAGAAAGAGTGGAAAAAAGAAAAAAAAAAGATGAAAAAGAGAACCTTTTGTTTTATAAAAGACAGTTATAATCTTGACTTTATAAAGAATGTTCGGTTTTTCCATTAAGCCTATAAGTAACCTGTTACTTGATAAGAGTTGCACTTCTGACAAGTCAGTAAAGTTTCAATTTTGATAAATATTATCACACGTACCTAAAGGTATACAATGACGTTACCTGCCCGTTTTTTCACTGGTGATCAGAACACTTTCAGTGGACATACCTCGAAAGTTCGCTGGCCAATCTTAGTCCAAAACATGGTTGATGATTTGGGCGATCAATTGTCCCTTGAAGCAGAAGGGACTAACAAATATGTGCAAGGACAAGTTGTTTTAAGACAATTGAAAGCCTTAAAGGAGGAAATTACTAATGATGCTAAATTAAGATCCTTCAGCGAAGATGAGATTAGAGTAGCTCAAATTCCTTTGTCATTTAACGAATACTTAAGCAAACATAAGGATGCATCGTGGCAACATGCAGAGTGGCTGTTTACTGAGATCTATTTATACAGAAGAGTTAACGTGTACTTCAGACTTCAATCGCTATGGTACAACTTTGACATTTTCAATAAAGTTAAACAACAGGCTTTTGAATCATCATACTATGGTGTCATGGAATTAGCGATTAAATTCCAAAATTTAGAATCCGAATTGAAGAAAACTGATGATGCAACTACTTTGCAAACATTATTTGATGAATTCATTGAGATTTCGTTATGGGGCAATGCCACTGATTTGTCGCTGTTAACAAATGTTACTTTAGAAGATATTAAATCACTTCAAGGGGAAAAGGTTAGAGCAGAATCTAAGGCCAAGATTTTGGTTAACGATACTCTAAAAGCTTGGGAAGCATTATATTCTAAAAAATCAAACAACAAGAACGATATTAGAGTTGATTTTGTTTTAGACAATTCAGGTTTTGAACTTTACGCTGATTTGATGTTGGCTTCATTTTTATTGAAAACGAAGTTAGCTGATAAGTGTATTTTTCATTGCAAAGATATTCCATATATGATTAGTGATGTTATGTTGAAAGATTTTGATATTTTAGTGAAAGACTTAAGAGATAGAAAATTCTTTCCGATTGCTGCTGAACATACACAACACGCAGATGCCATGGATTTTTTTGCCAATGTTATTACAGGATTTGTTACTGACGGAAGCTTAGAATTTGTTGAAGATTCATTTTGGACAACTGAATTGGACTATACCCACATAGATCCTTCTGAATTAAAATATCACGGTGCTAAAGTACATAATGATTTACTGAACTCGGATTTGGTAATATTTAAAGGTGATTTAAATTACAGAAAATTAACAGGAGACAGAACTTGGAAACGTACTACAAAATGGAACGAAGCAATTGGCTCATTGGCTTCAAGCGGGCTAACTACCTTGAGTTTAAGAACTTGTAAGGCCGATGTTCAAGTAGCTTTAGATGAAGGTGTTAATGAAAAACTATCTGCTCTTTGGGAAAAGGATCATCCAAACCAAGGTGAATTGTGGTGTACGAGTGGTAAGTATGCCGTTATATGTTTCTGTGATGGAAAAAAATAGTTACTTTTGCTTACTTCACTATTTTTATTACATTTCTCTTAACATTCTCGCTAAAATACTACACTTTTAAAAATTTTAAGTAAAAAAGTATAGAAAAATAAAATATAATGATTTATATTAATGCAAACTAACAATAGGATGTGTATATTAAAAAGTTAATTTTTAGGTTGTTCTTTAGCTGCAGGTGTATTTATTTTACTATCAGGATTATTACTGATATTGTTACTTGTCTGATTTGCTTGTTGCTGAGATACAGGCTGCATTGGGAACGATAGAGGAAATGGTGCCATAGGAAACGGTGTCATAGGAAACGGAGCCATACCAAATGGTGGTATAGGCATTGGCACAGCAGGCATGGTATTTTGTGTTGCACCTTGTTGCTCATTTATTTTTCTTTTCTTAGGATCTGGCTCTACACCAGGCAGTTGACTTGATATATGGTTGTTTGTATTAGGATCATGAACAGAACTGATCGATGCATTATCTGTGATTCCTGTTGCATTAGTACCTGATACCCTTTGGTTATCTTTATGATCTTCAATGTATTTCTCAACTTCTTGTTTTTTTTCTTTATCTCTTACTAAAGAATCCAAAAGTATATCGGGGGTGTCACAGCCTGGACAAACAAAATCACTCTCAACCAAGGTATCATCAAGTGCTGTCTTCGAGTAATTTTTTCCGCAGCACTTAGTCTTAACTGGGTCTTTAAGTAAACCTCCTGTAATTGGACATTTTAAAGATTCCGGCAAATCTTTATAATAGCCTTCTCTGTATATATTATTACCGTTTAGTAACCTATTCTGCTGTTTTCTTTGATAATCTTCCCAGGATGTTTCATCGGCCACTTGGACGACAAATTTACCTTCATCTGTAATCATGATCTTCCTTTGTGCCATCTCTTCAGCAGTCATGCTATCTGGGTCTATTTCAACAGACTTTAGAAACTTTTTAGGAATACCCGTTGTCCTTTTAATTCTTTTTCCTTCAAAATTAGGATCAGTATTTGTTGGACAGTTTTTAATCCAATGGTCTCTACCACCACATCTATAACACATGTAACCTGGAGGAGGAGGACCATCTGCATCAGAGTTATTTGTTGCACCTGGAGTAGACTTGAAGTAAACAGGAGTAGCTGATGACATTTCCTGTTGAGTTTGTTCCCATTGATTTTCTTGGTTAGCAAACATATTAGCAATACGTTCTTCTTCTGTCACACCAGAAACTGACTTTGAAGGACTTCCGGGATTCATAGTAGGGACGGTATTTTTCTTGTGTAAAACACGGGGTTTACCTGTCACATATCTAGTAGCATTACCCACACCAGCCAATGCAACAGATTTTGGTCTATTATAAAGATTTGTTGATTTAATTGCAGGTGACCTTCTAACAATAACGCTGCTGGATCGAGGAATAACTTGAGCATCGTCTTCATACTCCTCTTCAGTATCAGGTGAAAATAGCTTCAGTTGAAAGTCAGTACCATCTCCTAATTTATTTTCAAAAATAATTTCTCTCTTCAAGTCAAAAACAGTCAATCCAGTACCATCAAATAAAATTCTTGACGGGTCTTTTTGTGACCTAAATCTATAAAATATGATGCTACTCATTGGCACTCAATTAGATGCTTTAATTCAGTGAACTTTTAAGTGCTATTTCTATCAAAACTGTAATAAGTTTTTATAGGTATTTTTGCATATCACAAATGATAGTTTCTCAACCTTAATAACATTTTCTTTATATATATATGTATAACATGGTTAATAAATAAGTGTATATTCTTTTTTCATATTTTTCGATATTAAAATTTATAATATTGAAAAAGTGCAACTGAGAAAATATTTATCAGTCTGTGACATAATGTAAGAACTTTCAAGGATAATAGTGTCTGAAAGAAAGGTACAGTGGATTGTAGCTTAACTCCAAATATTTGATAGTGGTTTACTTCGTGTAGAATTTTGTTACATAGTTGCTCATTTTTAAGGACAGAAGCGTTACCTATAATTTAAGTTAAATTGAATATAAAAAAGTATGTCTGCTCCTGGCTATTATGAATTATACCGTAGAAGCACAGTTGGTAGCTGTTTAGTTGATGCATTAGATACTTTAATTAGTGATGGTAGAATTGAAGCTTCCCTAGCTATGAAAGTTCTAGAGTCATTTGATAAGGTAGTATCAGAATCACTAAGAGAAAACACACAATCAAAACTTAATGTGAAAGGTTTATTGGATACATATGGATTTTGTGATGATGTTTGGACATTTATAATAAAAGATTGTAAAGTAACAGTTGAATCAAATAAAATCACAACCATTACGAATGACAACGGCGAACAAGTGACATCAACAACCGATGAACAACAAACAATACAAGTGGATAAACTAAGAATTGTTGCATGTAATTCAAAGAAAGGAGATTAAATCTCTTTGAAATATATTTCATATCCAGATAACAATGTTATAATTAATATTATGTAACCATATATCGAATAAATTTAAATAAATAGATAACCCACAATATTTCATGATTTTTAATAAGGAAATTATATTTAACATATTTTTCAGAAAATAATTAGTAACTGAATTTGACTATCCACACGAATTTAGATATATACATATATGTGGGTATATACAATTGTATTTAGTAATATGTTCATGAATAGAAACGGAGTGCAACTTTGCATCACAAGCTACTGATATTTGTTGATAAAAGCTATTTCGGCCAGATTTTAAATTAAGAATATATCAACGAAGGTCATTTCATTACACCATAGACACAGTAACTGACTATTATTTCAAATTTAAACAATATTTCTCAAAAAACAAATAAATCTTTTCTAGCACAACATGTCACTTAGAAAGGATTATGATTTATTATTAAAGTCTATTAATGTAAATATTGATGGATCATCTTTAAGGCAAAACTCTATAGAGTTTCAAAATCAATTAGTAGACATCATCGGCAAATTGCTATCCTTGAAGGACAAGGTGTATCATCATTTATCATTAATTAGTGACAATGAAACAATAGACGACATATCGACATCTTCTTTAGTATTTTTATCTATTGATTATTATCTAGCAAATTTATGTTCCAAAAAACAGGTTATATCAGATCAATTTAATGACGATATGTCAAAAAATAGAATGAAGTTAAAGTTTTTAGATAAATCAGTTCAACTGTATGTTCAGTTTTTAATCACACTGCAAGATACAGGTATTTTAGACAAATATTTGGTTGAAAAATTAGATGCTTTTGAAGAAACCTATAAACCTAAATTATCAGAAATACATAATGCTACAGTCAAAGATGTAAATGACTTGACTGGTGCTACTCTCAAAAGAAAACAGAAAATAGAGATGTTCAAACAGTCAAGAGCCGTTGAAGCAAATTTAAAAGAGCTAGAAAAGAAACTTAATGATAAAGATGACGAAGATGTTGATAATGATGATGATGAACTAATACGTGAAATGTATATACAAAAATTAAAGGTCTTAAGTTACACGGCATTTAATGAAATTGAGCAAATATTATATGAATCTGAATTAATAAGTAACTTTTTAAAAGATTCTACTTTAACACAAATTAAGGATAATCAAGGAATAAAATCAAACGAAAGCTCCGATACAAATACTGGTTATACCGATAGATTGGAAAGCCTGAACCAACCATTACTTTCGAAAACTGGAAAGGTTTTAAGAAATTTCACACTCTTAGATAAGAAGACACAATTGCAAAAGAAAGTAAAAGGTTACGGTCAGTATGGCCCAACCATGACAGTGGAAGAATTTCTTGAAAAAGAATTCGAGGAGGGGAGAGTGTTACAAGGTGGGGAAGAGGAAGTAGAGCAACATGATTCCGATGATAATGAATGGCAAGATAATGAAACCTATAAAGCTAGAGAATGGGATGAATTCAAAGAAGCTAATCCCAAAGGTAGCGGTAATACTATTAATAGAGGATGAAGGAAGCAAGTAAGCACATTCAAGTATAAATATAAGTATTTTAGAATTCTTTATTAAATTTGATTAATCTAATTAATATAATAGATTAGACAAAAGACATGCTTAATGTACTATTTTTGTTAATAAATATATAATGATACTATATATAAAATTTATATATTTATATACAAAAAACATTACGTTTTTGATTTAATTGTTAATTTAAAATAGTGATATGAATGAAGAAGATATAGTGTTGAAATAATAAAAATTACAGTATGATTTGATATTTCATACCAGCTTAGATCTTTTCTTCTCTAATACCGTGTTTCCAAATAGCAACGAATGGAGTGGTACCATCTTCACGGTAGTTCAACATGACAACCATGGCATCTGGGTCCATGGATTCACCAGTGTAGAATTCCCAGTCCTTGAAAGAACCAATGACCTTCTTAACGTAGGTTTGAGCACCCTTTTCAAAAGTAGCAACGGCATCTGGGTCGGATTCTTGTAATTTAGCCTTGACAGCCTTCATGTAACCCTTGATGTAAGTTAAGAAAGACTTTTTGTCGAAAGCAGTTGGTTGTAATCTGAAAGAGTGAACAACGTTGTTGACGACTTCAGAACCGTCATCGACGTCTTCGTCAGCACCTTCAGCAGATGGGTTAGCACCGATATCGATGTTGTCACCACCAACTCTGACCATAGCACAGTCAGCCTCGTAGATAACATCGTCAACTAATTTGACATCGTAGGCATCAGATAATAATTCGTCGTTGGAGAAAATATCGTTGAAAATAATCATTGTTAACTGTTTTATATGAGTTCTGCTGGTAATCTGAAAAAAGAGTTAAACACTCAAAGAAAAAAAATTTAGTAGAAGAAATATTTAATGAAGTTCTTAAAAGCATTTACATAAATTAATGTTCTTTAAATAAAATTGAAAATCATATTATTATAATTTCAATTTGCGAACAGAGATGACAAAAAGAATCAAGACAGTTTAACAGTAATAAAAAAAATTTTCTATGTTATTCAGCTTGTAAAAACAAAGTCGCCCTCGATATTAAAATCATAAATACAGTCTCTTTATTATGAAAGAGGCATGCCAACAAATTCAATTGGAACGTTAAAAAGCTAGGGAAAAAATTAAATAAGGCAACGACAGTAGTATACTCTGACTGGATAGATTAATTAATTTTATTATAAAACTGTTGTTGGTTGATATTGTACGGTAAAGAATGAGAAGACACCATCATAAATCAACAACTCATCGCAAAAATTTTTCACATTTCTTTTTTCGTGAAGATTGATAAAAGTGTTCATATCAAATTTAACGAAAGTGGATACAATGATTAACGTCTTGCAAGCAGCACTTACTACTATACACAAGGCTGGTACCTTCGTAAATAAGAACATATGATAAATTCATTATTGCTGTCTGAATCTAGCGAAAGATACTTATAATTCTTATGATGCAATTATGAAAATCAATTATCTAAGTAAAGTTTGAGGACTTTGTTTGCTATACTTTCCTTTGTATCTAATGGCAATTTGTAACGATCTAAATGCAGAGTACCTGATGCATTTAACAGATCCTTTATCATATCTGTATCTTTAACTAAATTGATTGGCAAGCTTGAGACTTTTATTTTAGTCCTTTCCATTTCTTTGTTTAAAATTCTTGAATAACAAGATAATGCCGATTTTGATGCTGAGTAAATTGAGGTTCCTGGAATAATATATTCAGAATTTCCTAGTGCCGATGAAATGTTAACAATTTTGGTCTTAGTCGGTGCTAATAATGATTTCTGGAGTGAAGATTGCGCTTTAATTTGTCTTTTTTCTTTAAGCATTCTTTTTATTGTTTTATTACATAAAGTGACGGCAGACAAAAAGTTAACATTCATGATTTTTTCAATTGTTTCGTTGGAATCCTTAATACTAATATTTTCTTGGGTTATACCTGCACAATTGACTAGTAGACTTGTATAGTAAAAATACTCATTAGCACGATGTTCATCTTTATTATTGATGTTCCATTTGTCAACAAGACCAAAAATGGAACTTTCAGTTGACATTTCAGAAAGTAGTTCATTTGAATTTAGGGAGAAATCAATGGTCTCTATTTTTGTACTGTCCAGGGATATTGGCCAATTTGCCAAATCGACAGCAAGAGCACCATGACGTTGCTCTTTGGTAACAAATTTAATGTGATTATTGAGCTTTATTCCTCTTATAGAATTATTGTTAGATCCAATGCTTATACAACTGATACCATGAGAAGACAGAGTTTTAGTGATTTCTTGACCTATACCCCTTGTTGCCCCGGTTATTATGGCAATAGGACTTAAGCGCATGTAATAAAGTATAGTTTAGTAAGTTATAGAAATATTAGCTTTCTTGATAATTGTATTGCTTGGAATTGCTCGCTTATTATTGAGAATTTTTAAGAGTGCCATAGTTATTTTATTTCTGAAATTATTATATTTGAAAAATGATTAAATAAATGCTAAAAGTGATAGGAAACCGAGATTTTTAAAGGAAATGGTTACCTTGGAATTCTAGAGATTGAAAATATATATCAGAGCCAAATGTGACGAGCATTTTTCACCTGACTTACTTGTACGAAGATCAAAATTAAATGGAACAAAGTATACACATTAAACATTGTTATATATGTATAAATATGCAAAGTATTTAAGTATGTAGTCACTAATGATAAAAAATAGTAAATGAGATGAATTAAAATTGAAACCGCTTATATACAAATAATTTATTCATCTTCAAAATCAAAAATAAAAGTATAAGCTCAACATTTACTTCTATTATTGTTGATTAATTATTCCATCACTATTTTCTGAAATTTACCTTTACACACATCAAATAATGTTTAATAAACCAATTTAACAGAATTTTAAAACCCTAGTTCTTTAATGTTATATGTAATTATGAGAAAAAAATATTACAATGACGTTATTGTATCATATTATAATATTTTGTGAACTCAATAAAACCCTCTAGAAGCTTGAGTTGAATAATCATAACCGGAACTGTAACCATATGGTTGTTGACCATTAACAGCTTGTTGCGCTTGTTGTTGTTGGTATTGGTAATATTGTTGGTATTGCATTTCTTGTGGGGTCATTTGTTGTTGACCTTGTTGTTGACTTTGAGAACCATTAGCCTGTTGACGAGATTGTTGTTGTGATTGATCGTCAGTTTGTTGCCCAGCTTGTTGACCTTGACCTCCTTGAGCACCATGAGATCCTTGAGCACCTTGTTGGTAGTATTGTTGGTAACCGTTCTTTGGAACTTGATATGGATATTGACCTCCCATATTGTATTGTGGATGAGCATATGGGAAGGATTGTTGGTAAAATTGTGCGTAATAAGGCATGAAAGAACCACCATATGGTTGTTGTTGTTGTTGTTGTTGTTGTTGTTGTAATTGGATGTTGGCAGCAGCAGGAGAAGCAGTAGCGTTGTTCATTTCGCTAGCAGCAGAAGGGTTGGCGGTTTGACCATATCTTTGTTGCATATCGTATTGGTTACCTTGACCAGCATTACCAGATGAAACAGGTGTGTTTTGACCCATGTGTTGTTGATATTGTTGAGCATAACCATAACTTTGAGTGTCATACATTCCTGGATAAGAGTAGCCTGGAAATTGATTTTGGTACATAAAATATTGCTGTTGTTGAGCGGCGGCGGCAGCAGCAGCAGCAGCGGCAGCTTCATTGGAGTGTTGCATACCGTATTGTTGTTGAGTTTGTTGAGCTTGTTGGCCTTGTTGATACAAGTTTTGTTGTTGAGTTTGTTGTTCTGTACTTTGTTCCATGGTTGGTTCGACAGGTTGTTCAATTGAAGCTTCTGGCTTAACTTCAATTGATTCTTGAGTTTGTTGTAATTGAGGTTGAATAATGTCTTTTTCAGTTTCGACTACTTCTGTAACAACTGTTTTTTGAACGGAAACAGCAGCTGGGGTTTCAGTAACAGCTACAGTTTCAGCAATTACAGATGATTCTTGAACAGATTGCTCGACTTGGGTAGTAGTTTCAGATTGAACTTCTACAGGACTTTCAACAAAAGCTTCCTCATTGGTCATTAGTTCCTCATTAGAGATATTTTCAACTTCTTCCTTTAAATCAGTAACGTTTTCCAAAGGTGATTCCTTCTTCTTTTGAGGTTTTGGTTTAGGAGCAGCTACTGCAGCCCATGACATTTTCTTTGGTTTTGCAGATGTTTGGGCCTCTTCAGTTGATTTAATAGGTAAGGATTGCTGTTTCTCTAATGTTTTTTGTACTTTGTCATTATCATTTTGTTCATTTTGTGATTCAATTTCAATTTCAGTCTTTTCAACAAAAGTTGGTTGTTCAATATTCTTTTTAGTTGTTGTTTCCTTCTTGTTAGCGATGTCAGCCCAAGAAGTAGCGCCACCATTTGAAGTTGGATGTGAAGAAGCACTGCTAGCAGTCTTTACTGTTGCATTAGCGGTAGATTTTTCACCATGTTTTGTGTTGTTGTTATATTGCACTTTCTTGTTTCTCACATTAGAATTTGCTGAGGAGTATCTATTATTATAGGAACCCGCATTGTTTGAGTTTTTGTTGTAGTGACCCCCATGATATGATGAAGAACTGTTATTTGATGAATGCACTGATGAAGAAGTATGTTCCCTTCCTGAATTTGAATTTGTATGTGTATTTGATGTGTTGAGTTCATTATTAGAGTTAGAAGATGAAGTATTGCCCGTGCCGTTAGAAGCGTTGTTTGCATTTGCATTGGCTGCATTTGTATGAGTGCTGTGATGTTCATGATCTTGTACGTTATTTAATAGTTCTTGCTGTTGCTGTTGCAATAGTAGCTCCTTTTTCTCCTGTTTTTCCTTCTTTGTTGGTTTTTTGACTTCATCCCATTTAGTAACGGCACCAGAAGTGATTTTATCAATTATAGTTTCTAAATCATCGAATTCTTGAACTAATTCGATTAAATCATCGTTTGTCCAGTCTGGAAATAATTCAGATAGCGTTTCGATTTTAAATTTAGTCTGTGCATCTATTTTACTATTGTTATGAGAATTATGTGAACTATTACGACTGTTGTGTGTATTCGACCTCCTATACTGTGACGACATTATGGAAATCTTGATATTAATGTTGTGTTGTTAAGTTGTATCAACTTTTTTACGGTTTTTCTTGAAATTAAAAAAAGTATGATATAATAATATCTTTAACTTCTTAATTAGCTATAAAACTTAGTAATAAGCAAAGTCAACCAAAGAAAACAAAAAAGGTTTTATATAACACGGATAGTAATTGGGACTAAAAGTAACATAAAGAGGATGAAAAGAATGAAAAGAATGAAAAGAATGAAAGACAACTTTAAAACAGAGTGACCAGATTAGCATAGCAATAAAACTTCAATAAATTCTATAAAATAAAAAAAAATTTATAACTAGGAAAAGAATCGAAAAGAGAGCAAGAATAGAGAAAGTTAATAATAATTTCCCATTAATTCCTATTATTATTATCATTAGCACAATATATTTTATTCCCAGGATAACGTTTTAACACAATGTACGTAAAAGCTGAAATTTTGTTAGAAACAAAAAAAATTTTAATTTTTATTTCATTTCTAACAAAATTTCGTTCATTACTCCGAAGAGAAAATAAAATCAGAAGGATAAAATTGGCTTTGGTGCTCCACGGAAGCAACGCAGAGAGGGGGATGAAAAAGGGCATGCGCTCGGCGGTCGGGAAAGGCAGAGAGGGAGCCGAGAGTGTGTTGGTCCGTGCTTATTTATTCGTTGAAAGCGATAGGTTTTGTTAACTAAGTACATCGTACAAAACACGCAGATGGCGTCTTTCTGGAAAAGAAGACAAAAAACGGAGCGACGTGGCGGACTTGTCAAAAAGAAATGAAAGGCGTGGAGCTAGGCGAATGTGTTTTCTTTGTGCGGTGATTAGCGGCTATTAAATTTTCTTTCTTTTAACCTCATCGGGTAAGTCTCGCTAATGCAACAAACTGGGGATGCGGGTGTTAAAAAGTGAGACAACAGCGATGGTGAAGACAAGACGGGAACAAGAGAATGCAGTGCGATCCCGAAGCATAGGGGAAATAAACGCAGAAAAATAAATCTGCGGGTTCTGAAAGAGAAGACGGCCGTTTGCCTCCGAAATGTGCCATAGCCCAGTAGCCAAGGGCGCCTAGGACTTTCCCAGAATTCGTGAAAAGTGATGTTACGGTTTTCCGCAATGCATTATGCGGGTAATAGGAACGAAATGTACCAAGGATGGTTATCGAGCAGTCCAAGGCTGTGTTCTTCAGCCACCACTAAATTGCAGTCTCACGCAAATGCATATGAATAATAACAGTTGGGCATTGATATACTAATTAAAGCTTATATAAGGTTAACATAGAGATATTTGAAGTATTTTTCTATTGATTGTGGTTGAATCTAGTTATATATGTACACGATGGATCACTAAGGGAGTAATGGTTGTCGCTGTTATTTCCCGTTTCCAACAACAGCTCTCGCCTTGAAAATTATGTAATGTTTTATGTAAATCTACAAAACCTATTTGCAATAACTTTTGAAGACTATTTATCGTCTTTGGCCTCTGTGAGATTTCCGCCTTTCTCAAATGGAGCTTCTTTTCTGGCTTCATCTAGCATTGGCTTGATCCCTTGTTTTATCAATGCAGCATCTACGCAAGCAGTATATGCATACCACTGTTTGCTGCATTCGTTTTCGACTGACTTTCCTTTCAAAAATTTCTCACAATACCATTCATTGAAACAATCGTCATAAGTTTTTTTCAACTCTGTACATTCAGGGGCAAAGCTGTTTGACATAACGTTACCCATTTCCAACTTTGTTGTTCTTTAATCAATTACACATATCGAAAGTTAAGGAGGTAGGTATATATATGCATGTATGCATTTGTTGACGATATATATATATATCATTAAATTGACAGGTATTAAGGGTTTGATCCTATATTGACCATTACTTTGTTAGGTTTTTTTTCGACTTCGGAATTTTTCTCCAATTAATTTCTTGGTTAGTATTTTTTATTTTGTTAGAAAATGTACAAGAAAATACAAATGTTGCACGCGATTTTAAGCAGATACTGCGCTACATACAAAAATACATCACTTTTTGCTTTATTTATTATTCTTGATCATACAAATAAGTGTATACAAAGCTTTACATATATTTACCAGTGCATTTCTAGCTTTGTGTTGTGAAATGTATTACGGTTCCTGGTTTGGGTGCTTCTTTGGTGCTTTCATGGTCGCTTACACTTTCTTTAATGGGAGAACTATTATATCTGTCTGCATCTTGGTTTTTACTGTCATCATCATTGTTTTGCCCTTCTCCAGCTTGAAACTGCTTCCTTGTGAACTGTCTCTCTGCAAATGGAGATCCTACCACTGAGCTAGAACCATATTCTTCTTGTAATAATAAAGATACCTTTCTCTTACGGTTTTGTTTTTGAATAGTACTCTCGCTTCCAAGTTCTCGATCGTTATCACCTCTTGTGTTTTCTTCATCGCTGGAGTCCGGTACTTTCAGTATTTTACCATCAGAAGTTATATCAGCAGTGTAGTAGTCCTGTCTAAACGAGCTATTATCCTCTCTTATAGTGTTTGGATCATTGTCGTTGTAATTTGAGGCTGCATTCATCTCGGGCATTTTGGATACCATAATTACACCACTGTTTGTATTATTGTTTACTGTACTATTATTTGACGGAAATAACGTCTCTCCGTGCTTATAACCCGTTTGTTTACCCTTTACATTGCTCTTAGCTAATTTCTCTTCAGGATTGACATAATTATTCAAGTCGATGTTTCCAGATTGTTGGAACATGTTCATAAGCCAACTTGAGCTGTCTATGATTTTTTCACATATCTCACCATATTCTTGTACGTTAGGCACAATATCTTGCGTTATCTTATTGAAACAATAACTAAAATTTGAATCTATTTTTTGTAAATGAATTGTGATCTCTTGTTCGAGTTTTTCCAATTGCTCTTCAGGTGTCTGTGACATTTTCTTCAACAGGTGTTTTATGGAAGTAGGCCTCTATATATGTTACAATGATTACAATAGTACAGTTGCTCAAAGGTATCAACGTAGCAGAGACTATCAAGCATCTCTATAGAAAACGCATCTCAATATATTAAATATTGTCATTTTGTTTTGATTTATTTTATAATTTCCTTTCCTATTTTATTTTCTAGTGACCTCTTGTACGGTCTTTTTACTTATTTTCTGGAACGCGAGAACATTTATTACACGGAAAATATATAAGTACATGTAAATTTACAAACGTTGAAACCCGTGACCCATTATTATTTGATACTGATAAGTACATACAATACTAAACATGAGATAGCCGTTATGGTGTTTACTATTTTGCTCACTATTCTGAATTAAAACATGGAAACACAAATGTATTCAATTACACCTTTTAGAGGTGGCAAACGAAACCTCAATTGCTAAAGAGAGAAGTCAATATAAACACCGACAACTGAGAAGCTTAAAAAAATATCCGGACTATTTATCCCTGAACTGCTAAATATCATCTCATCTTCACTCATTCCCACACTGTATAATTTAAATCCAATTCTTGTCATGCCAGTAACCTCACCATCCCATTACCCTATATAATTTATGCCAATATGAAAGGTTCATTTTCTTCTCACCGCTTTTCACTATTATGACTAGTTTTCATCACTATTCTTTCAGCATCATTGCCTGTGTCATTCCACGCATAGTGGTCTGCCTAATATAAATTTTCCGAAATTGAAAAAATCATTTTTTTTGTTTTTCCTCTTTTCCTTTTTGTTCGTTATCGTTTTTTATCATTCAAAATTACACTGATACATTTTTTAACACGGTACTGTATAGAGTTACAGTTATTAGAAATAATTAAAAGCTTCTACGTGCAAAGAGAGTTACAGGCTGTGTGGTTAATGGAATAAATTGAAAAAAAAATATTATCTATCTCCTTCACTTTCTTACTTCCTTGTCTGGGTTTTTAAAGTTTGATATCCCACACACAGTAGTTTATATCCTAATGTTATTGTTTGGGTTAAATTTTGATAATTCATTTTTTTGGATATGTGATTGATAGTGACTATGTCTTTCCCTAGCGTGCTTGATATATATATATATATATATATATATATATATATATATATGTTCAAGTGTGCGCAACTGAGTATTTGTTTATATATAGACTGCCGTTTCTAGGTTTAAAGCCAGTGATACAGTTCGTCGTCAGCGTAGATACATATATATATCGTAGCAGAAAGTTGTTGTTTTTTTCAA
This sequence comes from Tetrapisispora namnaoensis, assembly GCA_003705985.2. NCBI lineage: Eukaryota > Fungi > Ascomycota > Saccharomycetes > Saccharomycetales > Saccharomycetaceae > Tetrapisispora > Tetrapisispora namnaoensis. The sequence goes on along the minus strand of PPKD02000001.1, from coordinate 601,261 downwards.
TCATTAATTCTCTGGTCGTTAAGGTGATAATATTGATATTTCCTCTGCTTTAAATTAGAAAATAGAGTAATAACAATATTGCTAATACATATATAAATATATATATGTGCAATAATTGAGAAGATAAGAATATGGCTTTGTCACATTTTAAATTTAGGTTTAGAAAACCTGCTAATTATTTTTTTATAGTACCATGGATCGCATTCATTCCTTGGTGGGGGATGTTGATAGCTATGTTAGCCTGTTGGGCAGGCCAAGGTCATCCCATCTATTGGTTCATGCACTCTTATCAGTTTCCTGTTTATATTTCTGATATCGGTGCAACAAATCTGCGTCCACTTTTCATTTCATGTTCTGGATGGCAAGGTCTCGGCTATTGTATAACTCTGGCTTGTGAATTTTTTCAAAGATCTGGCTATTGGCCTTTCCAGATCAGCAGATTTTCGAGAAAAACAACCGCAGATGATCATCGCAAGGAAAATTATTATAACAGTGTCAGTTCAGAATATACAAGGATGATGATGACGAAACATTATTATATGCCTCCATATTATACGAAACATGAAAGAAACTTGATTATCGCTGCATTCTTCCTAGCAGGTATTGGTGAATTAGGTTTATTATTCTGTTCAATTTTCTCAACTGCTCTTTATCCACATGTGCATATTTCTATGGTATCCGTCTTCGTTGCCTTCCTGTTCTTATCAACTTGTTGTTTAATTGCAGAATATTTCTTAATGGGTAAACACTATGCTGTATTCCATCCTTTAGCTGATCCAAGTAAAACTAAGAGATTTGAGGATATGCGCTGGAATGAATGGACTGGTTACGTTTGGAATAAATTCACTATTAGCGCTATTCTAAAAACAGTTTGGTTAACGTTGGCTGTCATTTGGGCCATCGCTTTCGGTGCAGCTTCAGATTCGATCAGTGCATGCTTTGAATGGTTATTGGCTTTTTGGTATGGTTTGTTATTTATAATTTTATCATGTGATTTTTATGTTGGAGGAAGATACAAAGAATCTCTATATTTCCACCAAATTGAATCATTTGCAGGTTACTACAAATACGATAATTTAATAAACGCGTCAGATTCTTATAATACCTCAGATTCTGATGGTACTATTGACGCTCATATGTTGGAAATTAAAAACCAGAACACGACAGATTTAGCATCCTTTCCAGATGAACGGGTAGTGGCATAATCGAAATTAAGTCACACATTGTTCACTAAACCTATAAAAAGTTACATTTTATATAT